>JAJJWW010007129.1:187610-679931 GCA_023531295.1 Papaver armeniacum
GTCCGACCTGAAATTTACGACATTGCTCAAAATTACTTGGTAGTTTCAAAGGAGTTGGGTACCTTCAAAAAAAAATTTCTGATTACTTTATTTTTTTGACTTATTTTTTTTTTTAAAAAAAAAGGTCACATAAGGTGACAAAGAGACAACCCAATTGACAAGTTACGCCAGAAAGTAAGCAACCAAATACCATAAACAGAAAGGTTGTCAAGGACAATACATCGTAACATCCTAATTACAGTCAAACCTCGATAAACGAATGTTCGATAAATGAATAACCTCGCCAAATGAATAACTTGTGATGCACCTACAATAATATCTACATAACATGTTATACAGTCGTGAAAATGGTTATGCATTCGAAAATATGACGACATAATGTATTATGCATCGAGAAAATTATTGCATAACCTGATATGCATCGAGAAAATAGATGCATAACCTGATATGCATCCGTAAATATGGATGCATACTGCATTATGCATCAATTTTTTATGTACGCACTAAAATCAACCAAAAAAATGGTTACATAACTTGTTATAGATGCATAACTTTGTTATGCAGTCGAGAAAATTGTTGCATAATTCGTTATGCGTCTGCAGAATGTGTTATGCATCATTTTTGGTGTCTGCATAATGGTTATGTAGTCAGTTTTCAAAAATTTTGCCTAAAATGATGATCACCTCCGATTTTTTCGTGAAAAACAAAAATTTGATATTGTTGTTTGTATTCGTTGCATAGCTCTCTTAAAAAAATTTCAAACGATATTGTTGTTTGTTACCAGGCAGTTACCATCAGATTCACGAACATGACTTCCACTAGGACCACTACCACCAAATGGGCCCTCGAAAACAAGGTTTGCCAAAGCAGGGCCGGCTCAATTGATAAGGGCAGGGTTAGCTTAGCCTAGGGTTTACTTACTATATATATATATAAACGATAAAAATGACCTTCCTCATCATAAACGCAAGAGACGGCAAAATGGCGGAAGAAGAAAATGTAGTTGCAGTCAAAGAAGAACAGAAAACGGGAGATCCAGTTAGTGATTGGCCACTAACACAAAGTGCAAGAGAAGCAGTGGTTACTAATATATTTAAAAACTTGGCTACACCATCTATTCTTACAAGACGCTATGGTTATACGAGTGAAGATAAAGCTGCTTTAACTGCTCGTGATATCGAAGAACAAGCTTTTGTTGCTGCTGGTGGTGTTAGTTCTGGACTAACTGATGGTACCGAGATTCTTCAGTTTTACTCGCAGCTGATCAGTGAGAAGATGCTTGAATTTGTTAAGAAGTGAGGAAATTTCTTTTTCTTGAATTTTAATTTTCGATTGCAAACTTCTATGTTATTTCTAGCGTTTGTAATTTGATTCGATCACGGCTAGATGTTCTATTTTCAGATCTGTTTGTTAATTAGCTTTGGACCGGAGTATTGGAACCTAACTGAACTCAACATGGTTTATCTATTTTGAGATCTGTTCTATTTTGTCTCTGTGGGGTGTCTTCTTGTTTAACTGAACCCAATATGGTTTGTTTAATTAGATTCAAATTACGTTTAGATTATTGTTAAAGGTGGTAATTAAATGCAACCCCTATGACACTTAGATTTATATCATTACGCTATGATAACTTTGATTCAAGATTTGTTCACATTATACACCAACACTCAGAGAGAGAAGTCTCTACTCTCTCACTCAGTTAGAACTTCCTGAAAATTTGTATGGTTAATTTATACTGTAAAAAAATCTGTCTTTCTCTAGACTTTGATCTCCAAGGTATATATGATCTGAAATGGAATGCACCCCATGTTCTGCCACATTATACCAACACGGAGCGAAAATCGCGGCAGTGAGTATAGAAACTCGGTCTCTACTCTCTCACTCTATCAACCCAAATGTATAGAACTTCCCACTGAAAATTCTAGGGTATGGTTAATTTATACTGTAAAAAAATCTGTCTAATTACTAAATTGCCCTTAGACTCATCCTGATGTTACAGCCGCCCCAACTTTTTGCCGTGGTTCAATAATATACGAATACCCATGATCTGAAATGGACATTGCACCCCATGTTCTGCCTTGATAAAAATTAGGGGGAGCTAGAAATCTTGCTATCGAGAGACAAATTTTTTTTATGGGTGATCCATTAAGATAAGCAGACTTGGATAAACAAAAGATGTCTTGTTTAATCTATAATTTTTGAAATGACCCAAAACTATTTTCTTATATATCTGCCTCCAAATGTTCAGTATCAATCAAGAATAAGTAAAATGGCACCACGTGTTCTGCCTTGTGATCCAAAAGCAAGGACAGCTAGAGAATCTGGTTATGGAGAGACAAAATGTTGATATGGGTGTGCAATCAAGAATAAGTAGAATTTTGAATCACCCACTAGACAAAGACATTGCCTTAACCCATAATTTTTGAATCACCGAGGATTTATGCTCAAAATATACACATCATTCAAGATCTATCATTGCAACCCAAAAGAATAGTGGGCGTTGCCATAATGGTGGACGTTGTATCCCTAGTGGTTTGATATAAGGATAGAGCTCCTCAATGCTCACTTTGTTAATGAATTTGGTTTTGTTACACACCTGTGGTTGAATTTTTGTGGAAAATTGTCTTAACTATTCAAATGAAAGCTCCCAACTAATCTAAGATAAGCCAAAGTTACAAGTACAACACTCCCTAAATCAGATGTATGGATATTTCTCCAACTAAAACCAAATTAAATTACATAATTTGTCCCAATCATATTGCATAACTAGATATAGGAATTGACACTTTAACAAACACACAAAACTTAAAAACATCTCTAATCCGGAGATCAACGGCACATAAGATCTAAGATTTCTTCAGATTTCCCATTTCAACAGTTGTAGCATGTACCTGGTAAAAACTACCAACATTTGATATCTTCAAACACCGTTATTTTACAGATCTTATCCCAACGGAAACTAGAAACAAATGGATGAACCATGCATATCAAGCTTAATGAAAAAAATATAACAGATTTGAGAGGAGAAGTCATTATGATTTGAGAGGAGAAGTCATTATTTTACAGATTTTATCCCAACGGAAACTAGAAACAAAGGGATGAACCATGCATATCAAGCTTAATCAAAAAAATATAACAGATTTGAGAGGAGAAGTCATTATGATCGTAAACCACCATCTCAACTCAAATTACTGGCTATTTCCCTCAGCGCCGCCTCCCTCGCACTAGTATCTTGAAAGTCTCTGCCCTCTTACTCTCTCTTTAACACTTCTACTGAAAATCGTAAGGGTTTCGTTAATTTATAAGAAAGTGTATCTAATTTACTAAAAAACCCTTAGACTCACTGCAATGTTACAGCCGCCCCAAATTTTTGTGGTGGCTACGAATACCCATGATCTGAAATGGGCATTGTACCCCATGTTCTACTTTGCGATCCGAAACAAGGGAGCTAAAAAAATCATAAAATTGGTTAAAAAGACCAAAATCAACAATTTCTGGGTGAAAAAGACATCTAGATTTTGATATTGTTTAAATGGACAAAAATATAAAAATAGCCTGGAAGTAACCAGTTTCATACTACCCATTTTCAAATACTTTTTCTTATTTTTAATTTACATAAGGATGCATCCAGTTTCATCCTCGCTATTTTTTAAGTTTAAGCCAGGATGTAACCAGTTTCATCTTACTATTTTTTGTGTCCATTTCACCCATAAAAAATTTTACTCGTCCATTAGAACCTTGTTTAAAAATATTTGGACAAATGACCTATTTTAAAGTAAAAAATCGATTGATAAAGATGTCGCGTTTAATCCATAATTTTTGTCATGGGTGAGCAATTTAGACTTAGTAGTCTAATCTGTCATGTGACTCAAATGGACGCCCTAAATCTAACTCTGCATTTGCTTTGTGATTAAAATTTGAGTCTAGAATGGGTTTCTAAAATATAACCAAGTTGTATAAAAATTGGCACTGAAACTGCCAGTACTCATAATTGGTTTTAATGACACTGGCAACCAATATTAATTACTTTACTTTTACCCAGAGTCCATCAAAATACATCCGATTGCTGGCAGATCTAATTACTGTACTAAATTATTTTTCCAGGATTACAAACAATATGGAGCTGGAACCCATTTTTGTTTAAGTGAACACTGGTATACTTGTTTCTTTGACGAGTTAAAATACTTTGGAACCCAATTCTCTCCTTTTGAATTCTTCTCGTCTGCAACCTCTGTTTCTTTCTCCTCGATTTCTTGCCCCCTTCTCTTGCTTTTGTCCAAAATTCAAAACTGATCTATAGCCATGTACGTCTTCATTATAGGTAAATAACTTAACAAGCATTATCATCCCATGGCTTAGTTTATTTTCATAAGAGGTTATATGATCTATCAAGCACCAAATTAATTATGTATGGAAATGTAATGCAACTATCATCAACCACTATGACTAACACCACAAAGGTCCATAAAGAAAATTTTATCTAACAATTCACATGAAAGCTTTGAACTAATCTTTCACATAAGCCAAAGTTGCAAGTTCAACACTACTTGTATTAGATATGCATATGTTTCCGGTAAAAACAAATTTACATGCATTGCCCCAATCCTATTTCTCTTAACTAGATGTAGGAATGGATATCTATACGAAGTCTAGAGATACACAAGATTTCCACTTCATACAGATGATACCAAATTTTGGTTGTAAGATCTGGATAACTCATCTAAGTTTCACCATGAGACTCTCCAGTTGAAGAAAGACCTAAAATCTCACAACATCAAACACCACATCTTCCCGGAAAAAGTATGCCAGAGAATGGATGCTACCACCTATATATCAAAAACAACTTAGATTTGAGAGGACAGGTGATTATGACAATTTCAAAATCTGGTGTCTCTCTTCAAGAATAGTTTATCGGATTTGACGGCGTAGACAATCGAGCGTTTCTTGATCTTTACAAGGACTTGAGCTGACCGAATGTTGGCTTCAAAGGCTGCAATCAAAACAAAAAGAATGTGTTTTATGGAAAGAATGTAATCTTCTTCCTATTAGAGATTATTACTTGAAAATAAAGGAGAGCTCCCTCATACTTCCAGACACAATGAAATGGTTTTCTCTAACTAAATTTAGTGTAAGTATCATCAAAAACTACCATTAACAACATAAGATCCATAATGAAAATTTTGCCTAACAATTCAAATCAAAGCTTCGTACTAATCATTCTATGTACTAGTAAGGCCACATGCGATGCATGTTTGAATTGATTCTTTTAACAACACTAAATTTGATAATAATGGAAAAAAATCTTAAAATAAAAATTTAATATTCTTGTTTGTACTCATTACGTAGATAATTTAAAAGAGCTTTCCAAATATATTAATTTTGCAAAAATCTGATGTGTATTTTTAAAGATATCTAAGTTTTAATTTTTTGATCTATTTTTAAAACAATGGCATTCCTGTAAATATACAAATATTAACTAAAAGCTTAGTTAATGGGGGTATTATTGTCATGTGAAAAGGCTTCACCAAAAATACCTCTTTTTTTTTTCTTTTTTTTTTTTAATTTTGACACAGCCCGCTGGGTTAAGGAAACCCAAACCAAAGCGAAGAAAAGAAAAAAAGCCCCAAAAAGAAAACAAAAACCAAAGAAGCCATCATCTTCTTCTTCTTACTTTGTGATAAACTTGCGAGCCACCGGTATCGATAGTTTTTGGAACCTTTGTTTTCTCTTTGATTTCATGCTTAATGATTCCCACAATATACCAACACTAGGACTGTAACCCTCGCGAACTCAAGTTAGTGGCTTTTCCCTCGGCGCCGCCACCCTGACCGGAAATTAAAGCCCTAGGGCTTGGCTACTTTATAAGAAAATCCGTCTAATTTACTAAAATATCCACGAGACTCATCCTAATGTTACAGGTAGCCCCATATTTTGTAATGGCTCGAGCATACGGATACCCATGATCGGAAATGGACATTGCACCCCATGTTACGCCTTGTGATCCAAAATCGGGGAGAGCTTCAAATGCGAGTTACGAGTGACCAATTAAGAAAAAGTATCTTTGGGATTGACAAAAGTTGTCGCTTTTAATCTCTTTGGTTTACACGAGCTAGCAACCATATGTCGCGCCGAGCTGATAACCCACAATGGAGTTCATAGTGTTCGCGGATCATCATTCCCACTCAATGTCTTCAAACTTTGTTTACCGTTAACTTGGAGAGAGATTTTCATTGAGATTATGAGAGGTATAAACTACAAAGCAAACAAATGAAGGGAAAAAAGGCGTTGTGTTGTTCTTAAGCTATTAGAGGTGTACAACAAAATAGAGAGAGAGAGAGAGGTACTTAAAAAAAAACATCTTGAATTGACTAAACATCACTCCACTTATCGCATCCAACAATCCTGCCTTTGTTTTAGCCCAATCAAGCATATTCTCACTTATTACTAAAGTGTAGAATCAAAGAATTAAGTAGCCGTTCAAGCTTTTTCGTACCAACAGCAATGAAAGCATCCACTTCAAATTACACCAGCAACCGAGGACGACCTCTGTTAATATCTAAAAGAGCTAGATGAAATCGTTGCATGAAAGAGATTGTGTGAACATAGATCACTAAAAATTTGGCCGAATGCTTTGCATCCCGACTTTGTATGCATTTGGAGACCCAACGAAACTTTCGCATGTTCTTACTTTCTTTCTAACTAGTTTCTTATTCACTAGTTTTTCCTTGAGCAACCGCCTCTCTTGCACCGGTTGTCTCTACTTTCTAATTCTCTAGCTAGTACTTATATTTGAGAGGAGAAGTCATTATGATTGACAATTTGGAACATCTGTGTCTCTTTGATCTCATATGTATGACTAATGATTCCCACATTATACCAACACTCTGATCATAAAACCACCATCACAACTCAAATAACTGGTTATTTCCCTCGCCGCCGCCTCCCTCGCAGGTAACTTGAAAGTCTCTACCCTCTCACTCTCTGTTCAACACTTCTCTGAAAAATTGTAAGGGTTTCGTTAATTTATAAGAAGGTACTGTCTAGTTTACTAAAAAGCCCTTAGACTCATTCCAATGTTACAGTAGCCCCAAATTGTTGTGGGTGGCTACGAATACCCATGATCCTGGAATGGGCATTGTACCACATGTACGGCCTTGAGATCCGAAACAAGGGAGAGCTAAAAAATCAGTTAATGAGAGACAAAATTTGTCATGGGAAACAATTTTGATCGAGGAGACTTGGATAGATGAAGATGTCACGTTTAATCCAAAATTTTGTCATGTGACTCAAATGCACGACCACTGAATCTAACATTGCATTTGCTTTGTGGAGTAAAATTTGAGTAGTAACACCTCGAATGGGTTTCTAAAAATATGACCAAGTTGTATAAAAATGCACCTAAAACTTCTTAGTACTCATGATTGGTTTAATGAATATTAATTATTTACTTTTACCCATGAGTCCATCAAAATACATTGTTTTTCTTTCCTGTCCGTGTTGGGTGGTTGTAGCTTTGCTACTTTGTAAATTGCCTTTCTTCTTAATATAATTTCTTTACCGATCAAAAAAAAAAAAATACTAAATAATTTGTCGAAAGTGTTCAAAGAAAAGGATTACAAATGGTCCGAGCTGGAACCCATTTATGTTTAGATTTCGACAAGTTAAAATAATTCGAACCCAATTCTCTCCTTTTGTTTTCCTCTCTTTTGCAAGCTCTCTTTCTTTCTCCTCGATTTCTTGCGATGTTTCTCTTGCTTTTGCTTACTTGGACGAAAATCCTAAATGAGTCAAGTTTTTGAGAACATAATCATAATGGCGTGTATAAAACGCATCATAATATGAGTGCATGTTCAAGCAAAATGTTGGGGTTTTGATTACCTTTTCATCCCTGACCTCAAAGGTTTTGAGCTTCGAAAAGCCTTCTTTTCCATTGCAAGAATTATTTGAGACTTACAAAGGTCGAACAACTTGATCGTCTAATGGAAGAGTTACATGGATCAGGACTACCATTCCGGAACTACAATTCTTAATATATTCATGTCATTCCATCCATTATGCATAGTATAATCTCTTGTTATTTTGAGTTTGGTAAATTGGTTTAGTTTTTGAGGAGGCGCTATTAGAGTTGTTTTCCCGAGTATGGTACGTGTTGTTTTGAACCACTAAAGGCACGGAGGCCTTGGTGCCCATACAATCCGTAAGAACAAAAGAGGGGAGATGCAGAATTTGACACAGGCTAGTATAATAAAAAAGAAGCAACCATTGGCTTCCCATGAAACAGGCAGCAAATAACCCACAATGGAGTTCAAAGCGTTCGCCAGAACATCATTCCCACTCGATAGTGGATAGTGATTACGAAATGAATGTCTTGAAATTGCAATGTACACTGTGAACTCGAAACTTATTTGAAAATAACAAGGAAAGATTTTCATCGATATTATGAGGTATAAACCGAGGAAACCAAGAGTAACGTTTTCAAATGTCCAAAGAAAACAAATGAAGGAAAAAAGGAATCGTGGTCTAGTGGTTTTTAAGCTATTAGGTGTAGAGCAAAAAATGCAACATTCATGAACTGAAAGCACCAAAATATTTATGTAAATGTAATGCAACTATCATCAAACACTGTCATACGAAACAAGGTCCATAAAAAAAAAATTCCTAATAATTCAAATGAAAGTTACAAGTACAACATTGCCGGAATCAGAGATGTGAATATTTTTCCAACTAAAACAAAAATTACATAATTTTTCACAATCCTTGATGCTTAAATCGGAGATACGAATTGATAGTTATACGAAACAAACAAAACTTAAAACATCTATTCTAATCCAGAGATTACGAATACACATGATCTTAATATTTCTGCTGAACCACAATTTCCACAGTTGTAGCAACAATTGATACCCAACTTTTGTTGTGAAGTCTGGATTACTCATCTTACTCACCTTGAGACTCTCTATTCGAAGAAAAACAACAAATCGAAGAAACCCCCAACACTCATGTGTAAACCGATATTTGAGTCGGCTTAAAACAAACAACTTAGATCCGAGAGGATAATTCATTATGACCAACAATTTGTAATATCTCGGTGGTTGATTCCCTCATAAAACCAACAATTCGATCATAACCACTCGTGTGATCTTGAAACAGAAATTTCGATCAAATTGAACTCCGATCTTGGTTTTTCCATCGGCGCGCCTCACTTGCGGCATTCTCTTCTCTCTTATCTCTCACTCTCTAAAAATCTAGGGTTTGTTCTATTTATAAGAAAATTTGTGGAATTCTAGGTTTTTGGAATGTGAAGCCAATCTGAGGCCCAAACTGTGGTAGTATAGTCATAAAATCGGCGTTGCTTGCCAACTCGCCTTTGATCGAAAATATATGTAGTTTCATCTCATAATCTTGGAAGTGACCCAAAATTTACTCTATTATCGACTCAAATGTATCCCATCACTCGAGATTAATCACCGCGACCCAAATGTGTTTGCAAAGTGATTCGAAACCTACGCCATGGCTCAAGATTACATAGTAATTCCAAATGAGTGTTGATCCGTAAATTTGTTTTGTGATCCCAAACGTATCACTAAGACGCAATATTCACCTCATGTCTCAAATTTTTATGTGACTTCAAAAATTTGTGCAAGGACCTAAAACCTAAATTGTCCGTAACCCAAAATTTACTTTGAGAGTATTCTAGAATCCATTTTAAAATTTCTCATGACCTTATCAGCCAAAGAGAAAAGAAACCTAAAATGGGTTTCTATAATATGACCAAAGTTGTAAAAGTTGCAGTAAATCTTGGAAAATATGAAAATGCGAATACTCATGATTGGTTTGACATTGTCGCCAATATCAAAAAAAAATTGGCTCCTTTGGTTCCGGTCAGGATCAGTTTCAGAACAAGCATATTATTGGAACTATTGAGTGCAAACATGAATACCATGCACACTTTGCATTACACCTGGTTGGTTCTCATTAACATTTTCTCTATATGAAAAGACAAGGTCTGAAGACCATGGAAGAATACAAGAAACAATTGAATACGAATGTAGCACCAGATAGCGGACGGTAAGTGAGCAACGCTCATAAACACTGTAATATAGGAGATTTAGCACTTTATCACGAACAAATTTTTAACAGAATCTTAAAGATTTGGATATTGATATACTACTTGCTTCACTACCAAATCCAGCACCCTTTGGTTATGAGCATTGACCTTTGCCATGATCTTGTTTCTTTAGTGAGTTCAAACATGTTTATCCAACTTTTAGTCTCCTTGATTTCACTAAAATCAGTAGCCATGATCATGATGATCTTATAATATGCAATCTTATAGCTAGCCATACACTTGATGTACACGATACCATTATTGATAGTGCTATAAATTGCAAAAAAAAATTGACACCTAAAAATATGTGGAAACCCTCAAGACACCTTCATCTCCAAATGAAAAAATTGACACCTAAAATGGTTGAACGACTTGACCCGGTCATGGATAGAAAGTTACATGGTACTAGTTCCATCCATGATTCATCATTATACATATACCGACATCTTGTTAAATTGGTTTGGCTCTTGGTTTGCGGGTGTTTATGGGTGAAAATCGTTTCTGCTGATTTCGGTAATTTCGGTGGGTGAGTGAGAAACTGATTCAAACCCTAAACAAATGTGCTGCACGTGAGCACTTTATAGGTTCGAGAGATCGATCTGTACAAGTCCGAGCCTAAACCAAGAAATGGCCGTTCAGGACTTGCTTGGTCACAAAGTGGAGGAGAAGGGTTGATTTGGGAGGAAGCAAAGAAAGGTGTTGAGGAGAGTAGTATCTCGACTTGTATGGAAAGTGAAAGCTTAGGAAGCTAGCAAGAGATGGAAGCTTTTGAGAGAGCTTGCAAAGTTGCCTTTCGAGAGTGTAAGTGTAGTATATTTCTCTGACCGAGACTTGTTGTACGGTGGAAATAGGTAAGACCTATTTATACAAGTCGAGATTGAAACGTCACTGGCCTCATGAAGGAAGAGAGTAAAGGGTGAAATAATGGGAGGAGGTGGTAAGCATGGTTTAATGGGCGAAAACGTTTTCACCATTATTTCCTCTTTTATTTGACCGCTTTATTCCTTTTCACGCTTTCTTAATGTGAGCGTAGTGTACTGTTGCATCTTTGACCGCCAAACCAAAACCCTAAAGAAACATCCCCGGTTTGTGTCGATGTCTCGAGTGTTGGTTGCATCTTGAGTGCAAGTGGTGGCTGCTAGTGGCGCGTGTGGCATGCCAATGGCATGTGCGGAATGCCTTGGTGGTAAGTTGCACGGTTTGCAAGTTAGGTTACCAGCGTGTGGGTTTGGCATATGCCAATGGCATGTCGGAATGCCTTGGTGGTAGGTTGCACAGTTTGCAAGTTAGGCTACCGGCGTGTGTGTTTGGCATGTGCGGAATGCCTTGGTGGTAGGTTGCACGGTTTGCAAGTTAGGCTACCAAGCGTGTGTGTTTAGCATGTGCCAATGGCATGTGCGGAATGCCTTGGTGGTAGGTTGCACGGTTTGCAAGTTAGGCTACCAGCGTGTGTGTTTGGCATGTGCCAATGGCATGTGCGGAATGCCTTGGTGGTAGGTTGCACGGTTTGCAAGTTAGGCTACCAGCGTGTGTGTTTGGCATGTGCCAACGGCACGTGCGGCCATGTTGACCTAGTTGCAAGTCTTCCAAACCTAGGGCGCTATGTTGGGCGTGGGCCAAAGGCATAGCGGCTTGGAAATATGGCTTGCGGCACGTGTTGGCATGTGCCAATGGCACGTATGGCCATGTTGACCTAGTTGCAAGTCTTGCAAGCCTAGGGCGCTATGTTTGGCGTGGGCCCAAGTCATAGTGACTTGGAATTATGGCTTGCGACACGTTTTGGCATGTGCAATGGCACGTGCGGCCATGTTGACCCTAGTTGCAAGTCTTGCAAACCTAGGGCGCGATGTTTGGGCGTGGGCCAAAGTCATAGCGGCTTGGAAATATGGCTTGCGGCACGTGTTGGCATGTGCCAATGGCACGTGCGGCCATGTTGACCTAGTTGCAAGTCTTGCAAACCTAGGGCGCGATGTTTGGGCGTGGGCCAAAGGCATAGCGGCTTGGAAATATGGCTTGTGACACGTTTTGGCATGTGCCAATGGCACGTGCGGCCATGCTGACCTAGTTTGCAAGTCTTGCAAACCTGGGCGCTATGTTTGGCGTGGGCCCAAGGCATAGCGGCTTAGAAATATGGCTTGCGGCACGTGGTGGCATGTGCCAATGGCACGTGCGGCCATGTTGACCTAGTTGCAAGTCTTGCAAACCTAGGACGCTATGTTTGGCGTGGGCCCAAGGCATAGCGGCTTAGAAATATGGCTTGCGGCACATGGTGGCATGTGCCAATGGCACGTGCGGCCATGTTGACCTAGTTGCAAATCTTGAAAACCTAGGGCGCTATGTTTGGCGTGGGCCCAAGGCATAGCGGCTTGGAAATATAGCTTGCGGCACGTGTTGGCATGTGCCAATGGCACGTGCGGCCATGTTGACCTAGTTGCAAGTCTTGCAAACCTAGGGCGCGATGTTTGGCGTGGGCCAAAGGCATAGCGGCTTGGAAATATGGTTTTGCGACGTGTTGGCATGTGCCAATGGCACGTGCGGCCATGTTGACCTAGTTGCAAGTCTTGCAAACATAGGCGCGATGTTTGGCGTGGGCCAAAGGCATAGCGGCTTGGAAATATGGCTTGCGACACGTTTTGGCATGTGCAATGGCACGTGCGGCCATGTTGACCTAGTTGCAAGTCTTGCAAACCTAGGGCGCTATGTTTGGCGTGGGCCAAGGCATAGCGGCTTGGAATTTGGCGTTGTTGCCATGGTGCGCAGGGTGCGACTTGGTTTAGCATGGTTGCCATGGTGCGCAGAGTGCGGCTTGGTTTGGCATGGTTGCCATGGTGCGCAGAGTGCGGCTTGGTTTGGCATGGATGCCATGGTGCGCAGAGTGCGGCTTGGTTTGGCATGGCTGCCATGGTCTTGCAGAGTGCGGCTTGGTTTGGCATGGTTGCCATGGTGCGAAGATCGACTTGTTTTGGCATGGTTGCCATGGTGCGTGATATGCGGCTTAGTTTGGCATTGTTGCCATGGTGCGCAGAGTGCGGCTTGGTTTGGCATGGTTGCCATGGTGCGCAGAGTGCGGCTTGGTTTGGTATAGGCTGCCATGACAGCGTGAGTGCGGCTTGGTTTGGCATGGTTGCCATGGTGCGCGATGATGCGGCTTGTTTTGGCGTGGTTGCCATGGTGCGCGATATGCGGCTTGGTTTGGCATTGTTGCCATGGTGCGCGAGTGCGGCTTGGTTTGGCATGGTTGCCATGGTGCGCAGAGTGCGGCTTGGTTTGGCATGGGCTGCCATGGTCTGCCATGATGCGGCTTAGTTTGGCATGGTTGCCATGGTGCGCTTGATGCGGCTTGTTTTGGCATGGTTGCCATGGTGCGTGATGTATGCGGCTTGTTTTGGCATTGTTGCCATGGTGCGCAATATGCGGCTTGGTTTTGAAATTAGGGTTCTGTGTTGAAAACCCTAATCTGGTATTTTGAAAAAATACCCCTATTAATTATTTACACCTGAGTTAAATGCTCTTAGTTAATGTGTTGCGGGTAACACTAGGTCATGGGGTTTACGATTTTACCCCTTGTCCAAAAACCACCATCAACATTAAGTCCCTTGCTTAGCTCGGAATAGGGCTTTGTTGCGAGGTAAGCATAAGATGGTGACAAACTATTAACAAGAAACCAGTAAAGAAAATTGAAGGAGGCTTGTCTGACCTTTTATAAATAGGATTTGGAATCCTTGCCTCTGGTAGTTTTGCACAAATCGGGAGGCTAGCACAATTGGTGGGGCCGGTGCAGCTTGGGTGACGTTGGGAAATTGATGCGAGTTTAGGAAAGCGAGCGTGCTAGGGCTGGTGGGACCGGCGCAAGGTGGGAAGGCATGCGTGCGTGCTTGCTGGTGAGACCAGGCGCAAGAGTGTGGAAGCTGTGCGTGTTTGCGGGCGTGACAGGGCGGTCATTAGGAAGTCGGTGCAATTGGTGGGGCCGATGCAGCAGGCGACATTGGGAAGTTAGGCGAGTTGGGAACCGAGCGTGCTATTTGGTGGGACCGGCGCAAGGTAGGGAAGTCGAGCGTGCTTCTTGGCGGGACCGACGCAACTTAGGCGGCATTGGGCGTTCTTGGGAGCCCGCACGATTTTTGGTAAAGGGAAATCCTTCCCTATTTGAGAATCTTCTTGCCCACATATATATAAAATCCCTTTCTCTCATCTTGCACCTTATTCCTTTCATCCTTTCCTACTAGTGGCGAGTCACAAAGAAAAACCGACTTCCAGGATATGTCTTCCAAAGACTTCTCTTGTTTCCCTTTTTATGTAGGTGTAAACCCTAAGAGTGGGCATTTATATATTGCGCATATAATTTCTTGGCGTGTCTCTTGTAGAAAATATTGTATGTATGCGCCCAAGGGAAATATTGCATATATTATTCGAACTGTAGGGAAAGAGCTCCATATATAATTTTGAACCCGAAGAAGGATATTGCAGACGCACTTGAGCCCGTATAAAATCTGCGTATAATCAGAACCACAAGCAAATCTTTTGCGTGTGCAGTTTGAACCCGTAGAGAATACGTATATGAATCCCGAAGAAGAATACTGTATATGTGCTTCATATGACTTGAACCCGTAGGAAATATCGCATATATGAATTTTCGGTCTGAAAGAAAATCTACGCGTGCAATTTTTGAACCCGTAGAGAATACCGTATATGAATCCAAGAAGAATCGTATATGAATCCCGAAGAAGAATATTGTATATGTGCTTCATATGACTTCGAACCCGTAGGAAATATCGCATATATGAATTTTGGTCCCGAAAGAAATACGCGCGTGCAATTTTTGAACCCGTGAGAAAAATGCTCCATATATAATTTTGAACCCGAAGAATGATATCTGGAGACGCACTTGAGCCCGTATAAAATCTGCGTATATAATTTGAAACTGAAGAAAATATTGCGTGTGTATTTTTGAACCCTAAAGAAAATCTGCGTGTGTATTTTGAACCTCAAGAAGATATCTGCGTGTATTTTTGAACTCGGAGAAAATCTGCGTGTGTATTTTTGAACCCCCGGAGAAAATCTTTGCGTGTGTATTTTTGAACCTGCAGAAAATATCTTTGCGTGTGTATTTTTGAACCTGCAGGAAATCTTGCGTGTGCGAGTTTGAGCCGAAGAAAGAATATGCCCTTTCTCTCTTTTCCTTTTTTTGGTATTTCGGAGTTTTCCTTTGTTGGGCACGGTTATGTGTCGGGAGATAATTTTGTCTTTCTCGGGTGTGCAGATATCTTGTTACTAAGTTGTTATGAAGAAATCCCAGTAAGATGTTACTCAATGGAATTTCGCCTCATCGAAAGATGTCCATAGTTCCAAACCAAACACGGATGATGAATTCTTCGTCAAAAACTTGCCTCTGCTCAGCGGTAATCACCCAGTTTCGTGCCAATTTTGTTAACTAGGTGGTGAAGATGAAAACAAGACACGTTCGGTTCGATTGAGAGAACACCATACGGTTATGTCTTCATAAAGGGAATATTCCTCTTCCAATATTGATTTCGAGGATGTGCCAAAGTCCATTGCGTTCTTTTGATAGATGGGTTAAGTTCATGGTGTTGTTTGAAGGAGAGGATGAGTCTTTGGAAGGGCGCAAGATGTTAGCTGGAAGGATGCAAATTGTTAGCACAGAGTGTGGTACTGTGGCTAGCATGCGCGTGCGGCATGTGTGCACAGTATGTGCGTCCGATGAAAGCGCGTCGGTAAGCACACGTCTGCAAGCGCGTCGGCAAGCGCTTCTTTTTCTTTCTTCTCGTTTTCTTCTTTTGAAAAATGTCTAACTCAAGTTCGCAGGAGGAATCAGGTTCGGAGGATGATTCGGGGTAGAGCCACAAAACTTGCCTTTGGTGACCACCATTGGTGACTTGGAGACGGGCGTTAGCCAATTGCCAGCACAGATGTGGCTCAAACGGCGGATGATTCTTTGATGGTTGCTGTGAGTAGACATGGAAGAAGACCCTTTGCTGCGAGTCGTGAAGCCAGGTGCGGGCGCCTTTTTTTGATCCTCCGTGACTTGGTTCCTTATCCGGGTCATGTGCTAGTTGGCGGCTTCAAATGCCGGCTTAAAGCACGAGGCGTTGTACACCATAATCTGGGAGAAATACGGACATATGGCCACAACCAAGAAAGTCACTAGTCGATTAGCACTGGTTAAGCGTGTGGAAGAGGCTTTATCTTCCATCGAGGATATGCGTGAGGTGGCTGGTCACACCGTTTATGAAGACGCGTTATTGCCCATTCGGGAGCACCATCGCGACGTGTGCGTAGAAAGGAGTTCAACACTTCGTGGTTTGTCGAAGGCCTTGCTTTGAGATCCAAAAGTTGAAAGATGCAGCAATCGTAAAGCCTTTCCACGTGAGGAGATTGCACTGACAGGAGGTGGAACTCGAAAAGCTTTCCAAGATGTTGACTATAAAGAGAGCGGCTCTTGAAGATGCAAAGTTGACTTTTTCCAAGAAGAGCAGGACTTACATTGGATGATTTTCCTTGAACGTTTCTCCGTTGATCTTTCATTTAGGTTCTTCTTTTTTTTTTTTTGAAAGACATATTGGATGTCCTGGTTCAAATCTTGACCTTTGATAGACAGCTAGTAGCTTTTTTTGGGTGTTGGATTATTTCGGGATGAATGGTTTGATAATATGACTTCGATTATGTTTTGGAAAGGAATATTGCTTCTATGAGAGTGTGTGCTAGTAATTGGCACAAGACTCAAGTGATATGACGGTTTTACTAGGAACCTAAAAATAGATCGTATATCTTCATGAGTCTAAATTTACTCACTTCATAGGTTTTGCGAACACGCCCCTCTCCATGTAAAAGGCGGTTCTTTGGTAGCATCGTCAGCAAGTCCCCAATCGTTGATAGCATCTTCGGCGAGTTCCAGTTTTCTCGTGTAGTTTTGCAAAATGGCAAGGTCGTCTGGTAGTTGAGTCGGATCGAGTGGTAGCATCTTGGCAAGTTCCCGTTTCTTGTGTAGTTTTAATAAGCGATAACAGGGTTGCACTGGCAGTTGAGTCGGATTGAGTCATGCAAGTCCCCAATCTTGGTAGCATCTTCAACCGAGTCCCAGTTTCAGTGTAGTTTTACAACCAGTGGCTGAGGCGTCCAGCGATTGAGTCGGATTGAGCGATAGCATCTTGGCAAGTCCCCAGTTTTCTCGTGTAGTTTTACGACTAGTAACCAGGTTGTCCAGTAGTTGCGTCGGATTGAGTCGCCTTCCCCAACCATCTTGACATCCTGGGTCGAAGAACGAGATCGGATCTGACATTGTAGCCGATAGATCAATCCTCCCACCGTGATCGCCAATTTTTTATGGGTGAAAATCGTTTCTGCTGATTTCGGTAATTTCGGTGGGTGAGTGAGAAACCTGATTCAAACCCTAAACAAATGTCTTTGCACGTGAGCACTTTATAGGTTCGAGAGATCGATCATGTACAAGTCCGGCCTAAACCAAGAAATGGTCGTTCCAGACTTTCTTCGGTCACAAAGTGGAGGAGAATGGTTGATTTGGGGAGGGAAGCAAAGAAAGGTGTTGAGGAGAGTAGTATCTAGACTTGTATCAGAAAGTGAAAGCTTAGGAAGCTTGCAAGAGATGGAAGCTTTTGAGAGAGCTTGCAAAGTTGCCTTTACGAGAGTGTAAGTGTAGCATATTTCTCCGACCGAGACTTGTTGTCGGGTGGAAATAGGTAAGACCTATTTATACAAGTCGAGATTGAAAACGTACCTGGCCTCATGAAGGGAAGAGAGTAAAGGGTGAAATAATGGGAGGAGGTGGTAACCGTGATGGTTTAATGGGCGAAACGTGTTTCACCATTATTTCCTCTTTTATTTGACCGCTTTATTCCTTTTCACGCTTTCTTAATGTGAGCGTAGTGTACACGCCTGCATCTTTGTGACCGCCAAACCAAAACCCTAAAAGAAACATCCCCGGTTTGTGTCGATGTCTCGAGTGTTGGTTGCATCTTGAGTGCAAAAATTATTTTTGCTAGTGGCGCGTGTGGCATGTGCCAATGGCATGTGCGAAATGCCTTGGTGGTAAGTTGCACGGTTTGCAAGTTAGGTTACCAGCGTGTGGGTTTGGCATATGCCAATGGCATGTGCGGAATGCCTTGGTGGTAGGTTGCACGGTTTGCAAGTTAGCCTACCAGCGTGTGTGTTTGGCATGTGCCAATGGCATGTGCGGAATGCCTTGGTGGTAGGTTGCACGGTTTGCAAGTTAGGCTACCAGCGTGTGTGTTTGGCATGTGCCAATGGCATGTGCGGAATGCCTTGGTGGTAGGTTGCACGGTTTGCAAGTTAGGCTAGGCGTGTGTGTTTGGCATGTGCCAATGGCACGTGCGGCCATGTTGACCTAGTTGCAAGTCTTACACAAACCTAGGGCGCTATGTTGGCGTGGGCCAAAGGCATAGCGGCTTGGAAATATGGCTTGCGGCACGTGTTGGCATGTGCCAATGGCACGTGCGGCCATGTTGACCTAGTTGCAAGTCTTGCAAGCCTAGGGCGCTATGTTTAAGCGTGGGCCCAAGTCATAGCGACTTAGAAATATGGCTTGCGACACGTTTTGGCATGTGCCAATGGCACGTGCGGCCATGTTGACCTAGTTGCAAGTCTTGCAAACCTAGGGCGCGATGTTTGGGCGTGGGCCAAAGGCATAGCGGCTTGGAAATATGGCTTGCGGCACGTGTTGGCATGTGCCAATGGCACGTGCGGCCATGTTGACCTAGTTGCAAGTCTTGCAAACCTAGGGCGCGATGTTTGGCGTGGGCCAAAGGCATAGCGGCTTGGAAATATGGCTTGCGACACGTTTTGGCATGTGCCAACGGAACGTGCGGCCATGTTGACCTAGTTGCAAGTCTTGCAAACCTAGGGCACTATGTTTGGCGTGGGCCCAAGGCATAGCGGCTTGGAAATATGGCTTGCGGCACGTGTTGGCATGTGCCAATTGCACGTGCGGCCATGTTGACCTAGTTGCAAGTCTTGCAAACCTAGGGCGCGATGTTTGGGCGTGGGCCAAAGGCATAGCGGCTTGGAAATATGGCTTGCGACACGTTTTGGCATGTGCCAATGGCACGTGCGGCCATGTTGACCTAGTTGCAAGTCTTGCAAACCTAGGGCGCGATGTTTGGGCGTGGGCCAAAGGCATAAATGCTTGGAAATATGGTTTATGACGGGTTTTGGCATGTGCCAATGGCACGTGCGGCCATGTTGACCTAGTTGCAAGTCTTGCAAACCTAGGGCGCTATGTTTGGCGTGGGGCCAAAGGCGAGCGGCTTGGAATTTGGCATTGTTGCCATGGTGCGCGCGGGTGCGGCTTGGTTTGGCATGGTTGCCATGGTGCGCGAGTGCGGCTTGGTTTGGCATGGTTGCCATGGTGCGCAGAGTGCGGCTTGGTTTGGCATGGCTGCCATGGTCTTGAGTGCGGCTTTGTTTGGCATGGTTGCCATGGTGTGATATGCGGCTTGTTTTAGCATGGTTGCCATGGTGCATGATATGCGGCTTGGTTTTGGCATTGTTGCCATGGTGCGCAGAGTGCGGCTTGGTTTGGCATGGTTGCCATGGTGCGCAGAGTGCGGCTTGGTTTGGCATGGCTGCCATGGTGCGCAGAGTGCGGCTTGGTTTGGCATGGTTGCCATGGTGCGCAGTATGCGGCTTGTTTTGGCGTGGTTGCCATAGTGCGCAGTATGCGGCTTGGTTTGGCATTGTTGCCATGGTGCGTAGAGTGCGGCTTGGTTTGGCATGGTTGCCATGGTGCGCAGAGTGCGGCTTGGTTTGGCATGGCTTCCATGGTGCGCAGAGTGCGGCTTGGTTTGGCATGGTTGCCATGGTGCTTGATATGCGGCTTGTTTTAGCATGGTTGCCATGGTGCGCAAATATGCGGCTTGTTTTAGCATTATTGCCATGGTGCGTGAGATGCGGCTTGGTTTTGAAATTAGGGTTACGTGTTGAAAACCCTAACTGGTATTTTGAAAAAATACCCTATTAATTATTTACACCTGAGTTAAATGCTCTTAGTTAATGTGTTGCGGGTAACACTAGGTCATGGGGTTTTACGATTTTACCCCTTGTCTAAAAACCACCATCAACAGCGGGGTTATCATGTATGATTATTGGGGTTGTATCTCTAATGGTTAGTTGTAATCATATTAAGCTATGGGAATGGGGTTTCTAATCTTAGATACATGTAGCCGTTGAGCAAGATAAAAAAAGAAAAATCACATTCCAATCGATATGCACCAAAGTAAGTGTACTTTATAGGTAAGTGACAAGCATTATTAACATTACTTGGCTTAGTTTATTTTGATAAGAGGTCGTTCTATGATCTATAATCAAATAGTGTCACCAACAACACAAGAAAATTCAAATGAGAGCTTGAACAAATAGAAAAACTTATTTAACTTTCCTAATCGGATGTGAAAACAAATAAAAAAGCTTCAAACATAAAACCAATTACATAATTCGTCCCAATCCCAGGTGATTAGCTAGATATACAAGTTCATACTAGACAAAACATCTCTAATCCAGAGATTGGAAAACTCCATTATTCTATAGATCTACCGATAACCTGGAATCACCATTATATAGCATGTCACTGGCGCAAACTAGAAACAATGAAAATCACCAAATACCATTATTTAGCAGATCAAAAAAACCATTATTTTCTGATTTTACTTCCAACAAGTACTTCAGGTACAAGGAGTACCAACCGAATCAAGATCCGATGAAACAAAATAGCTTAGATCTCGAGAGGAGAAGTCATTATGAGTGACGATTTCAAAGAGTTTATGTCTTTCCCTTCGATCATAACCCCTTCATCTCGATCTTGAAACAAACAAATTCTTATTGAAACTCACTGGTATCTTCCTCAAGACCGCCTCCCTCTCCCTGGTACTAGTTTTTACTCTCTCACTCTTTGTGCAAAACATCTACAAGAATTCTAGGGTTTGTTTCATTTATAGGAAAAGTTGTCGATTTACTAAAATATCCTTCTAATTCTATATGTGGGGCCCAAAATTTTGGCAGTAGGTCAAGACACGGATACCCATTATCTAAACTCGACATTATTTTTATTTTATTATTGGTTGGCATCTAAACTCGACATTGCACCCCATGTTTTGTGTCGTTACGCCTTGTGATCCAAAATCGTGGGGAGCTAGAAATCTTGCTATGGAGCGACGAAATTTTGGTATGGGTGAGCAATTAACAAAGATAGACTTGGGACCAGACAAAAAGTGTCGCTTAAGAATCTTTGAAATGACCGAAAACTATTGTATTATCTGACTCAAAATATACACGATGACTCAAGATTTATCATTGCCACTCAAAGTTATTGCCCAACTATGTTGTAAAGGCACGGCGAAGCTCTTAAGCGCTCCGGGCTCGAGAAAAAAATGTTGGTCATGTCGCCTGGCCTTTGCGCTTTCTTTTGCTAGGCGCTAGTCCACGCTTTAAGGGACAAAGGCGCTCGCCTTTTACAACATTGTTGCCCAATAACTTTGAAATTTACGGCATTGCTCAACATCACTTAATTCAAGGAGTCAAATGACCGTTAAAATATGTTTCGTAGTTTGAAATGTACCACTATAACGCATTGTTTGCACGGATTGGCCCCAATCGTGCGACTCAAAATTGGAATGGTGTACCTTATGCAAGACAAACTTTTGAAAGTTTAATGTGCTCGAAAGAGAGGAAAGCCATTGGTTATCAATCTTTGGCGCTGAGTATAGTATAGGGGATATATTAATAGTCATAAGCGTCACAATGGTTAATTATTTGCTTTGATGCTAAAGTTCTTGCTACGTTTGTGGATGGAGATATACAAAAATAATGTGTTTATAATTATTTTATTCTATTTTGTTATTTCGTTTGCAAAAATTGCTTGGAAAAATTAGGAAAGTGTATTAAATGCATAATTCTTTGTGAAACAATTCTTGTATGATTTTTATTATTCTAGACAGTCATGGTTCATTGGTAGCTTTCATAATGAAAACCGGTATCTCTTGTAGATAATTACGCATTAATCTGATTTTGACCCAAAGATATCTCTTGTAGATTACTCAATTTGCCAAATGAAAACCAGTCACAAAGGCACAACCTAATTGTCTTCCTAATCCTCCGTCACAAGGTTTGGACCAACCTAATCGTCCTCAGGGGAGGGAACTCGATTTAAACCTGCAGCCATGTCAACGTCATTGGGCGAGTAGATAACAACAATAGCCGTACCTGCTCAACCATCAATGAGGGGAATATTGATACACATGACACGTTCCGCCAAAAAAATTCACAGAGTTGATAGCCGGATGGTCGGGAGGATGCAAGACAGTGATAATAATGACAGTTTTAAAGATCTGGATCTCTATATCCCCCTTTGATCTCCAAGTGTAATGGGTTTTAAGCTATTAGAGGTGTAAAGCAAAAAATGCGACATTCAAATCTTAAAGCACCAAAAAATGCATGTAAATGCAAATGCAGCTATCATCAAACATTGTCATTAACTATTACACAAGGTCCAAAAAAAAAAAAAAAAAGAACTCCTAACAATTCAAATGAAAGTTACAAATACAACATTGCCGGAGTCAGAGATGTGATCATATATTTCTAACTAAAACCACAATTAAATAATTTGTCCCAATCTGCTTCACTAGATATAGGAATTTATACACAAAACCTAAAAAAGAACTTCTAATCCCGAGATTACCAATACTCAAGATCTTAATATTTATGCTGATCTACCATTTCCACAGTTGTAGTAACAATTGTACCCAATTTTTGTTGTAAGTTCTGGAAAACTCATTCAATGCACCTTGAGACTCTCTGTTTGAAGAAAAACCTACAATTCCCATGTGAAACACCATTATTTTGCAAATGTTACCACTCATATATGAATTGGTTGACAATAAACAACTTAGATTTGAGAGGATAAGTTATTATGACAATTTGAAATATCTTCCTCTTTGATTCCCACATAACACCAACAATCCGATTATAACCACTCGTCTGATCTTCCAAACAGAAATTTCTCATCAGCTGAACTCCAGTCACTGGTTTTTCCATCTGCGCCGCCTAACTCGCACTGGCATTCTCTACTCTCTAATCTCTCACTCTCTAAAAATTTAGGGTTTGTTCTATTTATAAGATAATTTGTGTAATTTTAGGGTTTTGTGTTTCGGTCAAACGTTGGAGCCCAGTGTACAGGCCCAACTTTTTTTGGCTAACTATCTGAAATCGACATTGCTATCCATGCTCTGCCTTGTGATTTTTATGACTTGCTATCAACATTAATCATGGAAGTGACTCAAAATGTAAACCATCAGTCGAAACCAATCACTGCGACCCAAAGTTACTGTCTAGTGACCTGAAACCTACCCATGGCTCAAAATTACTTAGTAATTCCAAATGAGTCGGTGACTCAAAATTTGTTTTGTGAGCCGATGCCGAAATTGTTCACTCCACTGCTAAAACGTTCCGTTAAAGTCTTAAAATTTGTACATGGACCTAGAATCTAACTTGCTCTGTAATACGTAATTTCCTACGTAGATTAATATTTGCCTCTTCACCAATTTTACAAAACTTGATCATATATATTCTAGAAACTCACTTTAAAATCTCTCGTGATCTGATCAGTCAAAAGAAATCTAGAATGGGTTACTAGAATATGATCTAAGTTATGTAAAAATTGCACTAAAGCTTGGAATATGAATTTCCATTATTCCTTTTGGATGAATTGTGAGTATTCATGATTGCTATAATGACATTGCCGCCAATATTTGGCTCTTTTGTTTCACTTTTACGAATAGCGAGTATTCAAACAGAGATTACCGACATACAAGATCTTAAGATTTCTGCTGATCTACTATTTCCATAATTGTATTATGTGGCTGTAGCAAACAACCAAGAATTGAAATCATCAAACACTCGTATTTCAGACTAAAACGTCATTATTTTACAGATCTTACCCGTACACAAAGCCTAGAGAATAGGTGCTACCACCTATATAAAGCTTTCAAGAGAACAGACATTTTAGATCACTGATATCTCTCTGTTTGATCTCCACCAGGGTATATGTTAAAACCAACACCACTCAGTCAGATCTTGGAAACCAAAATTTTCATATCTGAACTCCAGTCACTGGTTTTTCTTTCGGAGCCGCCTCACTCGCACTGGTAATCTCTACTCTCACATCTCTTACTCCATGAAATTCTAGGGTTTGTTGAATTTATAAGAAAATTTGCGTAGTTCTAGGGTTTTGTGAAATTCTAGGGCTTGGTCAAATGTTGGAGCCTATTGTACAAGCCCAAATTTGTGTAGTCACTCAAGATACCTTTCTATAAAATGGACATTGCACCCATGCTCTGCCTAGTGATCGAAAACTTATGTCATTTTAACTCATAATCTTGGAAGTGACTCAAAATGTATACGACCTAGACCGAGATTTGTTTTGTAATACGAAATGTACCACTGTGACACAACATTCAACCAATTACGTAAGCCTCAGAATCTGTCATGTGACTCAAAATTTGTACTCCCTCCGTCCCTATTATATAGGCGGAATATTGGATTTTCCTAGTCCCACTACATAAGCGGAATTCTAATTCCAAGATGCTTTTTGACATACATACCCTTATTTATGTCGTATGGGAAATTGTATTGAGAATAAGACAAGGGGTATAGACAAGAAAAAACATGAAAATTTGTAAAAACCATGCATTTTCTTATTCTAAGAGATTTCATCTTCTCCACCTATATATTAGGGACGGAGGGAGTACTTTGTAGAATCTTACTTTCCCTTTAACTACTTTGTAGACTGAAATTTTCCTTGTGGCTAATTTATAGTCATACAGAGCTTGGTCATATTCTAGAAACCCATTTTAACATTTCTCGTGACCTGATTCGTCAAAAGAAACCTAAAATGGGTTTGGATTTCTAGAATATGATCTAAGCTTTGTAAAATTGCTCTTTTGTCTTGATAGGTTTTTGTACCATCCTCACTAAACTGATACACAAACAGACCGCCATAACTTGGCTTAGTTTATTTTGATATCTAGCCTCAAACCGATCTGCACCAAACAATGTGGCTAACAACATTTATAAATTGAAGTAAATCTAAAAAAAATATTTGTAGGATCCATAGTAAAACCAATTACAATCACTCCCCAAATCAGATGTATGAATATTTTCCAACTAAATTCAATTAAAAAATTTGTCCCAATCATGTTGCTTAGATATATATGAATTGATATTAGAACAAACAAACAAAACTTAAAATCTTTTCTAATCCACAGACTACCGATACATAAGATCTAAGATGTTGCAGCATGTACGTTGCGCACTTGAAATTCAAACACCCTTATCTAACAAATCAAAACAACGATATTTTACGAATATTCCCGCACCAAATATTCAGAGAAAGGTTGCTAACACTTATATCTCTCTATGATGGAGAAATCGTAACTTAGATTTGAGAGGAGAAGTCATTATAACTAACAATTTCAAACATCTGTCTATTTCTCTCTCTGATCTCCAAGTTATGCTTAATGATTCCCACATTACACCAACACTCCCATCATAACCCACCATCTCACAACTCAAATTACTGGCTATTTCCCTCAGCGCGTCCTCTGGAAAGTCTCTACTCTCACACTCTATGTATAAAACTTATACTGAAAATTATAGGGTATGGTTAAGTTATCTTTGTAAAAAAATCTGTCTAATTACTAAACTGCCCTTAGACTCATCTTGATGTCTAATTCTATATCGTAAACAAAATATGTGTACGATCCATAAGGGAAAATTGTCTTAACTATTCAAATGAAAGCTTCCTACTAATCTATGATAAGCCAAAGTTACAAGTACAATATTCCCTAAATCAGATGTATAAATATTTCTCCAACTAAAACCAAAATTACATAATTTGTCCCAATCATATTACATAACTAGATATAGGAATTGGCACTTTAACAAACACACAAACTTAAAAACATCTCATATCCAGAGATCAACGGTACATAAGATCTAAGATTTCTGCAGATATACCATTTCAACAGTTGCATGTAGCTGGCAACTTGAAAGTCTCTGCCCTCTCACTCTCTCTTTAACACTTCTACCGAAAATCGTAAGGGTTTCGTTAATTTATAAGAAATGTCTATCTAATTTACCAAAAAGCCCTTAGAGTCACTGCAATGTTACAGCCACCCCAAATTTTTGTGGTGGCTTCGAATACCCATGATGTGAAACAAGGCAGAGCTAAAAAAATCTGATTAATGAGAGACAAAATTTCGTCATGGGTGAGCTGTTTAGATTGAGTAGACTTGGATAGATAAAGATGTCGCGTTTAATCCATAATTTTTTCATGGGTGAGCAATTTAGATTTATTAGTCTCAAAATTTGTCATGCGACTCAAATGGACGGCCCTAAATCTAACACTTGCATTTGCTTTGTGATTAAAATTTGAGTCGTAACACCTAGAATGGGTTATTAAAATATATCCAAGTTGTATAAAAAATTTGGCACTGAAACTATCAGCACTCAAGATTGGCTTAATGACACTGGCAACCAATATTAGTTACTTTACTTTTACCAGGAGTCCATCAAAATACATCGGATTGCTGGCAGATCTAATTACTTGTACTAAATAATTTTTCCGGGATTACAAACAATTGGAGCTGGAACCCATTTTTGTTTAAGTGAGCACTCGTATACTTGTTTCTTTGACGAGTTAAAATACCTTGGAACCGAATTCTCTCCTTTTGAATTCCTCTCGTTTGCAACTTATGTTTCTTTCTCATCGATTTCTTTCCCTGCTTCTCTTGCTTTTTTCCGAAATTCAAAACTGAACTATAGCCATGTACGTTTTCCAACTGATCTATGATAAGCCAAATTTACAAGTACATACTCCTGAAATCCCAGATGTATGAATATTTCTCCAACTAAATCCAATTACATAATTTTTCCGAATCCTGTTGATAAACTAGATATAAGAGTTGATACTAGAACAAACAAACAATACTTCAAAAACAGTTTTAATCTAGAGATTACTAATACATAAAATCTTTCTGCTATCTACCATCTCTCAGCAGTTGTGGTATGTAGCTGGCGCAAACTACCACCAATCGAAACATCAGACACTATTCTTTTACAGGATCTCGCTTATAAATTGAAATCAAAGAAAATATCAAAACTTCAAAACACCCTTATTTTACGAAAATCAGATTACCACAACATGAAACTTCCTTAAAATATATAACTTAGATTTGAGAGGATAATTAATTATAACAGATTTGAACATCTTGTTTATTTCTAACTCTGACCTCCAAGGTATGCTTAATGATTCCCACATGATATCAACACTCCGATCATAACACACCGTCTGATCTTGGAAACAGAAAATTCTCATCAAAGCACAACTCAGGATGTTGATGTTTTTCCTTCACCGCCGCATCACTCTAAATAAAACTTCTCAAGAAATTCTAGGGTTTAAGATTATTTATAACAGATTTTATCGATTTACCTAAATAACCTCGAACCAATCCCATGGGATACCCATCATCAAAAATATCCGGAATCGGAATTTGTGTAGGGGCTCAAGATACCCGGAATAGGATACCCATCATCAAAAATCAACGTCTCAATCTTCTTCCTTGTGATCCAAAATGACAGGAGCTAGAAATCTTGCTATGCGGATAAAACAAAACAAATTGAGGGTGCAATGAAAAATAAATAGACTTGGAATAGAAAAGACATCGTTCTAATCTATATTACTATGTATCGACTCAAAATGTAATTTCTTTAGACATCACTTATTGCCCAATAATTAAGATTTTTGGAGATTCTGCTCAGTATCAAAATCTTGGACCTTCGCCGGAGCATTAGAAATATAAAGGAAACTTACAAGCCTCTACCCAAGTCCGGCACTGTTTGGTTGAAAGCAATGGCTTTTGCCATCGTTAACGTTCCCGTTACCCACTTTTTCCTTCTTCCCATCACCACCCATTGCTTACAATTTCACCTCATGACCTTGTTCCTTTTTTGAGTTTACTAAAATTAGTAGCCATGATCATGGTGATTCAACATGCCGGCTTATACCTACCCATATCCCCATACACTTCTTTACTTGATTCCATTGTTGACAGTGCTACAAATTGCAAGATCATTTATATATATGTAGAGACCCTCAAGACACCTATCTTTACCTGGCATTTTATCAACAAAGTGGGGCAATTGTTGGAGTTATTCTCACGATGGAGTTCCAGAATTTGGTCACTGGGAACATGTTCTTGGATATTGCAAAGCGATCGAGTTTAGAGAGGCCTTGTAAAGTATTTTTTTCCAAAGAACGGAGATTTTTAGAATGAACCGGAACCCAAGTTGAAGAAACTGGCAGAATTCTTAGGTTATTGTTTTTCTATAGAATAAGAGAGCCAAGGAGTATTCAAGGAAATATTAAGTCTATGCAGTTTTCAACATGAAGAGTTTGGACGTGAACAAAATTGAATGATTCTGAATAATTCTATAACAAACAAAGACATTTTCAGGAAAGGTGAGGTTTGGAAGAATTACTTCACATTTATATTAGTCAACGACTTGTTCGTCTCATGGAAGAGAAGTTCTGAGGGAACCGGATTAGCGTTCCCAAACTACATTTCTTCATATACTCATTTTATTAATTTCATCCATGATATTACGTGATCGTAACCTCTTGTTTTTAGAGTTTGGTAAATTGCTTTGGTTCTAAGTTTGTTTATGAATATTGGCGTTGTATATCTAATGGTTTGTTGTAATCATGTCTTAGATCAGGATTAAGCGGCAATGGGGTTGAAACCTTCATATATAATTGCCATCCTGGGGTATTTTCACCAAGAGGTATAGCAAAAAATAGAAAA
This sequence comes from Papaver armeniacum, assembly GCA_023531295.1. NCBI lineage: Eukaryota > Viridiplantae > Streptophyta > Magnoliopsida > Ranunculales > Papaveraceae > Papaver > Papaver armeniacum. The sequence continues at coordinate 216,624 of JAJJWW010007129.1, forward strand.
TGCAACATCCAAAACTGACCTGATCTGCAGCAATGTTAGTCTTCTTTCTAGGTAAATAACTTGATAAGCATTATCATCACTTGGCTTAGTTTATTCTGTGACTGGGGTTGTGTATCTCTAATGGTTTGTTGTGTGATTCATGACTTAGGACAAACAATCATCAGATTAAGAAGCAATGGGGTTCTAAATCGATGGCCATTGGGTTTATTTTCACTTCTAAAAACAGAGATGCATAGCAAAAAAAAACGCAAAATTTAAAACGCATCCGCACCACCGTAAGTCTTCCTTATAAGTAAATATAAACCGACAAAGCATTATCATCGGTTGTTTATTATTGATACAAGACAAGTTCTATGATCTATCAACAACAAACTGAATCGCATAAAACAATGTCACTAATAACATTTATAAGTGAAGTAAATCCAAACAAATTATTTGTAAGATCCATAAAGAAAAATTGTCTTAACAATTCAAAAGAAAGCATCAAACTGATCCATCATAAGCCAAAGTTACAAGTATACAACACTCCCATATCGGATGTGTGATTATTTTTCCAACTAAAACCGATTTACATAATTTGTCCCAATCATGTTGCTTAACTAGATATAAGAATTGATACTAGAACAAAGAAACGAACCTAAAAACATATTTCTAATCCATAGATTTCCGATACATAAGATTTATTTCGCTTTGATCTACCATTTCAATAGTATCATTTTTTCGCTCAAACTATCATTGAAAATATCAAAACACGCTTATTTATGAGATGAAAGCACCATATTTCACAGATCTTACGGAACAACAAATCCAGAGAAAGGAGGTAAAAAATATATCAAGCTTTCATGAAACCTAATACCTTAGATTTGAGAGGAGAAGTTATTATGATTGAGAATTTGAAATATCGGTCTCTATATTTCCTTTGATCTCCAAGATATGTGCAATGGATCGCAAATAAAACCAACACTGATTATAACCCCTCATCTGATTTTTGAAACATCAACCTCTAATCAGCAGGTTCCGGTTATTGGTTTTTCCCTCAAAGAGCACCGCCTCCTCGCACCGGTTTGTCTCTACTCTCTCACTCTTTGGATAAAAGCAAGATAAAAACTTCCACTTTGAAATCCTAGGGTTTGTGTGATTTTCTTTATGAAAATTTGTGTCATTTACTAAAACACCCTTAAACTAGTCCCAGTGTTGCAGCCCAATGGTGACTCAAGATATACATGTATACCGATCTAAATTCGACATTAGAGTTACTAGTTAAGAACCATGCTCTGCCTTGTCATTTTGCAGTTTATATTTTCTGATTTACAACTAAAATATGGAAAAACAAATACGGCAGTAATCCTTTTCCCTGATAGGGGGTGGGGCGTTCTTGATGGTTGCTCCTACGAACTAATTGCGAAACAACGAGGACTTAAAAGATCCACCACAGGCTACAAGCAAATGGAACCCAAACCTCTATTACCTCCATTCTTTCACTCTCACGTATTCTAAACTGTTAACAAACAAGTGATTAAGATCTTCAGATTTAAAATTCAATGTCCTGATTAAACCAAGAACCACGTACTAATCTTGATAATTCAATGTTCAAACTCATATATATGTCATTGGTATAATCCATCAACCATTCGCAAGAAAACAAATCGATACTCTGAACAAAGTTTAGACATGCATAAAATTATAAGATTTCTCCTGACCTTCCACTTCAAATAAATGATATCCAATTTTGGTTGTAAGGTCTGGCTAACTCGTCTAAGTTTCACCATTATTTTATAGATCAGTCACCAAAAGAATGTAATCTTCTTCTGAATTGGATTGTAAATTAAAATAAAGGAGAGCTCCCTATTATCAAACACCATCACTAACACAAGAGATTTATAATGAAAATTTTTCCTAACAATGAAACTTTCAAACTGGTCTTTCTATGTTCACAGAAGATAAAATTTTGTAACTTATAAATACAGATATGAATATTTTCCCAACTAAAACAAATTACATGGTTTGTCCCAATCCTATTTCTCAACAAATTGAATAAAGGAGAGCTCCCTCATACTTCCTGGTAAAACATAATTCTACTAAAAGACTCGATTCTTCACATTGAATGGTAAGATTACCAGTCCAATTGGTTCTTCACATTGAAATGGTCTTTAACTAAATCTGCTAAAATTCATTAACAACACAAGATCCATAAAGAAAATTTTGACTAACAATTCAAAATGAAAGCTTAGAATATATAGATCTTTCAATGTAAAAAAAAAAAAAACAAAACTTAAAACATATCAAATCCAGAGATTTCCAAAACACAAGATCTGAAGATTTCTGTTGATCTACTATTTCAACGGGTGTAGGATGTGAAATTGCTAAAACTTCAGAGAATTGATACCCAATTTTGGATGAAAGGTCTGGATAAATCATCTATATCTTTAGAGTCTCTAGTAATGAAAATCCTCAAATCTGGCACATCTTATACTAATATAAAGAAAAGAGCTCTTTTTGGTAGGAGACCCCCTAAATTACTTAGTTGTCCCCATTTTTTACATATTTACATAAATACCATTGTTTTAAAAATAGATCAAAATTTTTAAAAACTCAATATCTTTCAAGAATACACCGGATTGTTGTAAAATTTATATATTTGAAAAGCTCTTTCAATTATCTACATAACGAGTACAAATAAGAATAGTAAATTTTGTTTTAGGAAAAAAATTTCATGACTTTCAAATTTAGTATTGTTGGATGAGTAAAATTCAAGCATGTGCGTCGCACATGTGTCCTTACTAGTCAAACATAACGAGAAGCCACAATATCGGGATGTGAATAGGAGAGACAACTTGAATTTGAGAGGATAAGTCATTATAACAATTTTAAAACTTCGGATCTCTAGCATCTCCTTTGATCTCCAAGGTATGTGTAATGGTTCGCACATAAAAACAACACTCTGAACATAACCCCTCATCTGATCTTTGAAAATGACAATCTCTCGTCCACAAATCTCCGGTTACTCACTTTTTCCCCACAGCACCGCCTCCCTTGCCTTTTGGTTGTCTCTACTTTCTCATTCTCTGGCTAAAACTTATACTTAGATTCTAGGGTTTACTTTATTTTAAAAGCGATTTACTAAAATACCTTTTCTTTGCACGACTCAAATGCTACCCTAAGTCTCAAAATTTGTTTTATGGACCAAAGTTTGCCTTGTGACCTAGAGCGGAAGAAGCTATAGGAACTATTAGTCTCATAACACTTATGTTTCTTTTTCTCTTGATAAATTATACAGTATGCAGAAAAAAGTATTACGCAGTGATAAAACAACATGAAAATCGAAGCAATTACAACTAGATGTGTAAAATGTGCCGGCCCGGCACAGCCGACACACGAAGTTGCGTGCTTCACGTGCCATGTGCCGTCTTTGTCTTTGTGCCAACGATTTAAACGTCTTTGTGCCGTGCTGTGCTTTACTAGTCAAAAGCTAGGCACAGCACAACCCACGGGCACAGCACACGAATAAACGTGTCGTGCTGTGCCGTGCTGGCACACGTGCTATAAACAATTTGAAATCAAGCATTAAGTCGGACATTATCACAAGACTTTAATTATACAACATATCATTTAAAATTATTTCAAGTAAAATTAACAAGTTTATTCAATAAAAAGAAATAGCCCATCAAATATAAAATTGTATTATTGTCATGTAAATTAATATTCTAGTTAAATATAGGTGACATTATAACAACGATATTGAAATATATTTTCCAAATATCAAGGTATTATATGTGTTGTTATAAATAAGCTAACATAAAATGTTAAAAACTAGCTAGAATAGTGACTCTTTTGTGAAATATACAAAAAAATGTGATGTATTATGCCTTGTTATATGGTGTATTTGTACATGTTATGACGTGCTCTCTTAACGTGCTGTGTTGGGCTGGGCCACGTGCTTATCCGTCTCTTGCGTCTTTGTCTTTGTGCTACTATGCCAATTAGTCAAATCCAAGACGTCCCATTTAACTAACGTCTTTGGCCGTATGCGAGCTAAGTCACGTCTTTGGGCAAAGCTGTGCTCAAATTTTAACGTGCTATGATGGGTTGTGCTCGTGCTAGCACAACCCAATTTACACCTCTAATTACAACACATAGCATGCAAATAACTTACAATCCAAGGTTGTCTCCATGTCTTCTCCACTATCATCATGCATGACTGGTTCCTCAAACTCCATGCTTGCCGTACTTTATTTAGCACAAGCAAGTTAGTCACAAACATATACATATATGAGAAATCTGTTTAACTAATCGAGCAATCAGAAACACTAACAAGTAAAAATCATAAATATATTGTATTATATATTAAGCCCATATCCCATAAGAGTTTACACGCATAAAAGGTTCCTCCTTTTGGGCGGAGTCTAACACTAAAATGCTAGGTTTAACGGCCAATATGGTGATAGCATTATGGGATACGAATTTCTATCATTCTCATTGAGCTTGATTTTGAGAATCAAGGTCGCAAGACCTTCTTGGTTTATTTGTACTTTTGTTTCTTTTCGTCTTTCTTTAGGTGACCGAATCCCCTTTCGGTTTCCATTTTTTTGTTTCGGTTGTTTTTATTGGGTTGAGGTACCCCCTTAAGTAACTTTTTTCAATGAATTTTCCTCTTGACCGATCAAAAAAATAAAATAAAATAAAATAAAAGGTTCCTCCTCTCTAATATCAACATTAGGGAGGTCACTAACTCTAGCATCATCAATGCCAAGATATGGATCTTTTTTACTGGGCATTGTTAATATCACTGAAGGCGTTTAATCAAGTTGGTCTTCGACATAAAAAAATTGCTTCGCTTGAGATGCTAAGATAAATGGATCACTTTTATGTCCTCTTCTACTAAGTTCAATAGATTTAAAGCCAAGGTCATCTGTTGAGATTCCACATGCACTATCTACCCAATCACACTTGAACACAAATATCCTCCTTGTATTGTAATCTAGTAACCATATTTTGTTGTTGACACCGTAATAGTTAAATGGATCAAATACTGGATTCAGAGCCGGTCCTGAGTCTACAAGGGCCTTTTGCGGAAAAACTTTGCAGTGTCTTTTATAAGGTCAACTTCTTTTTTACTGACACGAATGGTAACTTTTTTTTGTTAATGTATATATACACCTACAAGAAGAGAAATCAAATACCCGAAGGAAACTCAAAATATATAGCCATGGGTTATATACAAATATTTGTATATGATCTAGCTATGGGCAGGTGCTTGTGATAAAGATTCAAAAGGTTTTCCCTATTTACCACCCATACTTTCCCTATTTCCCACCCATAGTGTAAAAACTAAAAATAATGCGACTATGCCTACTACGGTTAAACAAAACTCACTCCCTGCAATAACCAAAACACCATCACCGATTTTAGCCTCTATGTGTGTGTTAATGGAAGCGAGATCGAAAATGGAATCAAATTATGGGCGAATGACTTTTAAGTTTAATTTTCCAAACCTACTTTGAATCTTTACAACATAAAACGAACAATCAATCACACTGATCGCTTATCATCATGTTCCCAAAAAATCCACCATATATTGGTTTACAATCGAGTAAACCATGTCGTTTAGATGGATTTTCAATTGAATTTCCATATGTTTTCGAACCAATAAATCCACCTTTATGCCTATTATTTTCTCTTCTGTTCTTAATTAAGAATTCAACATAACTGAGAGTTTGATTTCATTAGTAAAAACTTAATGATCTGATTAAATCCAACAAGTATACAACTAAATAACGTCATTTTCCTTTTTATTAAAGAACGCTTTTTCATGCCCATGCAGATGATGTCAGTAATCGTGTGAATATGATGATAGTGTCATGGTGGTAGTAAACAAAACGATGGTTGGGGTGGCGGCAATTTGATTAGGGTTGAGATCTAAAAGGATATGACGGTGGCTGATGAGTAGGGAGTATAATGATAGTGGGTGTTGTTTTCCCACATTAAAAGTATTACCTTTGGTTTTTACATGTGGGTGGGAAATAGGAAAGATAGGGGTGGTAAATAGGGAAAACCATTCAAAATGTAGACGCAACTTGTCACTTCGGATTAGTGGTTTGCTGAACTACCTTATATACTAGAGGCTACTTGTTCGAACCTCTCCAGCTGGAGCTTGAAAAAAGGCCTTAGATCGAGAGCCGGGCCTAGTGCGTCGGACCCTCCGAACCCCTCAGACCGGCTCTGACCTGGATTTATATCTTTTGCGCTGCATACTTGCATCCCACTTGCAAAAATGCTTACTCCACTATTTTGATTGACGCGTTTATCATCAAGTTCCTTGGTATGATACATCGATACCCATTAATATCGTATCCCTAATATTTATATACTTCTTGACATGGTCCATGTGCTATCCACTCCAACTTATTTGAAATGTTATTATTTGGTTCATTTAACTCATCATCCACCTGTGAAAGAAAAAGAAAGATGCTTATTTTCATTCGTATGTTTACTCAGTGCACCCAAAAGTCATAAGCTTGAAGATCAAGGATCAAACTTATTGCTAGTATATGGTTTTCATTGAACCTTGGGAGGGGTGAACTTGGAAAAAGTCATAAGCTAAGGCAAAAAGAGATAAAGGAAGTACTGCAGATCCAGAATTATTTCCAACAACTTCCCCCACAAGCCCGTTGTTCTCAGATGGTCTTGTTCTTCAGACCACCACGTTTCCCAGCTCTGATCAGCTTTCTGAACACCTACCATTATACCATATCCAACTCATGAATTCCTCAAAGTCATATGCAGTTTTAACCAATCAAATCCTGAAGGGTTGAAAACAAAGGGTGCCATAATCCATGACACTACCAGAAACCAGCTCGTGATTGTCATGGCAATGTAAAAAAAAGTATCTTTCGCCATTGGGGATCACAAACTGCTGATTGAGGATTGCACCAAATGCTTTATTATTGGAAGCATTCTTCATGGAGCCGTCAATGCCACTGAGAGCAAGATAAAGTCGCCCCCAAACAATGAATAAACAAGAACAATCACCATTCTCCTGGACTCATGCAGTCAACGGGACTGATCCAAACTATTTTGGTGCTCTATCCTACTATCCAAAACTCCATCTAATAAATAAACTAAACTAAACTGGTGATGGGAAAAAACAATGAAAGCGTAATCTCCATCGTTACATATCTCATGGGTCCTAAGCGTAAACAATATCTGGCTTAGTTTATTTTCATAAGAGTTTCTATGATCGTTCTTTCAAGCACCAAAATATGTATGGAAATGTAATGTAACTATCATAAAACACTATCATTAACAACACAAAGTCTGTAAACAAAATACAATTCAAATGAAAGCTTGAACATTATGTTCTAGAGTGCGTGTCCCAAGCATTATGTTCTAGAGTCAAAGAAATTAGTGTGAAACGAGTGCATATTTTGGAAATTCTCAAAGGTCAAGGTTTATACTGGAGGATTTATGGTCAGTCTTGAATTTCTAATCCAGTGGTGTCATATGTAGACTAAACATATGGTACAAAAACACAAGTATATATACATTGGAGTATTTAAGTTGTTGTAATGGGCCGGGATAAAGAAAATAAGACCCGCATCCATCCCCCTTCTTCAGTCCTCCTATTTAAGGGATTGCGTTTAGGGTTCATTTGTGTCTCGTCCTTAGATTCATTTTTACTGACCTCTCACTCTCTTCCTCTCTGTTTTGTGCCGCCTCAAACCATCACCACAGATCATGGCTTGTGATGTTGATAATGATCAACAACAAAAACTACATACTCAAGCACAATGATTTCTCCTCTCAAACCGAAGTAATATGTCTATATGCATCTCTGTCAGGAATTCTACCTTGATTGAATCTTTAAATGCTAGAAAGCTCTCTTCACATAGTCTGCTCATGACTCCATATCGTCTCTCTTAAGTTGCTCGTAAAATTGAAGTAGGTGCGTTTATGGATGCTAGTATGAGCAATGCTGGACCGAGCACTGAGATTCTTAGGTTTTACAGGTGAGAAAATTAGTGAGAATATGCTTACTTATGCGAAAAAAGAAGGCTGGTTTATTCGACAACTGAGGCTGAAAAAAGTGAAGTCTTGTTTAGCTGAATTCAAGAACTTGTTTATGTAATTCAATTGTTTGGATTACTGTTATATTGACAATGAAATCATTAACTTGTTATGTTTTTTTGAAGTATGGTAGACAAAATAGTAGTCTAGCACAAGTTCTATGAGTTATGGTAGTCCTGGTGTTTACTCTATCCTAACTTGTTAGACATCTCTTAGCATTAGTTTGCTTTGTGCTTGTGTGTGTGTGCTTTAAAGTCAATAGTAATCTGTCTATATGATGCCATTTCATGTGCTTATATATGTTGATCAAACGTTTTCTAGCTTCTGCGACATATTTTTTGTAGGCACATGCCACAGCTTGCTGACGATCACATGTGGGAAGCTGATCTGATGTGCTACTGTTGTTGGGGAAATGTTACGTATTCCAATATCGTTTAGATAAGTAGAAACCCTATAGACACCTTCATCTCTACACAAAATGAGGACACTGCAGGAGACCTATAATAAGAGTATTCCTAAACTATCTGTCTTAGGACAGATAATCATCATAAACAACAATGGGGTTCCAAACTTTGATACATACAAGAGTACTATGTTTTTTCACTGCTGAAGACAGAGTTGTATAGCAAAAACAAAAGTATGCAACATTTATAAGTCAAGTAATCAAAACCAAAATTACACAGAATAAACAAACAAAACAAACAAAACTTTAAAATAAAATAAAAACATCTCTAATCCAGAGATCACCGGTACATAAAATACGTAGTATATCAGGCTCTTCTTAAAAGAAATGACTTGCATTTGAGAGGAGAAGTCATTATGACTGATAATTTCAAGGATCTCGTCTCTCTTTCTTTGATAACCTGAAATTCAAGACATTGCTTGGTAGTCGTGATTTGCATCTTGGCACCAAACACTTGGCTTAATTTATTTTGATATAAAATTTTGTATGGTCTATCAATCACCAAGCTGATCTGCATCCACTAACAACATTTATAAATGAAGTAAATCTAAAGAAAATATTTCTAAGATCCATAAGGGAAAATTGTCTTTACAAGTTCAAATGAAAGCTTCAAACTGATCTATCATAAGCCAAAGTTACAAAGATACAACACTCCCAATATCGATGTATGAATGTTTCTCCAGCTAAAACCAAAATTACATAATTTGTCATAACTGTACATATCAAAACACCCTTATTTTACCGATCTTACCCCAACGTAAAATTCAAACAAAAGTGTGCACCACAAGATATCAAGCTTAATGAAAAAAAAAATACTCCCTCCGTTACTTTTTAATAGGCTGGTTTCTATAAATAAATGTTACAAAAAATAGGCTGGTTTCCTAATTGGGAAAGTCAAATGTTACTTTAGTTTTTAGGGACCACTTTTCTCTTAACTTCTTTTGACAACAAGTGTCATGGGGACCATTTCACTTTACTTCTTTTGCTGACAAGTGTCATGGAGACCATTATTTTATTGACAAGTGTCATGAGGACCACTTTCAATGATTAGTTTTCTTAATTTCCTTAATTTTCTCAAAAAAACCAAACCAGCCTATTAAAAAGTAACGGAGGGAGTATAAATAAGATTTGAGAGGAGAAGTCGTTATGATTGATAATTTCAAACATCTGTGTATCTTTTTCTCTTTGATCTCATAGGTATGTTTAATGATTCCCACATTATACCAACACTCTGATCATAAACCACCATCACAACTCAATTTCCCTCAGCGCCGCCTCCCTCTCTCTACCCTCTTACTCTCCGTTTAACACTTGTGCGAAAATCGTAAGGGTTCGTTAATTTATAAGAAAGTCTGTCTAATTTACTAAAAACCCTTAGACTCATTCCAATCTTACAGCCTGCCCCAAATTTTCGTGGTGGCTACGAATACCCATGATCCGAAATGGGCATTGTATCCCATGTTGTCTAAAAATTGGCACTCAAACTGCCAGACTCATGATTGGTTTAATGACACGGCAACCAATATTGATTACTCTACTTTTACCCATGAGTCCATCAAAACACATTGGATTAATGCAGAGATCTAATTACCGTACTAAATAATTTTTCAAAACTGTTCAAAGAAAGGGATTACAAACAATTGGAGCTGGAACCCATTTTTGTTTAGGTGAGCACTCGTATACTTCTTCCTTTGACGAGTTAGATTTCGAAAAGTAGAAATACTTTGGAACCCATTCTCTCCTCTTGTTTTCTCTCTTTTTGCAAGCTCTCGTTCCTTCTCCTCGATATCTTGCAATGTTTCTCTTGCTTTTGCTTACTTGACGAAAATCTTAAATGAGTCTAAGTTTTGAGATCATAATGGCGTGTATAAAACACATAATAATATGAGTGCATGTTCAAGCAAAAGGTTGGGGCTTTGATTACCTTTTTCATCCCTGACCTCAGAGGTTTTGAGCCTCGACAAGCCTTCATTTCCATTGCAAGAATTATTTGAGACTTAAAAAGGTCGAACAACTTGATCGTCTAATGGAAGAGTTACATGGATCAGACTACCATTCCAGTAACTACAATTCTTGATATATTCATGTCATTCCATCCATTATGCATAGTACAATCTCTTGTTATTTTGAGTTTGGTAAATTGGTTTAGTTTTGAGGAGGCGCTATTAGAGGTGTTTTCCTGAGTATGGTGTTGTTTTGAACCACTGAAGGCACGGAGGCCTTGGTGCTCATACAATCCGTAAGAACAAAAAGAGGGGAGAGATGCAGAATTTGACACAGCTAGTATAATAAAAAAGCAAAGAACCATTGGCTTCACATAAACACAGTAAATAACCCACAAATGGAGTTCATAGGGTTCGCTTTAACCTCATTCCCACTTGATAGTTGATGGTGATTCTGAAATGAATGTCTTGAAACTCTGTTTACACCGTCAACTCGAAACTTGCGCCAAAATGACACCAAAAAAAGATTTTCATCGAGATTATGAGGTATAAACCGAAACCAAGAGTAGCGTTTTCTCAAATGTCCAAAGAAAACAAATGAAGGAAAAAAGGCATCGTGGGTCTAGTGGTTTTAAGCTATTAGATGAAGAGCAAAAATGCAACATTCGAGAACTGAAACCACCAAAATATTTATGTAAATGTAATGCAAGTATCATTAAATACCATCATTAACAATTACACAAGGTCCATAAAAACAAAAACAAAAAAAATCCTAATAATTCAAATGAAAGTTACAAGTACAACATTGCCGGAATCAGAGATGTGAATATTTCTCCAACTAAAACCAAAATTACATAATTTTTCACAATCCTTGATGCTTAACTCGGAGATATGAATTGATAGTTATACTGAAACAAACAAAACTTAAAACACATATTCTAATCCAGAGTACGATTACACATGATCTTAATATTTCTGCTGAACCACAATTTCCATAGTTGTAGCAACAATTGATACCCAACTTTTGTTGTGAAGTCTGGATTACTCATCTTACTCACCTTGAGACTCTCTATTCGAAGAAAAACAACAAATCGAAGAAACCCCCAACACTCATGCTGCAACCGATATTTGAGTCGGCTTAAAACAAACAACTTAGATCTGAGAGGATAATTCATTATGACCAACAATTTGTAATATCTCAGTGGTTGATTCCCTCATAAAACCAACAATTCGATCATAACCACTCGTGTGATCTTGAAACAAATTCTGATCAGAGTGAACTCCAGCCACTGGTTTTCCATCGGCGCCGCCTCACTTGCACCGGCATTCTCTTCTCTCTTATCTCTCACTATCTAAAAATCTAGGGTTTGTTCTATTTATAAGAAAATTTGTGGAATTCTAGGTTTTGTGGAATGTTGAAGCCCAGTGACAAAACAGCCCAAATTTGTGTAGTATAGTCATAAAATCGACGTTGCTGCCAACTCTGCCTTTGATCGAAAATATATGTAGTTTCATCTCATAATCTTGGAAGTGACCCAAAATTTACTCTATTATCTGACTCAAAATGTATCCCATCACTCGAAATTAATCACCGCGACCCAAATGTGTTGCAAAGTGACCTGAAACCTACGCCATGGCTCAAGATTACATAGTAATTCCAAATGAGTCGGTGATCCAGAAATTTGTTTTGTGATCCCAAACGTATCACTAAGACGCAATATTCACCTCATGTCTCAAATTTTTTATGTGACTTCAAAAATTTGTGCAAGGACCTAAAACCTAAATTGTCCCGTAACCCAAAATTTACTTTGTAGAGTATTCTAGAATCCATTTTAAAGTTTCTCATGACCTGATCAGCCAAAGAGAAAAGAAACCTAAAATGGGTTTCTATAATATCAAGTACATACGCTATAATATGACCTAAGTTGTAAAAGTTGCAATAAATCTTGGAATATATGAAAAGCGAATACTCATGATTGGTTTGACATTGTGGCCAATATCAATTTTTTTTTGGCTCCTTTGGTTCCGGTCAGGATCAGTTTCAGAACAAGCATATTATTGGAACTATTGAGTGCAAACATGAATACCATGCACACTGCATTACACCCTGGTTGGTACTCAGTAACGTTTTCTCTATATGCAAAAGACAAAGACCATGGAAGAATACAAGAAAAAATGGAATACTAATGTAGCACCAGATAGCGGACGGTAAGTGAGCAGCACTCATAAACACAGTAATATAGGGGATTTAGCACTTTATCACGAACAAATTTTTAACAGAATCTTAAAGATTTGGATATTGATATACTACTAGCTTCACTACCAAATCCGGCACCCTTTGGTTATGAGCATTGACCTTTGCCATCATCAACCGTACCGTTACCCACTTTTTCCTTCTTCCCATCATCTCATGATCTTGTTTCTTTAGTGAGTTCAAACATGTTTATCCAACTTTTAGTCTTCTTGATTTCACTAAAATCAGTAGCCATGATCATGATGATCTTATAATATGCAATCTTATAGCTAGCCATACACTTCAGTGTACCTGATACCATTATTGATAGTGCTATAAATTGCAAAAAAAAATTGACACCTAAAAATATGTGGAAACCCTCAAGACACCTTCATCTCCAAATGAAAAAATTGACACCTAAAAATGGTTGAACGACTTGACCCGGTCATGGATAGAAAGTTACATGGTACTAGTTACATCCATGATTCATCATTATACATATACCGACCTCTAAATTGGTTTGGTTTTTGGTTTGCGGGGTTATCATGTATGATGATTGGGGTTGTATATCTAATGGTTAGTTGTAATCATATTAAGCTATGGGAATGGGGTTTCTAAAGTTTGATACATGTAGCCATAGAGGAAGATAAAAAAGAAAAATCACATTCCAAACTGATATGCACCAAAGTAAGTCTACTTTATAGGTAAACTGACAAGCATTATTAACATTGCTTGGATTAGTTTATTTTGATAAGAGGCCGTTCTATGATCTATCATCAAATAGTGTCACCAACAACACAAGACAATTCAAATGAGAGCTTCAAACAAACAAAAAAACTTATTTAACTTTCGGAATCAGATGTGAAAACAAATAAAAGCTTCAAACATAAAACAAATTGCGTAATTTGTCCCAATCCCGATGATTAGCTAGATATACGAGTTCATAATAGACAAAAAGTGATACTTTTTCTGAAACGGAACGAAAGTTTCATTTTTTCCGAAACGGAGCGAAAGTATCACTTTTCCCGAAACGGAGCGAAAGTATCACTTTTCCTGAAACGGGATATGAAAGTATCACTTTTTATGAAACAGAAAATTAGTCGATCCATAAATCAAAATATGGTTGCATGATGTGTTATGCATCTTTTGTGGTGGTTTGCATAATGGCTATGCATTCAATTTTCGAGAATTGTGCCTAAAATGAAAGTATCATTTTTCTTGAAACGGAGGGAGTACATCGTTTTATTAATTGCAACGGAAAATTAGTTGATGCATAGACCAAAATTTTGCTACATAAAGTATTATGTATCCTTTGTGGTGGTTTGCATAATGGATATACATTTAATTTTCTAAAATTGTGTCTAAAATGATAAATACCTCCGAGTTTTTCGCAAAAACGTTAAATTTAATATTGTTGTTTGTACTCATTGCGTAGAGTTTTTTATAACCTTTCCAACGAGATAAAAATTTTAAAATTCCAAGGCACGGATTTTTAGAATGTTATATTAAAGTTTAGTTGCCAATTATACCCCTGAAAAGATAGGATACATAAGGTGTTATAGTAATTGGACTAAAAGAGAGGGACATTTTTGGTTTTTCGGCCCTAACCATTTCCAATCTTTTTGTGATAATTGATCACTTAGATTTTACAAAAAAGTGGCCATATAAAGGACCTCCCTCGCTTCGCTCGGTCGGCCCAACTAGTACGACCGTTGCCACGGTGGGAGGGTCGACCGAAGAAGAATATGAAGATGGAGTTTGTCCACGACTACTTTCGTCCCGTTTTAAAAGGTAATACTTTCGCTTAACGTTTTAAAAAAGTGACATTTTCATTTAACGTTTGGAAAAAGTGACACTTTCTCCCGTTTCGAAAAATTGATATTTTCACCCCGTTTGGAAAAAGTGATACTTTCTCCCCGCTTCTAAAAAAGTGATTCTTTCGCCTGTTTCGGAAAAAGTGATACTTTCTCCCCGTTTTGAAAAAATGATACTTTCGCTTTATTTCAGAAAAAGTATCACTTTTTCTGAAATAAATCGAAAGTATCATTTTTTCCGAAACGGAAAAAAGTATCACTTTTCCCGAAACAGAACGAAAGTGTCACTTTTCCCAAATGTAGAGCGAAAGTATCACTTTTCCTAAACGGGATGTGATAGTATCATTTTTCCTGAAACGAGATGTGAAAGTATTATTTTTTCTAAAACGGAAAATTAGTCGATCCATGAACCAAAATATGGTGCATGATGTGTTATGCATCCTTTGTGGTGGTTTGCATAATGGCTATGCATTCAATTTTCGAGAATTGTGCCTAAAATGATAATATCATTTTTCTTAAAACGGATGGAGTACATCGTTTTATTAGTTGCAATGGAAAATTAGTTGATGCATAAACCAATATTTTGCTACATAAAGTATTATGTATCCTTTGTGATTGGTTTGTATAATGGATATACATTTAATTTTCTAAAATTGTGCCTAAAATGATATATATCTCCGAATTTTCGTAAAAACTCCAAATTTGATATTGTTGTTTATACTTGTTGCGTAGAGTTTTTTATAACCTTTCTAACGAGATAAAATTTGTAAAATTTCAAGGCACGGATTTTTAGAAATGTTATATTAAAGTTTGTCTTCCAATTATACCCCTGAAAAGATAGGATACGCAAGGAGTTATAGTAATTGGACTAAATGGGAGGGACATTTTTTGTTTTTCGGCCCTAACCATTTTCAATCTTTTTGTGGTAATTGATCTCTTAGATTTTACAAAAAAGTGGCCATATAAAGGACCTCCCTCGCTTCGCTCGGTCGGCCCAATAATATCTGTGAAATGCTCTTGTAGCCTGTTAATAAGCCTTGCTTATAATTTCATAATCTGTTATTTATTTACAATGATAAAGATATGTGATGAGTACAATGATAAACTTCTTTCGTGTATTAAAACAAAGCATGAGAAAGTGCATGCAGGTAATAGCATGGAAACCTCTCCTGGTGGTTTTAGCTTTCAGAGATATCTATTTGGTTTTATATGTCTGACTTAATATTATAAGGGTGCCACTTCAAGATTTAGTATAAGTTCTTGATGTGGTTTAATAAAAGAAATATATATACAGTTCTCTGGATAAGAAATTACAAGAAATTCTTAGTTGGTAAATTTCATAAGAATTTTGAATACTTTTACGCAGAACCTTGTCATGGTATACAAAAGAGAAACTTTCACTTGAATAGCGTTGATAGTCGTAATGAGAGTGAATATATAACAAACATAATTAATCTTAAGAAATAATTCTTTATACAAGCTTGGTTTGGTTATACATAAAATTTGAGGAGTAGTTCACCATTATTTCCTCTTTTATTTGACCGCTTTATTCCTTTTCACGCTTTCTTAATGTGAGCGTAGTGTACGCTGCATGCTGTGACCGCCAAACCAAAACCCTAAAGAAACATCCCCGCGGTTGTGTCGATGTCTCGAGTGTTGGTTGCATCTTGAGTGCAAGTGGCGCCGCTAGTGGCGCGTGTGGCATGTGCCAATGGCATGTGCGAAATGCCTTGGTGGTAAGTTGCACGGTTTGCAAGTTAGGTTACCAGATGTGGGTTTGGCATATGCCAATGGCATGTGCGAATGCCTTGGTGGTAGGTTGCACGGTTTGCAAGTTAGGCTACCGGCGTGTGTGTTTGGCATGTGCCAATGGCATGTGCGAATGCCTTGGTGGTAGGTTGCACGGTTTGCAAGTTAGGCTACCAAGCGTGTGTGTTTGGCATGTGCCAATGGCATGTGCGGAATGCCTTGGTGGTAGGTTGCACGGTTTGCAAGTTAGGCTACCAGCGTGTGTGTTTGGCATGTCCCAATGGCACGTGCGGCCATGTTGACCTAGTTGCAAGTCTTGCAAACCTAGGGCGCTATGTTGGGCGTGGGCCAAAGGCATAGCGGCTTGGAAATATGGCTTGCGGCACGTGTTGGCATGTGCCAATGGCACGTGCGGCCATGTTGACCTAGTTGCAAGTCTTGCAAGCCTAGGGCGCTATGTTTGGCGTGGGCCCAAGTCATAGCGACTTAGAAATATGGCTTGCGACACGTTTTGGCATGTGCCAATGGCACGTGCGGCCATGTTGACCTAGTTGCAAGTCTTGCAAACCTAGGGCGCGATGTTTGGGCGTGGGCCAAAGGCATAGCGGCTTGGAAATATGGCTTGCGGCACGTGTTGGCATGTGCCAATGGCACGTGCGGCCATGTTGACCTAGTTGCAAGTCTTGCAAACCTAGGGCGCGATGTTTGGGCGTGGGCCAAAGGCATAGCGGCTTGGAAATATGGCTTGCGACACGTTTTGGCATGTGCCAACGGAACGTGCGGCCATGTTGACCTAGTTGCAAGTCTTGCAAACCTAGGGCACTATGTTTGGCGTGGGCCCAAGGCATAGCGGCTTGGAAATATGGCTTGCGGCACGTGTTGGCATGTGCCAATGGCACGTGCGGCCATGTTGACCTAGTTGCAAGTCTTGCAAACCTAGGGCGCGATGTTTGGCGTGGGCCAAAGGCATAGCGGCTTGGAAATATGGCTTGCGGCATGTGTTGGCATGTGCCAATGGCACGTGCGGCCATGTTGACCTAGTTGCAAGTCTTGCAAACCTAGGGCGCGATGTTTGGGGCGTGGGCCAAAGGCATAGCGGCTTGGAAATATGGCTTGCGACAGGTTTTGGCATGTGCCAATGGCACGTGCGGCCATGTTGACCTAGTTGCAAGTCTTGCAAACCTAGGGCGCTATGTTTGGCGTGGGCCAAAGGCGTAGCGGCTTGGAATTTGGCATTGTTGCCATGGTGCGCAGTATGCGGCTTGGTTTGGCATGGTTGCCATGGTGCGCAGTATGCGGCTTGGTTTGGCATGGTTGCCATGGTGCGCAGAGTGCGGCTTGGTTTGGCATGGTCAGCCATGGTGCGCAGATGCGGCTTTGTTTGGCATGGTTGCCATGGTGCGCAAAGATGGCTTGTTTTGGCATGGTTGCCATGGTGCGAAAGATGCGGCTTGGTTTGGCATTGTTGCCATGGTGCGCGCAGAGTGCGGCTTGGTTTGGCATGGTTGCCATGGTGCGCAGAGTGCGGCTTGGTTTGGCATGGTTGCCATGGTGCGCAGAGTGCGGCTTGGTTTGGCATGGTTGCCATGGTGCTGCAAGATGCGGCTTGTTTTGGCGTGGTTGCCATAGCGCAAATATGCGCTTGGTTTGGCATTGTTGCCATGGTGCGTAGAGTGCGGCTTGGTTTGGCATGGTTGCCATGGTGGCAGAGTGCGGCTTGGTTTGGCATGGCTTCCATGGTGCGCAGTGCGGCTTGGTTTGGCATGGTTGCCATGGTGCGCAGATGCGGCTTGTTTTGGCATGGTTGCCATGGTGCGCAGATGACGGCTTGTTTTGGCATTGTTGCCATGGTGCGCAAAGATGCGGCTTGGTTTTGAAATTAGGTTCGTGTTGAAAACCCTAATCTGGTATTTTGAAAAATACCCCTATTAATTATTTACACCTGAGTTAAATGCTCTTAGTTAATGTGTTGCGGGTAACACTAGGTCATGGGGTTTTACGATTTTACCCCTTGTCTAAAAACCACCATCAACAGCGGGGTTATCATGTATGATTATTGGGGTTGTATCTCTAATGGTTAGTTGTAATCATATTAAGCTATGGGAATGGGGTTTCTAATCTTAGATACATGTAGCCGTTGAGCAAGATAAAAAAAGAAAAATCACATTCCAATCTGATATGCACCAAAGTAAGTGTACTTTATAGGTAAACTGACAAGCATTATTAACATTACTTGGCTTAGTTTATTTTGATAAGAGGTCGTTCTATGATCTATAATCAAATAGTGTCACCAACAACACAAGAAAATTCAAATGAGAGCTTCGAACAAATAGAAAAACCTATTTAACTTTCCGAATCAGATGTGAAAACAAATAAAAGCTTCAAACATAAAACCAATTACATAATTCGTCCCAATCCCGATGATTAGCTAGATATACAAGTTCATACTAGACAAAACATCTCTAATCCAGAGATTGGAAAACTCCATTATTCTATAGATCTACCGATAACTGGAATCACCATTATATAGCATGTCACTGGCGCAAACTAGAAACAACTGAAAATCACCAAATACCATTATTTAGCAGATCAAAAAACCATTATTTTACAGATTTTACTTCCAACAAGTACTTCAGGTACAAGGAGTACCAACCGAATCAAGATCTGATGAAACAAAATAGCTTAGATCTGAGAGGAGAAGTCATTATGAGTGACGATTTCAAAGAGTTTGTTTGTCTTTCCCTTCGATCATAACCCTTCATCTGATCTTGGAAACAGCAAATTCTTATTGAAACTCACTGGTATCTTCCTCAGCACCGCCTCCCTCTCCCTGGTACTAGTTTTTACTCTCTCACTCTTTGTGCAAAACATCTACAAGAATTCTAGGGTTTGTTTCATTTATAGGAAAAGTTGTCTGATTTACTAAAATATCCTTCTAATTCTATATGTGGGGGCCCAAAATTTTGGCAGTGGGTCAAGATACACGGATACCCATTATCTAAACTCGACATTATTTTTATTTTATTATTGGTTGGCATCTAAACTCGACATTGCACCCCATGTTTTGTGTCGTTCTGCCTTGTGATCCAAAATCAGGGGGAGCTAGAAATCTTGCTATGGAGCGACGAAATTTTGGTATGGGTGAGCAATTAACAAAAGATAGACTTGGACAGACAAAAAGTGTCGCTTTAAGAATCTTTGAAATGACCGAAAACTATTGTATTATCTGACTCAAAATATACACGATGACTCAAGATTTATCATTGCCACTCAAAGTTATTGCCCAACTATGTTGTAAAAGGCACTGGGCGAAGCTCTTAAGCGCTCCCGGGCTCCAGAAAAAAAAAAAGTTGGTCATGTCGCCTGGCCTTTGCGCTTTCTTTTGCTAGGCGCTAGTCCTACGCTTAAGGGACAAAGGCGCTCGCCTTTTACAACATTGTTGCCCAATAACCTGAAATTTACGGCATTGCTCAACATCACTTAATTCTGAAGGAGTCAGTGACCGTTAAAATATGTTTCGTAGTTTGAAATGTACCACTATAACGCATTGTTTGCACGGATTGGCCCCAATCGTGCGACTCAAAATTGGAATGGTGTACCTTATGCAGCAAACTTTTTCGAAAGTTTAATGTGCTCGAAAGAGAGGAAAGCCATTGGTTATCAATCTTTGGCGCTGAGTATAGTATAGGGGATATATTAATAGTCATAAGCGTCACAATGGTTAATTATTTGCTTTGATGCTAAAGTTCTTGCTACGTTTGTGGATGGAGATATACAAAAATAATGTGTTTATAATTATTTTATTCTATTTTGTTATTTCGTTTGCAAAAATTGCTTGGAAAAATTAGGAAAGTGTATTAAATGCATAATTGCTGTGAAACAATTACTGTATGATTTTTATTATTCTAGACAGTCATGGTTCATTGGTAGCTTTCATAATGAAAACCAGTATCTCTTGTAGATAATTACGCATTAATCTGATTTTGACCCAAAGATATCTCTTGTAGATTACTCAATTTGCCAAATGAAAACCAGTCACAAAGGCACAACCTAATTGTCTTCCTAATCCTCCGTCACAAGGTTTGGACCAACCTAATCGTCCTCAGGGGAGGGAACTCGATTTAAACCTGCAGCCATGTCAACGTCATTGGGCAGAGTAGATAACAACAATAGCCGTACCTGCTCAACCATCAATGAGGGGAATATTGATACACATGACACGTTCCGCCAGCAAAAATTCACAGAAGTTGATAGCCAGATGGTCAGGAGGATGTGCAAGACAGTGATAATAATGACAGTTTTAAAGATCTGGATCTCTATATCCCCCTTTGATCTCCAAGTGTAATGGGTTTTAAGCTATTAGAGGTGTAAAGCAAAAAATGCGACATTCAAATCTTAAAGCACCAAAAAATGCATGTAAATGCAAATGCAGCTATCATCAAACATTGTCATTAACTATTACACAAGGTCCAAAAAAAAAAAAAAAAAAAAGAACTCCTAACAATTCAAATGAAAGTTACAAATACAACATTGCCGGAGTCAGAGATGTGATCATATATTTCTAACTAAAACCACAATTAAATAATTTGTCCCAATCTGCTTCACTAGATATAGGAATTTATACACAAAACCTAAAAAAGAACTTCTAATCCCGAGATTACCAATACTCAAGATCTTAATATTTATGCTGATCTACCATTTCCACAGTTGTAGTAACAATTGTACCCAATTTTTGTTGTAAGTTCTGGAAAACTCATTCAATGCACCTTGAGACTCTCTGTTTGAAGAAAAACCTACAATTCCCATGTGAAACACCATTATTTTGCAAATGTTACCACTCATATATGAATTGGTTGACAATAAACAACTTAGATTTGAGAGGATAAGTTATTATGACAATTTGAAATATCTTCCTCTTTGATTCCCACATAACACCAACAATCCGATTATAACCACTCGCCCCGATCTTCCAAATGTAAATTTCTCATCACCTGAACTCCACCACCGGTTTTTCCATCTGCGCCGCCTAACTCGCACTGGCATTCTCTACTCTCTAATCTCTCACTCTCTAAAAATTTAGGGTTTGTTCTATTTATAAGATAATTTGTGTAATTTTAGGTTTTGTGTTTTGGTCAAACGTTGGAGCCGGGTACAGGCCCAACTTTTTTGGCTAACTATCTGAAATCGACATTGCTATCCATGCTCTGCCTTGTGATTTTTATGACTTGCTATCAACATTAATCATGGAAGTGACTCAAAATGTAAACCATCAGTCGAAACCAATCACTTTGCGACCCAAAGTTCTTGTCTAGTAGTGACTCGAAACCTACCCATGGCTCAAAATTACTTAGTAATTCCAAATGAGTCGGTGACTCAAAATTTGTTTTGTGAGCCGATGCCGAAATTGTTCACTCCACTGCTAAAACGTTCCGTTAAAGTCTTAAAATTTGTACATGGACCTAGAATCTAACTTGCTCTCAGAATATGTAATTTCCTACGTAGATTAATATTTGCCTCTTTCACCAATTTTACAAAACTTGATCATATATATTCTAGAAACTCACTTTAAAATCTCTCGTGATCTGATCAGTCAAAAGAAATCTAGAATGGGTTACTAGAATATGATCTAAGTTATGTAAAAATTGCACTAAAGCTTGGAATATGAATTTCCATTATTCCTTTTGGATGAATTGTGAGTATTCATGATTGCTATAATGACATTGCCGCCAATATTTGGCTCTTTTGTTTCACTTTTACGAATAGCGAGTATTCAAACAGAGATTACCGACATACAAGATCTTAAGATTTCTGCTGATCTACTATTTCCATAATTGTATTATGTGGCTGTAGCAAACAACCAAGAATTGAAATCATCAAACACTCGTATTTCAGACTAAAACGTCATTATTTTACAGATCTTACCCGTACACAAAGCCTAGAGAATAGGTGCTACCACCTATATAAAGCTTTCAAGAGAACAGACATTTTAGATCACTGATATCTCTCTGTTTGATCTCCACCAGGGTATATGTTAAAACCAACACCACTCGCCGGATCTTGGAAACCAAAATTTTCATGTCCGAACTCCAGCCACTGGTTTTTCTTTCGGCGCCGCCTCACTCGCACTGGTAATCTCTACTCTCACATCTCTTACTCCATGAAATTCTAGGGTTTGTTGAATTTATAAGAAAATTTGCGTAGTTCTAGGGTTTTGTGAAATTCAAGGGCTTGGTCAAATGTTGGAGCCTATTGTACAAGCCCAAATTTGTGTAGTCACTCAAGATACCTTTCTATAAAATGGACATTGCACCCATGCTCTGCCTAGTGATCGAAAACTTATGTCATTTTAACTCATAATCTTGGAAGTGACTCAAAATGTATACGACCTAGACCGAGATTTGTTTTGTAATACGAAATGTACCACTGTGACACAACATTCAACCAATTACGTAAGCCTCGTAACTGTCATGTGACTCAAAATTTGTACTCCCTCCGTCCCTATTATATAGGCGGAATATTGGATTTTCCTAGTCCCACTACATAGGCGGAATTCTAATTCCAAGATGCTTTTTGACATACATACCCTTATTTATGTCGTATGGGAAATTGTATTGAGAATAAGACAAGGGGTATAGACAAGAAAAAACATGAAAATTTGTAAAAACCATGCATTTTCTTATTCTAAGAGATTTCATCTTCTCCGCCTATATATTAGGGACGAAGGGAGTACTTTGTAGAATCTTACTTTCCCTTTAACTACTTTGTAGACTGAAATTTTCCTTGTGGCTAATTTATAGTCATACAGAGCTTGGTCATATTCTAGAACCCCATTTTAACATTTCTCGCGACCTGATTCGTCAAAAGAAACCTAAAATGGGTTTGGATTTCTAGAATATGATCTAAGCTTTGTAAAAATTGCTCTTTTGTCTTGATAGGTTTTTGTACCATCCTCACTAAACTGATACACAAACAGACCGCCATAACTTGGCTTAGTTTATTTTGATATCTAGCCTCAAACCGATCTGCACCAAACAATGTGGCTAACAACATTTATAAATTGAAGTAAATCTAAAAAAAATATTTGTAGGATCCATAGTAAAACCAATTACAATCACTCCCCAAATCAGATGTATGAATATTTTCCAACTAAATTCAATTAAAAAATTTGTCCCAATCATGTTGCTTAGATATATATGAATTGATATTAGAACAAACAAACAAAACTTAAAATCTTTTCTAATCCACAGACTACCGATACATAAGATCTAAGATGTTGCAGCATGTACGTTGCGCACTTGAAATTCAAACACCCTTATCTAACAAATCAAAACAACGATATTTTACTTAATATTCCCGCACCAAATATTCAGAGAAAGGTTGCTAACACTTATATCTCTCTATGATGGAGAAATCGTAACTTAGATTTGAGAGGAGAAGTCATTATAACTAACAATTTCAAACATCATCTATTTTTCTCTGATCTCCAAGTTATGCTTAATGATTCCCACATTACACCAACACTCCCATCATAACCCACCATCTCACAACTCAAATTACTGGCTATTTCCCTCAGCGCCTCCTCTGGAAAGTCTCTACTCTCACACTCTATGTATAAAACTTATACTGAAAATTATAGGGTATGGTTAAGTTATACTGTAAAAAAATCTGTCTAATTACTAAACTGCCCTTAGACTCATCTTGATGTCTAATTCCTATATCGTAAACAAAATATGTGTACGATCCATAAGGGAAAATTGTCTTAACTATTCAAATGAAAGCTTCCTACTAATCTATGATAAGCCAAAGTTACAAGTACAATATTCCCTAAATCAGATGTATAAATATTTCTCCAACTAAAACCAAAATTACATAATTTGTCCCAATCATATTACATAACTAGATATAGGAATTGGCACTTTAACAAACACACAAACTTAAAAACATCTCATATCCAGAGATCAACGGTACATAAGATCTAAGATTTCTGCAGATATACCATTTCAACAGTTGCATGTAGCTGGCAACTTGAAACTCTCTGCCCTCTCACTCTCTCTTTAACACTTCTACCGAAAATCGTAAGGGTTTCGTTAATTTATAAG
Organism: Papaver armeniacum; assembly: GCA_023531295.1. Classification (NCBI taxonomy): domain Eukaryota; kingdom Viridiplantae; phylum Streptophyta; class Magnoliopsida; order Ranunculales; family Papaveraceae; genus Papaver; species Papaver armeniacum. Next base: position 240,989 of record JAJJWW010007129.1, read on the forward strand.
AAATGTCTATCTAATTTACCAAAAAGCCCTTAGAGTCACTGCAATGTTACAGCCACCCCAAATTTTTGTGGTGGCTTCGAATACCCATGATGTGAAACAAGGCAGAGCTAAAAAAATCTGATTAATGAGAGACAAAATTTCGTCATGGGTGAGCTGTTTAGATTGAGTAGACTTGGATAGATAAAGATGTCGCGTTTAATCCATAATTTTTTCATGGGTGAGCAATTTAGATTTATTAGTCTCAAAATTTGTCATGTGACTCAAATGGACGGCCCTAAATCTAACACTGCATTTGCTTTGTGATTAAAATTTGAGTCGTAACACCTAGAATGGGTTATTAAAATATATCCAAGTTGTATAAAAAATTTGGCACTGAAACTATCAGCACTCAAGATTGGCTTAATGACACTGGCAACCAATATTAGTTACTTTACTTTTACCAGGAGTCCATCAAAATACATCGGATTGCTGGCAGATCTAATTACTGTACTAAATAATTTTTCCAGGATTACAAACAATTGGAGCTGGAACCCATTTTTGTTTAAGTGAGCACTCGTATACTTGTTTCTTTGACGAGTTAAAATACCTTGGAACCGAATTCTCTCCTTTTGAATTCCTCTCGTTTGCAACTTATGTTTCTTTCTCATCGATTTCTTTCCCTGCTTCTCTTGCTTTTTTCCGAAATTCAAAACTGAACTATAGCCATGTACGTTTTCCAACTGATCAATGATAAGCCAAATTTACAAGTACATACTCCTGAAATCCCAGATGTATGAATATTTCTCCAACTAAATCCAATTACATAATTTTTCCGAATCCTGTTGATAAACTAGATATAAGAGTTGATACTAGAACAAACAAACAATACTTCAAAAACAGTTTTAATCTAGAGATTACTAATACATAAAATCTTTCTGTTATCTACCATCTCAGCAGTTGTGGTATGTAGCTGGCGCAAACTACCACCAATCAGAAACATCAGACACTATTCTTTTACAGATCTCGCTTGCGAAATTGAAATCCAAAGAAAATATCAAAACATCAAAACACCCTTATTTTACGAAAATCAGATTACCACAACATGAAACTTCCGTAAAAATATATAACTTAGATTTGAGAGGAGAAGTCATTATAACAGATTTGAACATCTTGTTTATTTCTAACTCTGACCTCCAAGGTATGCTTAATGATTCCCACATGATATCAACACTCCGATCATAACACACCGTCTGATCTTGGAAACAGAAAATTCTCATCAGCACAACTCCAGATGTTGATGTTTTTCCTTCACCGCCGCATCACTCTAAATAAAACTTCTCAAGAAATTCTAGGGTTTAAGATTATTTATAACAGATTTTATCTGATTTACCTAAATAACCTCGAACCAATCCCATGGGATACCCATCATCAAAAATATCCGGAATCGGAATTTGTGTAGGGGCTCAAGATACCCGGAATAGGATACCCATCATCAAAAATCAACGTCTCAATCTTCTTCCTTGTGATCCAAAATGACAGGAGCTAGAAATCTTGCTATGCGGATAAAACAAAACAAATTGAGGGTGCAATGAAAAATAAATAGACTTGGAATAGAAAAGACATCGTTCTAATCTATATTACTATGTATCTGACTCAAAATGTAATTTCTTTAGACATCACTTATTGCCCAATAATTAAGATTTTTGGAGATTCTGCTCAGTATCAAAAATCTTGGACCTTCGCCGGAGCATTAGAAATATAAAGGAAACTTACAAGCCTCGTTACCCAAGTCCGGCACCGTTTGGTTGAAAGCAATGGCTTTTGCCATCGTTAACGTTCCCGTTACCCACTTTTTCCTTCTTCCCATCACCACCCATTGCTTACAATTTCACCTCATGACCTTGTTCCTTTTTCGAGTTTACTAAAATTAGTAGCCATGATCATGGTGATTCAACATGCCGGCTTATACCTACCCATATCCCCATACACTTCTTTACTTGATTCCATTGTTGATAGTGCTACAAATTGCAAGATCGTTTATATATATGTAGAGACCCTCAAGACACCTATCTTTACCTGGCATTTTATCAACAAAGTGGGGCAATTGCCGGAGTTATTCTCACGATGGAGTTCCAGAATTTGGTCCGCACTGGGAACATGTTCTTGGATATTGCAAAGCGATCGAGTTTAGAGAGGCCTTGTAAAGTATTTTTTTTCCAAAGAATGGAGATTTTTAGAATGAACCGGAACCCAAGTTGAAGAAACTGGCAGAATTCTTAGGTTATTGTTTTTCTATAGAATAAGAGAGCCAAGGAGTATTCAAGGAAATATTAAGTCTATGCAGTTTTCAACATGAAGAGTTTGGACGTGAACAAAAATTGAATGATTCTGAATAATTCTATAACAAACAAAGACATTTTCAGGAAAGGTGAGGTTTGGAAGAATTACTTCACATTTATATTAGCTGAACGACTTGTTCGTCTCATGGAAGAGAAGTTACAGGGAACCGGATTAGCGTTCCCAAACTACATTTCTTCATATACTCATTTTATTAATTTCATCCATGATATTACGTATCGCAACCTCTTGTTTTTAGAGTTTGGTAAATTGCTTTGGTTCTAAGTTTGTGTATGAATATTGGCGTTGTATATCTAATGGTTTGTTGTAATCATGTCTTAGATCAGATTAAGCAGCAATGGGGTTCGAAACCTTCATATATAATTGCCATCCTGGGGTATTTTCACCAAGAGGTATAGCAAAAAAATAGAAAATGCAACATCCAAAACTGACCTGATCTGCAGCAATGTTAGTCTTCTTTCTAGGTAAATAACTTGATAAGCATTATCATCACTTGGCTTAGTTTATTGGGTGACTGGGGTTGTGTATCTCTAATGGTTTGTTGTGTGATTCATGACTTAGGACAAACAATCATCAGATTAAGAAGCAATGGGGTTCTAAACTTCGATGGCCATTGGGTTTATTTTCACTTCTAAAAACAGAGATGCATAGCAAAAAAAAAAACGCAAAATTTAAAACGCATCTGCACCACTGTAAGTCTTCCTTATAAGTAAATATAAACTGACAAGCATTATCATCAGTTGTTTATTATTGATACAAGACAAGTTCTATGATCTATCAACAACAAACCTGAACTGCATAAAACAATGTCACTAATAACATTTATAAGTGAAGTAAATCCAAACAAATTATTTGTAAGATCCATAAAGAAAAATTGTCTTAACAATTCAAAAGAAAGCATCAAACTGATCCATCATAAGCCAAAGTTACAAGTATACAACACTCCCATATCAGATGTGTGATTATTTTTCCAACTAAAACCAGTTACATAATTTGTCCCAATCATGTTGCTTAACTAGATATAAGAATTGATACTAGAACAAAGAAACGAACCTAAAAACATATTTCTAATCCATAGATTTCCGATACATAAGATTTATTTCTGCTGATCTACCATTTCAATAGTATCATTTCTGCTCAAACTATCATTGAAAATATCAAAACACGCTTATTTAACAGATGAAAGCACCATATTTCACAGATCTTACGGGAACAACAAATCCAGAGAAAGGAGGTAAAAAATATATCAAGCTTTCATGAAACCTAATACCTTAGATTTGAGAGGAGAAGTTATTATGATTGAGAATTTGAAATATCGGTCTCTATATTTCCCTTTGATCTCCAAGATATGTGCAATGGATCGCAAATAAAACCAACACTCTGATTATAACCCCTCATCTGATTTTTGAAACATCAACCTCTAATCAGCAGGTCTCCGGTTATTGGTTTTTTCCTCAAGCAAAGACCACCGCCTCCTCGCACCGGTTTGTCTCTACTCTCTCACTCTTTGGATAAAAGCAAGATAAAAACTTCCACTGAAATCCTAGGGTTTGTGTGATTTTCTTTATGAAAGCTGTGTCATTTACTAAAACACCCTTAAACTAGTCCCAGTGTTGCAGCCCAATGGTGACTCAAGATATACATGTATACCGATCTAAATTCGACATTAGAGTTACTAGTTAAGAACCATGCTCTGCCTTGTCATTTTGCAGTTTATATTTTCCGATTTACAACTAAAATATGGAAAAACAAATACGGCAGTAATCCTTTTCCCTGATAGGTGGTGGGGCGTTCTTGATGGTTGCTCCTACGAACTAATTGCGAAACAACGAGGACTTAAAAGATCCACCACAGGCTACAAGCAAATGGAACCCAAACCTCTATTACCTCCATTCTTTCACTCTCACGTATTCTAAACTGTTAACAAACAAGTGATTAAGATCTTCAGATTTAAAATTCAATGTCCTGATTAAACCAAGAACCACGTACTAATCTTGATAATTCAATGTTCAAACTCATATATATGTCATTGGTATAATCCATCAACCATTCGCAAGAAAACAAATCGATACTCACGAACAAAGTTTAGACATGCATAAAATTATAAGATTTCTCCCGACCTTCCACTTCAAATAAATGATATCCAATTTTGGTTGTAAGGTCTGGCTAACAAATCTAAGTTTCACCATTATTTTATAGATCAGTCACCAAAAGAATGTAATCTTCTTCTGAATTGGATTGTAAATTAAAATAAAGGAGAGCTCCCTATTATCAAACACCATCACTAACACAAGAGATTTATAATGAAAATTTTTCCTAACAATGAAACTTTCAAACTGGTCTTTCTATGTTCACAGAAGATAAAATTTTGTAACTTATAAATACAGATATGAATATTTTCCCAACTAAAACAAATTACATGGTTTGTCCCAATCCTATTTCTCAACAAATTGAATAAAGGAGAGCTCCCTCATACTTCCTGGTAAAACATAATTCTACTAAAAGACTCGATTCTTCACATTGAATGGTAAGATTACCAGTCCAATTGGTTCTTCACATTGAAATGGTCTTTAACTAAATCTGCTAAAATTCATTAACAACACAAGATCCATAAAGAAAATTTTGACTAACAATTCAAAATGAAAGCTTAGAATATATAGATCTTTCAATGTAAAAAAAAAAAAAAAACAAAACTTAAAACATATCAAATCCAGAGATTTCCAAAACACAAGATCTCGAAGATTTCGTTGATCTACTATTTCAACGGGCTGTAGGATGTGAAATTGCTAAAACTTCAGAGAATTGATACCCAATTTTGGATGAAAGGTCTGGATAAATCATCTATATCTTTAGAGTCTCTAGTAATGAAAATCCTCAAATCTGGCACATCTTACTAATATAAAGAAAAGAGCTCTTTTTGGTAGGAGACCCCCTAAATTACTTAGTTGTCCCCATTTTTTACATATTTACATAAATACCATTGTTTTAAAAATAGATCAAAATTTTTAAAAACTCAATATCTTTCAAGAATACACCGGATTGTTGTAAAATTTATATATTTGAAAAGCTCTTTCAATTATCTACGCAACGAGTACAAATAAGAATAGTAAATTTTTGTTTTAGGAAAAAAATTTCATGACTTTCAAATTTAGTATTGTTGGATGAGTAAAATTCAAGCATGTGCGTCGCACATGTGTCCTTACTAGTCAAACATAACGAGAAGCCACAATATCAGGATGTGAATAGGAGAGACAACTTGAATTTGAGAGGATAAGTCATTATAACAATTTTAAAACTTCGGATCTCTAGCATCTCCCTTTGATCTCCAAGGTATGTGTAATGGTTCGCACATAAAAACAACACTCTGAACATAACCCCTCATCTGATCTTTGAAAATGACAATCTCTCGTCCACAAATCTCCGGTTACTCACTTTTTCCCCACAGCACCGCCTCCCTTGCACTGGTTGTCTCTACTTTCTCATTCTCTGGCTAAAACTTATACTTAGATTCTAGGGTTTACTTTATTTTAAAAACTGATTTACTAAAATACCTTTTCACTGCACGACTCAAATGCTACCCTAAGTCTCAAAATTTGTTTTATGGACCAAAGTTTGCCTTGTGACCTAGAGCGGAAGAAGCTATAGGAACTATTAGTCTCATAACACTTATGTTTCTTTTTCTCTTGATAAATTATACAGTATGCAGAAAAAAGTATTACGCAGTGATAAAACAACATGAAAATCGAAGCAATTACAACTAGATGTGTAAAATGTGCCGGCCCGGCACAGCCGACACACGAAGTTGCGTGCTTCACGTGCCATGTGCCGTGCTGTGCTGTGCCAACGATTTAAACGTGCTGTGCCGTGCTGTGCTTTACTAGTCAAAAGCTAGGCACAGAGCAGCCCACGGCACGAAAGACACGAATAAACGTGTCGTGATGTGCCGTGCTGGCACACGTGCTATAAACAATTTGAAATCAAGCATTAAGTCAGACATTATCACAAGACTTTAATTATACAACATATCATTTAAAATTATTTCAAGTAAAATTAACAAGTTTATTCAATAAAAAGAAATAGCCCATCAAATATAAAATTGTATTATTGTCATGTAAATTAATATTCTAGTTAAATATAGGTGACATTATAACAACGATATTGAAATATATTTTCCAAATATCAAGGTATTATATGTGTTGTTATAAATAAGCTAACATAAAATGTTAAAAACTAGCTAGAATAGTGACTCTTTTGTGAAATATTCAAAAAATGTGATGTATTATGCCTTGTTATATGGTGTATTTGTACATGTTATGACGTGCTCTCTTAACGTCTTTGGTTGGGCTGGGCCACGTGCTTATCCGTCTTCGCGTCTTTGTCTTTGTGCTACTATGCCAATTAGTCAAATCCAAAGACGTCCCATTTAACTAACGTCTTTGGCCGTCTTTGGGCTAAGTCACGTCTTTCATTTGAAATTTTGTGCTCAAATTTTAACGTGCTATGATGGGTTGTGCTCGTGCTAGCACAACCCAATTTACACCTCTAATTACAACACATAGCATGCAAATAACTTACAATCCAAGGTTGTCTCCATGTCTTCTCCACTATCATCATGCATGACTGGTTCCTCAAACTCCATGCTTGCCGTACTTTATTTAGCACAAGCAAGTTAGTCACAAACATATACATATATGAGAAATCTGTTTAACTAATCGAGCAATCAGAAACACTAACAAGTAAAAATCATAAATATATTGTATTATATATTAAGCCCATATCCCATAAGAGTTTACACGCATAAAAGGTTCCTCCTTTTGGGCGGAGTCTAACACTAAAATGCTAGGTTTAACGGCCAATATGGTGATAGCATTATGGGATACGAATTTCTATCATTCTCATTGGGCTTGATTTTGAGAATCAAGGTCGCAAGACCTTCTTGGTTTATTTGTACTTTTGTTTCTTTTCGTCTTTCTTTAGGTGACCGAATCCCTTTCGGTTTCCATTTTTTGTTTCGGTTGTTTTTATTGGGTTGAGGTACCCCCTTAAGTAACTTTTTTCAATGAATTTTCCTCTTGACCGATCAAAAAAATAAAATAAAATAAAATAAAAGGTTCCTCCTCTCTAATATCAACATTAGGGAGGTCACTAACTCTAGCATCATCAATGCCAAGATATGGATCTTTTTTACTGGGCATTGTTAATACCACTGAAGGCGTTTAATCAAGTTGGTCTTCGACATAAAAAAATTGCTTCGCTTGAGATGCTAAGATAAATGGATCACTTTTATGTCCTCTTCTACTAAGTTCAATAGATTTAAAGCCAAGGTCATCTGTTGAGATTCCACATGCACTATCTACCCAATCACACTTGAACACAAATATCCTCCTTGTATTGTAATCTAGTAACCATATTTTGTTGTTGACAAGTAATAGTTAAATGGATCAAACATCGGATTCGAGCCGGTCCCGAGTCTACAAGGGCCTTTTGCGGAAAAACTTTGGTGTTGTCTTTTATAAGGTCAACTTCTTTTTACCGATTACGAATGGTAACTTTTTGTTAATGTATATATACACCTACAAGAAGAGAAATCAAATACCCGAAGGAAACTCAAAATATATAGCCATGGGTTATATACAAATATTTGTATATGATCTAGCTATGGGCAGGTGCTTGTGATAAAGATTCAAAAGGTTTTCCCTATTTACCACCCATACTTTCCCTATTTCCCACCCATAGTGTAAAAACTAAAAATAATGCGACTATGCCTACTACGGTTAAACAAAACTCACTCCCCTGCAATAACCAAAACACCATCACCGTTTTAGCCTCTATGTGTGTGTTAATGGAAGCGAGATCGAAAATGGAATCAAATTATGGGCGAATGACTTTTAAGTTTAATTTTCCAAACCTACTTTGAATCTTTACAACATAAAACGAACAATCAATCACACTGATCGCTTATCATCATGTTCCCAAAAAATCCACCATATATTGGTTTACAATCGAGTAAACCATGTCGTTTAGATGGATTGTCAATTGAATTTCCATATGTTTTCGAACCAATAAATCCACCTTTATGCCTATTATTTTCTCTTCTGTTCTTAATTAAGAATTCAACATAACTGAGAGTTTGATTTCATTAGTAAAAACTTAATGATCTGATTAAATCCAACAAGTATACAACTAAATAACGTCATTTTCCTTTTTATTAAAGAACGCTTTTTCATGCCCATGCAGATGATGCTGGTAACTGTGTGAATATGATGATAGTGTCATGGTGGTAGTAAACAAAACGATGGTTGGGGCGGCGGCAATTTGATTAGGGTTGAGATCTAAAAGGATATGACGGTGGCTGATGAGTAGGGAGTATAATGATAGTGGGTGTTGTTTTCCCACATTAAAAGTATTACCTTTGGTTTTTACATGTGGGTGGGAAATAGGAAAGATAGGGGTGGTAAATAGGGAAAACCATTCAAAATGTAGACGCAACTTGTCACTTCGGATTAGTGGTTTGCTGAACTACCTTATATACCAGAGGCTACTTGTTCGAACCTCTCCAGCTGGAGCTTGAAAAAAGGCCTTAGATCAGAGCCGGGCCTAGTGCGTCGGACCCTCTGAACCCCCTCAGGACCGGCTCTGACTGGATTTATATCTTTTGCGCTGCATACTTGCATCCCACTTGCAAAAATGCTTACTCCACTATTTTGATTGACGCGTTTATCATCAAGTTCCTTGGTATGATACTGATACCCATTAATATCGTATCCCGAATATTTATATACTTCTTGACATGGTCCATGTGCTATCCACTCCAACTTATTTGAAATGTTATTATTTGGTTCATTTAACTCATCATCCACCTGTGAAGAAAAAAGAAAGATGCTTATTTTCATTCGTATGTTTACTCAGTGCACCCAAAAGTCATAAGCTTGAAGATCAAGGATCAAACTTATTGCTAGTATATGGTTTTCATTGAACCTTGGGAGGGGTGAACTTGGAAAAAGTCATAAGCTAAGGCAAAAAGAGATAAAGGAAGTACTGCAGATCCAGAATTATTTCCAACAACTTCCCCCACAAGCCCGTTGTTCTCAGATGGTCTTGTTCTTCAGACCACCACGTTTCCCAGCTCTGATCAGCTTTTCTGAACACCCTACCATTATACCATATCCAACTCATGAATTCCTCAAAGTCATATACAGTTTTTAACCAATCAAATCCTGAAGGGTTGAAAACAAAGGGTGCCATAATCCATGACACTACCAGAAACCAGCTCGTGATTGTCATGGCAATGTAAAAAAAAGTATCTTTCGCCATTGGGGATCACAAACTGCTGATTGAGGATTGCACCAAATGCTTTATTATTGGAAGCATTCTTCATGGAGCCGTCAATGCCACTGAGAGCAAGATAAAGTCGCCCCCAAACAATGAATAAACAGTAACAATCACCATTCTCCTGGACTCGCAGTCGACTGACTGATCCAAACTATTTTGGTGCTCTATCCTACTATCCAAAACTCCATCTAATAAATAAACTAAACTAAACTGGTGATGGGGAAAAAACAATGAAAGCGTAATCTCCACTGTTACATATCTCATGGGTCCTAAGCGTAAACAATACTGGCTTAGTTTATTTTCATAAGAGTTTCTATGATCGTTCTTTCAAGCACCAAAATATGTATGGAAATGTAATGTAACTATCATAAAACACTATCATTAACAACACAAAGTCTGTAAACAAAATACAATTCAAATGAAAGCTTCGAACATTATGTTCTAGAGAGTGCGTGTCCCAGCATTATGTTCTAGAGTCAAAGAAATTAGTGTGAAACGAGTGCGTATTTTGGAAATTCTCAAAGGTCAAGGTTTATACTGGAGGATTTATGGTCAGTCTTGAATTTCTAATCCAGTGGTGTCATATGTAGACTAAACATATGGTACAAAAACACAGTATATATACATTGGAGTATTTAAGTTGTTGTAATGGGCCGGGATAAAGAAAATAAGACCCGCATCCATCCCCCTTCTTCAGTCCTCCTATTTAAGGGATTGCGTTTAGGGTTCATTTGTGTCTCGTCCTTAGATTCATTTTTACAGCCTCTCACTCTCTTCCTCTCTGTTTTGTGCCGCCTCAAACCATCACCACAGATCATGGCTTGTGATGTTGATAATGATCAACAACAAAAACTACATACTCAGCACAATGATTTCTCCTCTCAAACCAAAGTAATATGTCTATATGCATCTCTGTCAGGAATTCTACCTTGATTGAATCTTTAAATGCTAGAAAGCTCTCTTCACATAGTCTGCTCATGACTCCATATCGTCTCTTTTCTGGTTGCTCGTAAAATTGAAGTAGGTGCGTTTATGGATGCTAGTATGAGCAATGCTGGAACGAGAACTGAGATTCTTAGGTTTTACAGTGAGAAAATTAGTGAGAATATGCTTACTTATGCGAAAAAAGAAGGCTGGTTTATTCGACAACTGAGGCTGAAAAAAAGTGAAGTCTTGTTTAGCTGAATTCAAGAACTTGTTTATGTAATTCAATTGTTTGGATTACTGTTATATTGACAATGAAATCATTAACTTGTTATGTTTTTTTTGAAGTATGGTAGACAAAATAGTAGTCTAGCACAAGTTCTATGAGTTATGGTAGTCCTGGTGTTTACTCTATCCTAACTTGTTAGACATCTCTTAGCATTAGTTTGCTTTGTGCTTGTGTGTGTGTGCTTTAAAGTCAATAGTAATCTGTCTATATGATGCCATTTCATGTGCTTATATATGTTGATCAAACGTTTTCTAGCTTCTGCGACATATTTTTTGTAGGGCACATGCCACAGCTTGCTGACGATCACATGTGGGAAGCTGATCTGATGTGCTACTGTTGTTGGGGAAATGTTACGTATTCCAATATCGTTTAGATAAGTAGAAACCCTATAGACACCTTCATCTCTACACAAAATGAGGACACTGCAGGAGACCTATAATAAGAGTATTCCTAAACTATCTGTCTTAGGACAGATAATCATCATAAACAACAATGGGGTTCCAAACTTTGATACATACAGTACTATGTTTTTTTCACTGCTGAAGACAGAGTTGTATAGCAAAAACAAAAGTATGCAACATTTATAAGTCAAGTAATCAAAACCAAAATTACACAGAATAAACAAACAAAACAAACAAAACTTTAAAATAAAATAAAAAACATCTCTAATCCAGAGATCACCGGTACATAAAATACAGAGTATATCAGGCTCTTCTTAAAAGAAATGACTTGCATTTGAGAGGAGAAGTCATTATGACTGATAATTTCAAGGATCTCGTCTCTCTTTCTTTGATAACCTGAAATTCAAGACATTGCTTGGTAGTCGTGATTTGCATCTTGGCACCAAACACTTGGCTTAATTTATTTTGATATAAAATTTTGTATGGTCTATCAATCACCAAGCTGATCTGCATCCACTAACAACATTTATAAATGAAGTAAATCTAAAGAAAATATTTCTAAGATCCATAAGGGAAAATTGTCTTTACAAGTTCAAATGAAAGCTTCAAACTGATCTATCATAAGCCAAAGTTACAGTATACAACACTCCCAATATCAGATGTATGAATGTTTCTCCAGCTAAAACCAAAATTACATAATTTGTCATAACTGTACATATCAAAACACCCTTATTTTACCGATCTTACCCCAACGTAAAATTCAAACAAAAGTGTGCACCACAGTATATCAAGCTTAATGAAAAAAAATACTCCCTCCGTTACTTTTTAATAGGCTGGTTTCTATAAATAAATGTTACAAAAAAATAGGCTGGTTTCCTAATTGGGAAAGTCAAATGTTACTTTAGTTTTTAGGGACCACTTTTCTCTTAACTTCTTTTGATAACAAGTGTCATGGGGACCATTTCACTTTACTTCTTTTGCTGACAAGTGTCATGGAGACCATTCTTTTATTGACAAGTGTCATGAGGACCACTTTCAATGATTAGTTTTCTTAATTTCCTTAATTTTCTCAAAAACCAAACTAAAATTTATTAAAAAGTAACGGAGGGAGTATAAATAAGATTTGAGAGGAGAAGTCGTTATGATTGATAATTTCAAACATCTGTGTATCTTTTTCTCTTTGATCTCATAGGTATGTTTAATGATTCCCACATTATACCAACACTCTGATCATAAACCACCATCACAACTCAATTTCCCTCAGCGCCGCCTCCCTCTCTCTACCCTCTTACTCTCCGTTTAACACTTGTACTGAAAATCGTAAGGGTTCGTTAATTTATAAGAAAGTCTGTCTAATTTACTAAAAAACCCTTAGACTCATTCCAATCTTACAGCCGCCCCAAATTTTCGTGGTGGCTACGAATACCCATGATCTGAAATGGGCATTGTATCCCATGTTGTCTAAAAATTGGCACTCAAACTGCCAGGACTCATGATTGGTTTAATGACACTGGCAACCAATATTGATTACTCTACTTTTACCCATGAGTCCATCAAAACACATTGGATTACTGGCAGATCTAATTACCGTACTAAATAATTTTTCAAAACTGTTCAAAGAAAGGGATTACAAACAATTGGAGCTGGAACCCATTTTTGTTTAGGTGAGCACTCGTATACTTCTTCCTTTGACGAGTTAGATTTCGAAAAGTAGAAATACTTTGGAACCCAATTCTCTCCTCTTGTTTTCCTCTCTTTTGCAAGCTCTCGTTCCTTCTCCTCGATATCTTGCAATGTTTCTCTTGCTTTTGCTTACTTGACGAAAATCTTAAATGAGTCTAAGTTTTTGAGATCATAATGGCGTGTATAAAACACATAATAATATGAGTGCATGTTCAAGCAAAAGGTTGGGGCTTTGATTACCTTTTCATCCCTGACCTCAGAGGTTTTGAGCCTCGACAAGCCTTCATTTCCATTGCAAGAATTATTTGAGACTTAAAAAGGTCGAACAACTTGATCGTCTAATGGAAGAGTTACATGGATCAGGACTACCATTCCGTAACTACAATTCTTGATATATTCATGTCATTCCATCCATTATGCATAGTACAATCTCTTGTTATTTTGAGTTTGGTAAATTGGTTTAGTTTTTGAGGAGGCGCTATTAGAGGTGTTTTCCTGAGTATGGTGTTGTTTTGAACCACTGAAGGCACGGAGGCCTTGGTGCTCATACAATCCGTAAGAACAAAAGAGGGGAGAGATGCAGAATTTGACACAGGCTAGTATAATAAAAAAGCAGCAACCATTGGCTTCACATAAACACAGGCAAATAACCCACAAATGGAGTTCATAGGGTTCGCCAGAACCTCATTCCCACTTGATAGTTGATGGTGATTCTGAAATGAATGTCTTGAAACTCTGTTTACACCGTCAACTCGAAACTTGCGCTGAAAATGACACCAAAAAAGATTTTCATCGAGATTATGAGGTATAAACCAGAAACCAAGAGTAGCGTTTTCTCAAATGTCCAAAGAAAACAAATGAAGGAAAAAAGGCATCGTGGTCTAGTGGTTTTTAAGCTATTAGATGAAGAGCAAAAAATGCAACATTCGAGAACTGAAACCACCAAAATATTTATGTAAATGTAATGCAAGTATCATTAAATACCATTATTAACAATTACACAAGGTCCATAAAAACAAAAACAAAAAAAATCCTAATAATTCAAATGAAAGTTACAAGTACAACATTGCCGGAATCAGAGATGTGAATATTTCTCCAACTAAAACCAAAATTACATAATTTTTCACAATCCTTGATGCTTAACTGGAGATATGAATTGATAGTTATACGAAACAAACAAAACTTAAAACACATATTCTAATCCAGAGATTACGATTACACATGATCTTAATATTTCTGCTGAACCACAATTTCCATAGTTGTAGCAACAATTGATACCCAACTTTTTTTGTGAAGTCTGGATTACTCATCTTACTCACCTTGAGACTCTCTATTCGAAGAAAAACAACAAATCGAAGAAACCCCCAACACTCATGCTGCAACCGATATTTGAGTCGGCTTAAAACAAACAACTTAGATCTGAGAGGATAATTCATTATGACCAACAATTTGTAATATCTCAGTGGTTGATTCCCTCATAAAACCAACAATTCGATCATAACCACTCGTGTGATCTTCGAAACAGAAATTCTGATCAGCTGAACTCCAGTCACTGGTTTTTCCATCGGCGCCGCCTCACTTGCACCGGCATTCTCTTCTCTCTTATCTCTCACTCTCTAAAAATCTAGGGTTTGTTCTATTTATAAGAAAATTTGTGGAATTCTAGGTTTTGTGGAATGTTGAAGCCCAGCGTACAGGCCCAAATCTGTGTAGTATAGTCATAAAATCGACGTTGCTGCCAACTCTGCCTTTGATCGAAAATATATGTAGTTTCATCTCATAATCTTGGAAGTGACCCAAAATTTACTCTATTATCTGACTCAAAATGTATCCCATCACTCGAGATTAATCACCGCGACCCAAATGTGTTGCAAAGTGACCTGAAACCTACGCCATGGCTCAAGATTACATAGTAATTCCAAATGAGTCGGTGATCCAGAAATTTGTTTTGTGATCCCAAACGTATCACTAAGACGCAATATTCACCTCATGTCTCAAATTTTTTATCTGACTTCAAAAATTTGTGCAAGGACCTAAAACCTAAATTGTCCCGTAACCCAAAATTTACTTTGTAGAGTATTCTAGAATCCATTTTAAAGTTTCTCATGACCTGATCAGCCAAAGAGAAAAGAAACCTAAAATGGGTTTCTATAATATCAAGTACATACGCTATAATATGACCTAAGTTGTAAAAGTTGCAATAAATCTTGGAATATATGAAAAGCGAATACTCATGATTGGTTTGACATTGTGGCCAATATCAATTTTTTTTTGGCTCCTTTGGTTCCGGTCAGGATCAGTTTCAGAACAAGCATATTATTGGAATTATTGAGTGCAAACATGAATACCATGCACACTGCATTACACCGTGGTTGGTTCTCAGTAACGTTTTCTCTATATGCAAAAGATAAGGTCTGAAGACCATGGAAGAATACAAGAAACAATTGAATACGAATGTAGCACCAGATAGCGGACGGTAAGTGAGCAGCGCTCATAAACACTGTAATATAGGAGATTTAGCACTTTATCACGAACAAATTTTTAACAGAATCTTAAAGATTTGGATATTGATATACTACTTGCTTCGCTACCAAATCCGGCACCCTTTGGTTATGAGCATTGACCTTTGCCATGATCTTGTTTCTTTAGTGAGTTCAAACGTGTTTATCCAACTTTTAGTCTCCTTGATTTCACTAAAATCAGTAGCCATGATCATGATGATCTTATAATATGCAATCTTATAGCTAGCCATACACTTCAGTGTACCTGATACCATTATTGATAGTGCTATAAATTGCAAAAAAAATTGACACCTAAAAATATGTGGAAACCCTCGAAACACCTTCATCATCTTCTCTCAGCACCATACCTAGAACCCGTGACCTTATGGTTATGTAGCATCAGCTATACCACCAAGGCACGGAGGCGTTGGTGCCTATTTGATGTATCCATTTATTTTCTTATTTACGGTTACTATTTTTTTGTTTTGTTTGGGTAATACCTGTGCCTTACTGATTGTTGTTTTATGATAGCAAATTTTTTATTTTTTAACATGACATGATTCTTCCCAAAAAGAAAACAGATCCAGTCTGATGCTCATTTCGTTGCTTGCATCAACGAAGCCTTTTGATTTGCTAATCTGAAACAAATCAACTTAGAAAGACTTAAGTAACAAGTGTTTTTAGTGAAAACTCAATCACTAAATTAAAGATCAAAAACCCCCTTAATTGTTGTCTGTAAGTTTCGGTCCCATTTTCACAATTATGTAAATTATTGGAATTTGATCAGATGGAATTTTCTAAAAATTGGGATTTCTAGTTGATGTATATTACTTTAGCATAGATATCTCTCTAATTCTGAAAAAAAATATAAATAATCAAACCCAATAACTGATTCAACCCAATGTTTCTGGTGCTTCTCCTCTCGTCTGTACTTCCGCCATTAGAATCTAACCAACTTAAGAAGATCTCTTTGTTACCGTAGAAAGTACCAAACTCAACAACTGATTTCTTCGTAAAATGGATTGAATGAAGATAAAATAGAAATTGTAACTTAGTTTTTGATGAGTTGCGGTTCTTTTTCTTTTCCCAGACGTAGAGAGATAAGAACGTGATTAACAAAGAATAAGGGTATTAATGGAATTTACATTTCACTGATATACATGATTAACTTGTTATTATCCCAACCACTGATTTCTATCCCCATGTGAGCATAGGACGAATATACCCCTGTTAACGTGTATACGGGTGTAAACGTTAACAGGACCCTAGTACTTTATATAGTCTTATTTTGGTTTATGCATCGACTTATTTTATACATCGACTTATTTTGGTTTATGCATCATCGACTTATTTTGGTATGCATCGATTTATTTTCCGTTGCAACTAATAAAACGACTTATTTTATACACACGCCGGTAGCCTAACTTGCAAACCGTGCAACCTACCACCAAGGCATTCCACATGCCATTGGCACATGCCAAACCCACACGCTGGTAACCTAACTTGCAAACCGTGCAACCTACCACCAAGGCATTCCGCACATGCCGTTGGCACATGCCAAACACACACGCTGGTAGCCTAACTTGCAAACCGTGCAACCTACCACCAAGGCATTCCGCACATGTCGTTGGCACATGCCAAACACACACGCCGGTAGCCTAACTTGCAAAATCAAGTGCATCCTACCACCAAGGCATTCCGCACATGCCATTGGCACATGCCAAACCCACACGCTCGGTAACCTAACTTGCAAACCGTGCAACCTACCACCAAGGCATTCCGCACATGCCATTGGCACATGCCAAACACACACGCCGGTAGCCTAACTTGCAAAACCGTGCAACCTACCACCAAGGCATTCCGCACATGCCGTTGGCACATGCCACACACGCCACTAGCAGCTCTCGGTATTACCACTTACGCTCGAGGTGCAACTCGCAACAAAGGCATTCCGCACATGCCATTGGCACATGCCACATGCGTCCCTAGCAAACACCACTTGCACGCAAGATGCAACCAACACTCGAGACATCAACACAAACCTGGGGATGCTTTCTGGGGTTTTGGTTTGGAGGTCACGCAAAGATGCAATGCCGTACACTACGCTCACATTAAGAAAGCGTGAAAAGGAATAAAGCGGTCAAATAAAAGAGGAAATAATGGTGCAAAACGTTTTCACCCATTAACACCATGCGGTTACCACCTCCTCCCATTATTTCACCCTTTACTCTCTTCCTTCATGAGGCCAGTGGTACGTTTCAATCTCGACTTGTATAAATAGGTCTTACCTATTTCCACCCGGCACAACAAGTCTCGGTCGGGAGAAAATACTACACTCTCGAAAGGGCAACTTTGCAAGCTCTCCCAAAAGCTTTCATCTCTTGCAAGCTTCCTAAGATTTCACTTTCCGATACAAGTTGAGATACTACTCTCCTCAACACCTTTCTTTGCTTCCTCCCCAAATCAACCCTTCTCCTCCACTTTGTGACCGAAGCAAGTCCTGGAACGGCCATTTCTTGGTTTAGGCCGAGACTTGCAGATTGATCTCTCGAATCTATAAAGTGCTCACGTGCAAGACATTTGTTTAGGGTTTGAACCAGTTTCTCACTCACCTACCGAATTTACCGAAATCGGCAGAAACGATTTTTACCCATAAACAGCGTCGTGTCAGAAAAAATGATACTTTCATGCCATGTCAGCAAAACGATATTTTCGCGCCGATTTATTCGGTCGGCCGTCCTACAGTGGCAGCTAGCGGTCATCTAGTTTATACTTGATTGCGGTTGATGTTTATCTGAAACGAATCTGAAGAAATTTTTTCCTATGACTACTGATTGATTGCGTGCTTCTGACTATTTGGCATTCTGTTGCTGTTAATTAGTAAATACTATGTTCAAGGAATAAATGATCTAGTTACACATTTTTACTTGTTTTCTTGTCAGAATGCATGCAAGCCGCATCGAGAACTGTATCTATATTATTGGATTTAACTTAGAGAATATATCAAAACATAGAATTCGATTGCTATTGGTGTCTATATATCTAAGTTACTTGATGGCATGCACAATTGTTTATTTAAGCCGAAAGAATTGTATGCATAAATACAAGGAATTAGCGACTTGTATTTATGCTGAAAGAATTGTTTGTATATTTATTTCTTTTTAACATCACGAAAACTGCATTTACGTACGTAAGCAAATATCATTATGCTCTTGCACCTTCAAATATATCCTCATACCTGAACTGTAAAAGTAAATGGGTTTCATCTGAACATGTAGAATTTAATGAGAGAATATCAAAGGTTCAGAGCAAACAAGCTCTATCTATCTGTGAACAAATCACTGACAAATACAAACTTGAAAGTAAAATATAAAATAAATCCCTAAAAGACTATTATCAGCTATAGCCAAACTGTAACCATGTTGAGTCGAGTCAAGGCATAAAATGTGATCTGAAGAAATGAAAAGGTATCAAGATTTCCGGGATTTTCCAGAATTTTTGTGCAGCATTGCTAGCTCTTGCGGAAGAACCATAATCAGTACCGCCCTGTTGGTACAACTTAGCTATGATAGGGTTGCATATATTCTGTAATACCTTCATTTTGTCCTTTGTAACGCCTACGTCCGTGAGTTCATTGCTATCCAACCACTGAATGGCGTCATTAACTGCATCCATAATCTTCTTCTTATCATCTGATTCTATCTTTTCTCCAAGAGAATCGATCGTGTTCCTCATGTCGTATGTGTAATCCTCAAAGGAGTTCCTTGCCTCCACCTTCTTCCTGTGTTCATCATCTTCTGATTTGTATACCAAAGCCTCTTGAACCAATCTATCAATCTCAGCCTTAGACAATCTCCCCTTGTCATTTGTAATTGTAATTTGTTTTTGGTTCCCTGTTATCTTTTCCATGGCAGATACATTCAATATACCATTGGCATCCAAATCAAAACATATTTTTACCACACCAACACCTCGAGGTGCAGGAGGAATTCCCCTTAAACTGAACTTGCCCAACAAGTCATTTTTACTGGCTATAGTTCTCTCCCCCTCATAAACCCGAATAGACATACGGGTTTGATTGTCAGAAATGGTAATATAGTTTGCTTCCATCCTCGTGGGAATGGTTGTGTTCCTTGGGATAACCACACTCATAATATCTCCGTGAATCCAAACACCAAGAGAAAGAGGAGTGACATCCAACAACACCAAGTCTTGCACCTTCTCATTACCCTGACCACTCAATATAGCAGCTTGCACTGCAGCACCATAAGCCACGGCCTCGTCAGGGTTGATGCTCTTGCACAGTTCCTTCCCGTTAAAGAAATCCTGCAATAGAGACTGAACCTTGGGAATTCTAGTGGAGCCTCCAACAAGCACAATTTCGTGAATATTGTTCTTGTTCATCTTACCATCCTTCAAACACATCTCAACTGGTTCCAAGCACTTCTTAAACAAATCCATGTTCAACTCTTCAAATTTAGCACGAGTAATGGACGCTTGAAAATCAACTCCTTCATACAAAACATCAAGCTCGATGGTTGTCCGAGTAGTAGATGAGAGGGTTCTCTTGGCCCTCTCACAGGATGTTCTCAACCTTCTAAGAGCCCTTGGGTTTCCACTCATGTCCATCTTGTGCTTCCTCTTAAACTCCTTAACAAAGTGATTCAACATTCTGTTATCAAAATCTTCTCCTCCGAGATGTGTATCTCCAGCTGTAGCTTTAACTTCGAAGTTACCACCGTTAATGGTGAGTATAGAGACGTCAAAAGTACCACCACCGAGATCAAATATAAGAACATTCTTTGAACCAACACTGGTTGCCTTCTTATCAAGGCCGTAAGCAATTGCAGCTGCTGTCGGTTCATTGATGATTCTCAATACATTAAGGCCAGCCATGGTGCCAGCATCCCTAGTTGCATGACGCTGTGAATCATTAAAGTAAGCAGGGACGGTTATAACAGCGTCCTTGACACTTTTACCAAGATATTGTTCGGCAGTTTCTCTCATCTTGATAAGAACCATGGATGAGATTTCCTCAGCTGAAAATTGTACTTCCTTGCCCTTGTAATCGACTTTAATAATGGGTTTCTCTTCTTCGCCAGCAATGACTTTGAATGGCCACAGAATAATATCACTTTGAACATAGCTATCACTGAATTTTCTACCAATTAAACGTTTCGCATCTAAAGAAAAGAAAACAAATTCAACAAACAATCTTGAGATGCTAGAATTTCAGCACATAAAAAAACAGAACTGTTAATCAACTAACCAGCAGCAGCAAGAAACATAATGCAAAACCGGAGTTCCTAATTAACATATCAAACTTGATGTAAAGACCTCGATAATACAAGCTTACCGAAAACGGTGTTGATAGGATTAAGAGCAGCTTGATTCTTCGCAGCATCACCAATCATGCGCTCAGAATCAGTAAAAGCAACATAAGAAGGAGTAGTCCTATTCCCTTGATCATTAGCAATAATCTCAACACGATCATGTTCCCAAACAGCAACACATGAATATGTTGTGCCTAAATCTATTCCTATTGCTAATCCTCCTCCTCCAACCATTCTAATAATTCAATCAATCCACAAACTTCAACCATAAAAAAGAAATAACAATTTAATTAGAAGAAAAGACAAGGTTTTTGACTCAGATTTTTATACGAGTCTTTTTATACAATACGATTAGAGTACCACCACACTAGGGGACTTCAAAACCTATTACCCAATATGGTGGGTTTAATAAGTTAACTATTTGGTTAAGGGACGCCTGCTAGCATCCATAACACCTCCGTACCCGATTGGGGATAATTACTTGAAACCATATGTGATATCACAATTACAGATCGAACTGCTGAAGATGATTGGTCTTTATATAGATGGTGTATTTAACAACTTGGCCTGTATCTAAGCTCAACGAATTGGTTTTCCAGATAGATGGTGTATTTGGTTTTCCCATTTGCTTTATGTCTTTTATCTCTTTGCTCTTCATTGGTAAACAAATCTATGAAAATATCACACGAATATTTGACTAATATGGTTGGTAGTTGGATATCTATAATAGTTATCTTTATTGAATCTCTTGGTTTAAAACTCAATTTGTGAGTATTAAACTTGGCACAGTTGAGAAAATTTTTGATGGAGCATTTTTTGAAGGGCGAACGGGGGACAAATGACATGTTGACACATATATTTGATTCTCATGAATTTTGTTTCCAAATATACCAACACCAATTAAGAAAACAAATTTTCTCTCCAAAAATACATTTTTTTTTATATTTCTGGAAACAGAATTGATTAATATTAAAGACATATGTCAACATATCATTTGTACCCAAGCCCCCTTCAAAAAATGCCCCCACCCAAAATTTATCCGTCATAGCTCATTAACTTTGTTTCTTTACACTTCGAACCTGCATAAACATTGAAGTAGCTATATTGGACAAATTTGTGGTGTAATGGTAGCACAACTGACTCGAAGTTGTGGTGTAATGGTAGCACAGCCGACTCCATCACTGTCTGAAGATACATGTTCGATTCACGTTAGGTAACTTAGGTTCACTCATTCGAGTATGTCAATTTTGGTTTATCAACTTGGTTTGTTGACACCAGATCATGATGTCAATTTGGGTTGTTGGCACCTAATCTGCACCTCTTAGTTGATAGGGCAAAACAAATTAATGGCAGCTTGCAAACAAGATATGATGTGCTTATCTAAAATCAATCTCAAAAACCTTTGCATCTAGAGAGGAGGAGGCATAGTAATTCCAGTTGGAGATGGTGTTGGCGGGCTGGACCTCAGCTTTGCCTTTGTCAAAATAAAAACTTAATGGCTTCTTGTGATAACTCAATCACGCAAGAAGTGCTAATGAAACATAATTACAAGTTACAATACACCAAAGAGATGCACCTTCTTGTAACCAGAAAAATTTGCAACAAAGATTTCGTCAGACCGCGTAAGATGCACCCAGTCAACTACCTTGTTACTAGTTCTGTTAATAAAATTGAGAGACATAACAATACGAAAACAAAAGGGGTAAACTAACATTATCAGTTCCATTAGCTAAACAAGTGTTGCTTTTGTTCAGTTACTAAATCGGGGACTCAATACATATTCACTTTGTACAATTTACCATTTGGTTTGTTAACCAGTTTTAGATTCCGCCGGTTAAGCTAGCATTTCGGTTACCAAAGCCAAAAACGAAAACAAGGACAAGAAGTAACTCATTCAAAATTCCTAAACTAACAAATTAAATTTCTATGATCTACCATGCACCCATTAATTGCTTGCTCTCTGCATGCCACACAATGTAATAATTTCAGTTAAAGAAATTAATCTACAGCCTTTACAGGATTTTTAACTTGTGCATCTGAGATATGATAGGGTTGCATAAATTTTGTAACTCTTTCATCTTGTCATTTGTAACTTCTGTTTCAGCTAGGTCGTTGTCATCCAACCATTGAATGGCATTATTGACTGCATTCTCGATCTTCTTTTTATCTTCTGATGCCAGCTTACATCCAATACTATCAATCGTATTCATCATGCCATATGCATAATCCTCAAAGGAGTTCCTAGACTTCACCTTATTTCTGTATTCTTCATCTTCTGAATTGTACTTCTCAGCCTCTCCAACCAACCTCTCAATCTCAGCAGACGACAACCTCCCCTTGTTATTTGTAATCGTAATCATATTTTTGTTCCCTGATATCTTGTCCTCGGCAGACACAGTCAATATACCGTCTGCATCAATATCAAAGTATACTGTAAACTTGGAAACACAACAAGGTGCCGGAGGAAGTCCATCTAACATGAAGGTACCCAACAAATTATTCTCACGAGTTAGAGTTTTCTCACCCTCATACACTGCAATTCTCACAGATGTTTGATTGTCCATGCCTGTAAAGTAAACCTGTTGTTTCTTGGTGGGAATGGTTGTGTTCCTCGGGACCATCACACTCATAATACCTCCTCTTTCTCAACACCAAGAGAAAGAGAGGTGACATCCAGCAACACTAAGTCCTGCACCTTCTCATTACCCTCACCACTCAACTGAACAGCTAGCACTGCAGCACCATAAGCCACAGCTTCATCAGGGTTGATGTTCTTGCAAAGTTCCTTTCCATTAAACAAATCCTGCAATAGAGACTGAACCTTTGGAATTCTAGTGGACCCACCAATGAGGACAACATCGTCAATAGTGGTCTTGTCCATCATCTTAGCATCTTCTAAACACTTCTCAACTGGTTCCATGCACTTCTTGAACAAATCTAGGTTCAACTCTTCAAATTTAGCACGAGTAATGGATGCTTGAAAATCGATTCCTTCATACAAAGTATCAACCTCGATGGTTGTCCGAGTAGTAGATGAGAGGGTCCTCTTTGCCCTGTCACATGTTGTTCTCAGCCTCCTAAGAGCCTTTGGGTTTCCACTAATGTCTTTCTTGTGTTTCCTCTTAAACTCTCGCACAAAGTGATTCAACATTCTGTCATCAAAATCTTCTCCACCAAGATGGGTGTCTCCAGCTGTAGCCTTAACTTCAAACTTACCCCCGTCAATGGTGAGTAGGGAAACGTCAAAAGTACCACCGCCAAGATCAAAGATAAGAACATTCTTCACATCACCGTCGGTTGCTTTCTTATCAAGGCCGTAAGCAATTGCTGCTGCAGTTGGTTCACTGATGGTTCGCATTACATTAAGCCCAGCAATTTTCCCAGCATCTCTAGTAGCTTGACGCTGCGAATCATTGAAGTAATCAGGGACGGTAATAACCGCGCTCTTAATAGTCTAACCAAGATAATTTTCAGCAGTTTCTCTCATCTTAGTGAGAACCATGGCTGAGATTTCCTCAGCTGAGAACTGTATATCCTTGCCTTTGTAACTGACTTGAATCATTGGTTTCTCCTCTACACCTGCAATGACTTTGAAGGGCCATAGCTTGATATCATTCTGAACAAAGCTATCGCTGATTTTTCTACCAATTAAACGCTTTGCATCTGCAGATAAGAATATATATTCAGAAGATGATCACGACATACCGACTTTAAAACGCGAGGCGTTCATGTATTATTCTCGTTAAACGGTTTCTAGAACACGTAAAAAAAAAAAAAAAAAAACGAATATAGACAGAAATCTCATCAGTAACAAGAAACACAATGCAAAAAACGGACACACCAAATTAATTCAAAATTTACAGCAATAACCAACACATGATCAAGAAAATTTATATAGTAATGTAAAGACCTCGATATAAGCAACTTACTGAAGACATACCGACTTATACGCGAGGTGTTTATGACTTCATGTTTTATTCTCATTAAACGGTTTATAGATTGCACAATGTCAATCTAGAACACAGTACATAAAAAAAACTAAGAAAACGCGAAACTGGCTGCACTACATAATATCAATAACAAGAAAAACAATGCAAAAAAATTGCAAATTCGAAGACACCAAATTAATTCAAAATTGACAACAATAACCAACACATGATCAAGAAAATTTATTGTAAAGACCTCGATAAAAGCAACGCAACTTACCGAAGACAGTGTTGACAGGGTTCAAAGCAGCTTGATTCTTAGCAGCATCACCAATAATACGTTCAGTCTCGTTAAAAGCAACACAAGAAGGAGTAGTCCTATTTCCTTGATCATTAGCAATAATCTCAACACGGTCATGATGCCATACTCCAACACATGAATACGTTGTACCTAAATCTATTCCTATTGCTGTTGTTCCTCCTCCAGCCATTCTACTTGGAAGAACCAGAGATTTTTAACTCAGATTATTATACGAATCTTTTTATTTAATACGATTAGAGTTTCACCAAAATAGGGGACTTCAAACCCAAAATGGTGGCTTTAAGTTATTACTTCGAGACACGCCATAAAATAGGATTTCGAGATTTCTAAGTAATTGGTTAAGGGGCACCTGTTAGCATCCACTGTCTTGGGTCTTCAGCATCATTTTCATCAAAAACAACAATATGCGTCTTAGGAGAAACACAACATCTTTCTCATGTAAAAGAGAAATAACTGATAAATATAACCTTAAAATTCCGGAATAAGCATTTACATTGCTGAAACATTCCAAGAGTAAATGCAGCTACACAAATCATAAAAACTTCATTTAGGTACGCATTGTGCTCTTATAGCCTCCTCATTTTTCAGTTTATCTAAGAAAGTTATCTATAATATAAAACAAAATGATTTGTTTGGTGTAACCAAACTTTTGGTTCAACGATGAACTGTCGAAACTGCCCTTCCTTGAATTTTTTTCCTGCCTGAAACTGACGTAAATACTTACAGATATAAGGGCAATATAGACTAATGCGCTAAACGTAATGACGCGATTGCCCCTCCGTGTTTTTGAGTTTCTTCCAGTTTTTATCGTAAATTTCACCAAATCCAGGGGCAACTATCCATCTCTATTACTCTTTCTACTAAAGCAAAAAACAAAACGTTGAAGAAAAAACTTCTCTCTCGATCTCGATTCCTTTCTTCTTGGTCGAAATCGACCAGTTTCATCTTCATCGATTTGAAACTCTAACTCTCTATTAGTGTTTACGCAATTTCGATTCTAGAGTATACAGAGCTTGGATTTGGTTGATTGAATAATCAATCATGTTTACCCTGTAACCCTAAATTTGAAATTGGGTGAACTGATTGAACCACCACCACCATTACCAACTTCGTCCTCTGCTTTCTACATCGAAATTGGGTAGATTGATTGAACCGCCATCACCAACTTCGTTAACGGTAAGGGTTTCATCAACTCTAAATCCCTGCTTTCAATTCACAAACCCTATATGCAAACCCTAAAACTTAAAGTTAAATTCTGGATATGAGTTAGAGTGTTAATTATGGGTATGAGTTGATTAAACCCTTAATTTGATTCGATTCTACTAATAGTTGGCAGATTTGTGGGGGAACTATTACTATATGTTCCATCCTTTCAAATACTTAGTGGGATACAGCTATGCCATGGCTTCATGGATACATAAGTGTTCTATGACAGTTGAAGAAGCAATGGTGAGGAAAATGACTTTAAGTGTTCATCTCTTACTGCTTTTCTTAAGCCCATCCTTTCACATGATTTGACCACCTACAGTAAACCTCAGTAAGTAGCAACTTGATAATGGATAAACTATAACATTTTGCAATAAGGCTTAATTACTTTCTTACTGAATTTCTTAATCTCATCTTGCAAATTAAAGGGAAAGGGGCTTTTTCCTGTTGTTATATACATTTTCTTTTAAAAACCATTGGCGAATTTTGAATTTGGATACTAAGTTATGTTTCTTGCGACTCTGTAGTTGTGGTTTCATTTTAATCGGTGTGTTGTATGTTTTGTTCCGTAGGATTGAAGAACTTATCAATGTGTGGACTGAAATATCTTTGTGGGATAATGTACATTTACATAGTCTATCATAAGTTTTCCAGCTGTGCACATGACAGGCTGGGGATTTAGAAGATCCTATAGAGAGAACTCAAAGAAAATCAATATATTTTGTTATAGGTTTCAGTGTATATCAAAAATGCACGCACATGGTAATAAGAGGGACATTGCTTCACTGTTCATGTTGGCTACTGTTAGTAATATTTTCTTTTTCTAAATCAGTTTAGTCTAGATCACTCATTTGGAATGTGTTGCATATGAGGTCCGAAAAGGTTGCAGAAAAAAGATTGTTGGCGCATCAATTAGAAGTTTTTCTTATGGAGTCGTTTAAATGTCGTCAAGCAGAGTAGCTATGGGTATGAACAGGATGAATTGTGAAGTGAAAGGAATGATTAAATGAAGTTAATGAATGAACTTCGTTTTGCGATTTACTTGATCTTTTACCACTATGTCATCTAACAAGATTATACATTCGAACGTTTAAATTTCTCACCGAGGGAAAAGACTGCTCATTATATACATGATTTTGCAGGTGGGAGAGAATCCAGAACAGAAAATCAACTTGCATCTTCCATGCCAAAGTGTGCCTGTCTGAAACATTTGAATCAAAAGCATATTTGAGGTTTGAAAACATGAACATCCCTATGCCAAAGTGTGTCGAATGTGAAAGCATTTTTTTTTCTTCGGAACGACATGGGGGCGGAAAAGGCTACATAGATTGAAGACAAGGGATCATCAAGACAGGAAAACGGACCAATAATGCTCTTTTGTTCCATGGAAAACAGATTGTGCCAACAAAGAAATTATGGGTGTCGTTGAACTACAACATAGCTGGGTTCATATAATTGCATTGTAAGTTATCAAAATTGGGTTGTTAATCAGGGATACAGTGTGGTACAATTTTGACATTTTAGTAAATGAATGAGTTCATTTAATCATTCCTTTGATTTTAGTGAAAGTAAATGGTACACATAGGAAGGTCTTTATATTGAACTAACACGTACAAATAGTACGGAGTATCACCAGAACATCAGAACCAACTTAGTCGACTACTAAGATGGTAAACTCAACAGAAAACGCTAAGATGACTTAACCAAGTTGATAGTGTTTAGGACCGCAGATGAATATTGACCCGAATTCCGACGAAGGCATTAGCCATGGCACCATCACCCCTTCACCCCGTGCCATTATGGCACGGGCAATCCACTAGTAACAAAAAGAAAAGATCTTCCGTAAAAAATGGATTGCCTCGTTTGAGCATAGAATTCATGATTACATTCAAAAAAATTACTTGGGGATTTCTTAGATTACAGTGTGTAAACCAGAGGCCAGAGGTAATCTTGGTCGTCCTTTTATCAGGTTTGTGGATTAACCTCGGTCGTTGACCTGACTAGGTTAGAGCTGACTCAGTCTGACTCACATGACAGGGTCAGGATTAGTTGGGAGAACGTCCTGCCCTTGTGTTCTCCTCTGTGACATATATCAACTTCCTTCTAGTATGGTGGTTTCTCGTGAGCTCCCTTTAGAGAAGGTTGTGGGCTGAGTCCAGCTCTAAGAGAGCGCCCTCAGGGTCAAGGGCATACGCGATGCACAAGACTGCTACGCGAATTATCAAATTCCATGGATTACCAAGTTCATGTCAAACAAAAAAAATGTTTGCCATGGATCTATTGGATTGATGATAACAACTTGTTATGAAATTTGTTTACCTCTGTAGCAGGTTGTCCACAACGGATATGGATTCTGAAAACATATACGTTCGGTTATCGGAATACCTACATGCATGCAAGTAAAGCACCTTAGTAATTAAAACTATAATTCAAGTACTTAAGGTATTTTAATTACACGCGTTCGGTATGATAAAGGTTGGATCGATCTGACACAGTCCCATGCACAACCATATAAACCAATCAAAAGGAATAAGAGAAGCGATTTGGTTGCAAGATATATGGGGTTAAGCAAAAGCTCTCATCAAGAACAAAATTTCATTCCCGCATAATCAAAATGATTTACAAACTCATGCTAAGTAAACGAAAACAGAAAACAGCACACTACAACACAAATCGACAGACTTACAATAACGCTAGATAGCAAACAAAAGGTAAATGGACTATAGAAGCAATGATGCATGGAGCCTATAAGACATTGGTCATCACATTACAATAGCTTCGCCCGTAACCGTTTAAATCATTCTCGTACAACAACAATTCCTAATGCAATTTGAATAAAATCCTTTTAACCAAGTTATACACATTCCTCCCATTTGGATGATTCTCCAGCTCGCCGGAACATTTGCACAGGACGTCAACTAGTTGGCGCAATGCCTTTCCCTTTGAAAGCTTAAGTGCCTTTTGGATGACATAGTTGCCAAACTTATCTTGAGCTAGTTCAACTAGTTGTTTACAATCAGAGAGGAGTTGCGAGACTACAACATCGGTTGCATTCGATTCGATACATTTTTCTACAACATTACTGCCATACTTATCATGAGAAAGTCGAAATAAGTGTCCCCTAAGCTCATTGCATATAAGGTTTGCAGTATTAGGATGGCGCTCTAGAACATGTTGCACCACAAAATTCCCGTAGTTGTGTTCAGAAAGGTACACGGCTTCGCCTATGATGATTGATAGCAGCTGAGATTTGAGAGGGTCGTCTATGGATTCAATAACAGCTTTGAGAGAGAAACATCCTTGTTCTGTAGTAGCAAGCTTATCGCAGTTTATCACTGCTATTTCGTATAGATCCCCCAAGTACATATTTTGCACATGTTTGCATAGTTTTTGAACTAGTTGGCTTCCATTCTGGTTCGACATGACAGAAAATAGACTAGGCTTCATAAACCGCAACACATAGACGTTCAACGCTGGATTTCCCATGAGCAGTTTGATCATGAGACTTTCCATCGCGCGAGACCCATATTTCGTATTAACTTGGTTGGCGATAACATATACGACTGCTTTGAACAAATCTACCGAGCTGCATAGTAACCTGGTCAGTCGCGATGCTTCACCTTCAATACATAGAGTTTTCATCAAGTACTTGCCACCTAATTTATGTCTGCCCAACATGAGTATATCATCTGAACTAAGTTCATAAATAAGACTTGGGTCCTCATTAACAATTTTCATAATCCGATAATCATTCCAACCTTGCACCTTCAAGGACAAGAAAGGGTGATGTTGAGAATTAACAAAAGAATTCTCAACATAACCTTGACTAATCATATTAGGAATTGTGCTAGTTGAATGTTCGAAATCTTGGTACTTGGAAGAAATAGCTCCGAGTGTAGAACCCCAACAATTATTCATAAGATTAGAGTTCATAGTTCCATTGGTGAAACCATGAGTGCTGAGTTGGCTTAGAGACCTTAAAATAGAGTTTGATGCACCATTTGCAGTTTGCACACCATCATATGG
Organism: Papaver armeniacum; assembly: GCA_023531295.1. Taxonomy (NCBI): domain Eukaryota; kingdom Viridiplantae; phylum Streptophyta; class Magnoliopsida; order Ranunculales; family Papaveraceae; genus Papaver; species Papaver armeniacum. The sequence goes on from JAJJWW010007129.1 coordinate 271,269, forward strand.
TTTCTGTTCTTCAACTGATAATCTTTGAATAGAAGAGAGAAATTCATCTTCAGTTGGGAGGGTATTATAAGCTGGAGAAGGAGTAAGAGAATTAAGCTGGTAATGGGTTTTACGATCTGCCATGACTGAATGTAGCTCTCTTAGAACTACTGAAGAATGAATGTAGAGAGACTTAGAACTGAAAACAAAGCTAGCTAGAATACTCTTCCTGTGTGTGTTTCATCCCAATGTTTAGCTTCCTACTTATATAGGCTTGGACAAAATTAGTAGAATTGCAGCGGGACTGGAAAGTGTTTCTATAATTTGCAGAATAGAAAAGGCTTTCCTAAATTTGACAGTACTGGGTATGGAATTTGAGTTAGTTTAGAAGTCGTTGAGTTTATAGTTACTTTCTCGCTTTCCATTTCATGGTTAATATTACTGCGTGAGACCAGTAAGCATACCCTAGCTAAAATTACTGCGTGAGACCAGCAGCCCCTATGGTCTTTCAAGGCTCAAGTGCATTACCGAAAATGGTAAAAGAAAAGAAGACAAGCCGTCCAAAACAAGTTATTTTGGCATTAATGCAGCAAGTAATTGCATTCCACTTTCCTTTTAGCCCTACTAAATTGGAGACTCGATACATAATTAGTGAGTCAATACACATCCAATTTACAATTTGGTTTATTAACCAGTTTTCGATTTCATGTGTGTACAAATTTAGAGGAGGCTAGGTTAAAAGGAGATGCAAGATTGTAATGCCTAGTCAAAAATGTGAAGGCAACTTACACAAAAATATATCACTTGGCAGTTTGAGCTCCATGGCTGGCAGTTGTAGCCGGAGGGAAAAAAGGATCTCTTCTGGTTTGGTAGATGCTGAATAACTGTTTCGAGTAGCTCCTAGCCAGCCTCTTGCAGTCTTAAACCCCTTTAGAATCGAATTCCTCCAACTCTTTCAGAGACTTCTTAAGGTCACCCCATCCATTAGAAATTGATTCTTTACATTTCCATTTTGTTCATTGTTCTTCAACATTTATGAATATTTTGTAGGCTTGCTTTCCTGTCCTGTGCAGCCACAAGCACGAAAATCTGTCGCACTCTACTTTGTTCTTCTCAAGCTCAATTTTCATCTTCTGAAGCTCCATTTTCTTCTTCTCAAGTTCCAGAGACAATTCAAAGCACTTAGTCTTATAATTTTCCAAACTCTCAAATTCAACCAAAGGTTCCTCAGTTTTTGTAGATGATTCTGGTTTTCCAGACCCTTCCGTTCTTTCTACATTTTTCCTTTTTCTCCTAATATTGGCAGTACCATGATGTCCCATAATTGTACCAGCTGAATTGAAAATTCCCAATTAGTTAGACAAAGCAATGCAATGATTCCTCTGATGGACTTACGTTAACAGATGAAAGTGAACTATGAAATTTCCCAATATCATAAACATGTAAGCAAACGCAACGACAATGGCGAGAAACAGATGAAGCAACGAAATTTCTCAATAAGCAAATGAAATGAACAACATAAGAAATTTACAAAAAATGAAGATATAAGAATTACTCACACGTAGTAGCATCATCACTAGTAGTAGGTGGTTGGATTCCTCCTGGGGACCGGTCATCTTCCTCCGCCGCTTCTTGGAGAACTTTGCACTATTGTAATGTTTTTCACATTGTCTACTCTTAAAAACACTGTCATCATCACCAAGACCCATCCTGAAATTCTTGCATCTCCATGCTTTTCCTTTTCCTTATCCTCCATCTTTTTATTCTGCTTCTTCATCTCCTCCTCCTCATCTTCTTGGTAAGATCTGAATAAAATTTGTCTTTCCTTTTTGAGAAAAAATAATTTTTACAATATTATCACCACTAACATTCTCCAATTTCAACTGAAAATCTGTTCTTCGACACCAGCAGCCTTCTTAATGAAATCTTTCCCTAGAAATGAAATCGGATCACTACATATGAAGCCTCAAGTACTGGTAGGTGGGATTTTCTTACTTTCGTCTATTAATTATACCCTTTTAAATTTGTGCAGTGTTATCTTGGTTAATAAAAGCGTTAAATCTTTTAAGAGAATTTATTGTCTTGTGTTTTAGAGTTTGAAACGTTAATATTCAAGTTCTCGTAAAGAAACTAAATATCATTCATGCACATCAAAAACGTTCGGAGCAATTGAAGGGGAAAGAAAATGAAACAGTTTTAGACTCTATATCTTGAATGCGTTTTTATATAAATAGGAAGAACAAGAATCCATTTTTACCATCAACCAAGATATATAGGAAGAAGTTAAATTAAGAACAAGAAAGAAAGATATGGCGAAGTTTGTTAATGTTCGATTGGTTGTTGCCCTTTCTCTTGTTGTTTGTGCATCAGTATTTATCGGTGTAAGTGCCCTTTCTCCTGCAAAAGCGCCTTCCGTAGATTCATTGCCAAAACAATGTAGCATTTCAGGACCTTGTGGAGTGTTTGTGCAAAACCTTATACTATTGAAGGCAATGCCAAGCGAAGGCGATGGTGTATGCTGCCAACAACTTGTACAAACTACTAAGTTCTGTTGGGAGAAGATAATGGACCTGCTTGAAGATCAAAAAAATCCTGCTTTTGCTAACCTCCATCCATGGGCAGAAAACGCTTGGGACAAGTGTGTCCTCCTCGCAAGTTCTCCTTCACAGGCACCAACAATGATCGATATCTCCCCTACACAGGCACCTAAATTGCCAGAACAATGTAGGCTTATAGGACCGTGCGCAGAATTTGTGGCAAACATTATTGTGTCAAAAAGGCCTTTCCAAGCAAAAAGGATGTTGTGTTTTGCCAAGAAATTGTACAAACTACTAAGTATTGCTGGGAAAAGGTAATGGAGATTATTGAAGATCCAATGATTCCTGCTTTTACTAACCTTCATCCATGGGCGGAAATTACTTGGGACAAGTGTGTCAGCCTCACAGGCTCTCCTTCACAAGTACCGGATAACTCCCCTACACAAGCATATACATGGCCCGAAAAATGTAAGATTTCTGAATCAAGTATGGATACATTGACACAACTTCTTTTGACAAAAACTTTGCCCAGCCAAAAAGATGTTACATGCTGCCATGAAATTATACAAACCGGCAAGGATTGCTGGAAAAAGACAATGGAGGTCCTTGAAGATCCATGGGCAGTAAATGTTTGGAAAAAATGTGTCATGCTTACCATCTAACTAGTGCCTTGTACTACATAAAAGCATAATAATACAATCATCTCAATGTTGAACAAATTTGATTAAATTAATTCAAGATGTTTCTGTTTAGCTGCGGCCAGTCTCAATGTATGCATCTTCCAGAAAAAACTGATTTTATTCAAACACACCATTTTAAGGATGTGTACACAATAAGAATTTTCTTTCAAGGACTAAAGTACTCAATGTTTTGTAGTTAGTAAAAATTTTTTTTTTTTTTTTTTTTTTTTTTTTTTTTGAAAGAGAAGTTTATATTAAATAGAAAAAGAGAGAGCCAAGGTTCAAACCAAGGTCCGAACAAAAAGAGTTACATACACATTAGAGTTTCCCAATCACTCCAAATTAAACTAGGATCTACAAACTTGAAAGTATCTTTGTCACAAGACCATAAGACTATCAATTGCTTAATCAAGTCAATAACTTCTTGCACACACTTGTGTCTACCTCCAAAAACCCTTCCATTCCTTTCCTTCCACAAACCCCAACAAATTGCATAGTGTAAGATTTGCCAAACTTCTCTTCCTTTACCACGCAACACATTGGAAGACCAAGCTTCAAATAATTGGAGTAATGTGCTTGGCATAGGCCAAGCAATTCTGAAAGCTTTAATGAAATATTTCCAAATCTCAAAAGAATATGAGCAGTGTATAAACAAATGGTTTGCAGATTCCCTAACGCCATTGCATAAAACACACTGCTCACTATCTAAGTTAACACCACGATGAAGCAACATATCCCTAGTTGGAAGAGAATCATGAAAAGTTGCCCACAAAATAAAACTAACCTTGTTGGGAATATGAGCTTTCCAAAGAAATCGGTTGAAACCGCAATCGTCCAAATCACCTATGAGTTTCTCGTAGCATTTCGAGGTGCTAAAGTTTTCCATAATCTCCATTTTATCATCCTCCTCCACCAAAACAGGCACATGATGTATATCACGTTTTAGTAAATCCCATTCTAATTGCTCATTCATATTTAATACCCTCTTGAAATCACAAACCCATTCTCCATTCACTATCATGTCCGAGATTGTAGCATTCTTGACCTCACCGCCTTGAAAACAATCGGAAAAAGATCCTTCAATATGCCTCTATCTAGCCAATGGTCCTTCCAAAACCGAATACCTTTCCCATTCCCTACCGTGAAACTCGCCATGGTTTGAATTGTTGGAACCATATTAGTGACATTCTTCCAAAGACTCCTACCTTGAGAAGAATTATCCACATCGTGGGACTAAAAGAGAAGTATTGTGAGAGAATTTTTCATTTACCATTTTCCTCCAAAGGCTATTTTTGGTCCTTGAAAACCTCCAAATCCACTTGATTAACAAGGATTGATTCATTTTCCTCAAATTCTTCACACCTAAACCCCGCTTTTCCTTTGGAAGACATGACTTCTTCCAAGAAATTAACCCACACCATTTTCCTTCTACCTTCCACTGCTCCCCACAGAAAGTTACGCATAATCTTAATTATCTTCTTTTCTAGACTCACTGGGAGATGAAAAAGAGAGAGATAATAGATAGGAAGGCTTGCAAGGCAACTCTTGATAAGAATTAGCCTACTTGCTTTATTAAGTTGCCTTTTCTTCCATGAAGCCAACTTTTGTTCCATTCTCGAGCAAGACATGGTCCCAAACAAGTGTTACGCCAATGGGCTCCAATTGGCATACCAAGATAAGTGAAAGGAAGCTTCTCTGTCTTACATCCTAGTTCACGAGCAAGATCATCAATTACCCCATCAGCTCCCACACGATCATGGTACTCTTATCTAAGTTCAATTTTAACCCCGTGATGTTTTCAAAAAAAAGGAATAATAAATAAGCGTCTAACTTCCTCCACATGCCGCATCAATAAAAATCAAAGTATCATCTCGCAAATTGAAGATGAGAAATAATAGAGCCATGTTCCACCACTTGAAAACCAGATAATTGGCCTCTCTCCACCGCATCATTGATTAGTTTTGAGAGAATTTCTACCACCAAAAGGAAAAGATACGGAGATAAAGAGTCACCCTGCCTTAAACCCTTGCTTGGTTTAAATTTCTCAGTGGATCCACCATTCACGAGTACGAGATAAATGAGTAGTAGTTACACACCATTTGATCCAAGATATCAATCTATCACCAAAGTCATGCTTTTGCAAGATTATAAACAGAGCTTGCCGCTTAACATTATCAAAGGCTTTCTCCATATCTATCTTGCAACGAAATTCCGTGTTTCCTAGCCTTCGCCCGCTATCAACACATTCATTAGCGATTAAAACACCATCCAAAATTTGTTTACCATGAATAAAAGCTCCCTGAAAGTCAGAGATCAACATTGGCATCACCGTCTTCAACCGAACTGCGAGAGTCTTAGAAATAATCTTATACACCATGCCAATAAGACTTAAAGGCATGTATTCTTTAGGAGTGCTTGAATCCTCCTTTTTTGGAATAAGACTGATAAAAGAACAATTAAAACCGCCAAATCGATTGATCCAAACTGTGAAAGTCTTTGATTAGCTTCATGAAATCTTCCTTTAACGTGCTCCCAAGAAGTCTTGAAAATTCAGCAAAAGTAAAGCCATCGGCCCCAGGAGATTTGTTGCTCCCCATTTTCCTAACCACATCCCATACTTCCTCCTCCGTGAACTCCGTTCAAGCCACAATCTATCGACCCTCGAAATTTTTGGAAAATATAAATTTTCCATACTTGAGTTCACCTCTTCCCTCTGTGTAAACAGGTTAATATAGAAACTTCTTATTTCTTCCTTGATAATTTGCTGATCAAAACAATCTACTCCACCCACCTGAAGTTTAGCAATTGTATTTCGCTTTTTCCTTGCACTAGCTATACTATGGAAGTATCTAGTATTTGAATCTCCCCACATAAAGTTGTTTTGTTTCGACCTCAAATGCCATTTCTTTGCCTCCATTGCTTCAATATTCCTCAACTTCAATTTACATTGAGTTCTTTCTTCCATTTGATTATGTTGAAGCCTAACAGTCTCCTCCAAAATGTTTATCTCATGAATTCTAGCCGTGAGCTCATTTTTATCTCTAGAGATATGACCATAATGTTGCTTTTTCCAAGGCTTAATAAGATGTTTCAAATTCTGTAACTTGAGAAAGAAGCATGTACTTGCACTGCCCGTAAACGACAAGTTCTCCCACCAAATTTTTATATTCTTGGCAAAATCTTTATGCTCTAACCACAACCCGTCTAGCTTAAAATATGGTTTTGCAGGCAAAGTTGGTTCAGAAATCACTAAAATTGGGTTATGATCTGAAATTGTCCTTGTCAACACCACCTGTAACGCATTCGGGAACACCTCCTCAAAGTCATGGCTGAAGAGAAAACGATCAAGTCTACATAGCAACGGATCGACTTGATTATTTGACCATGTGAAAGCACCACCTATCAAAGGCTGGTCAATTAACTCATTATCCAGAATAAAAGAATTTAACATTGTTGTATTCGGCTGTCTCCTTCTCCACGATTCCTTTCCTCACTAGAACGTATAGCATTCATATCTCCAATGATACAAATAGGCCCGGCCACCAGTTCCTCACCAGGACATGTCCTGCCGCTGAATTCCGTTCTAAGTAAATGATCACAAGGACTGTACACGTTACAAACAGCCCATTGGAACCCATTTATTCTTGTCGAGAAAGTTGTAGCGATGTTATTCATTCCAAATCTCTCGTCCATCTTCTCAAACCTGCTGCTGTCCCAAATGGTTAATATGCCTCCGCTATTTCCATTAGAAGGTATATAAGACCATCCAAAATTCTCATCGTACCAAAGCTGCCGAACAAACCAATCTGACATACTTTGCATTTTCGTCTCCTGAATCAAACAGATTGCACACCTCTGCGAAAGTATCAAATTCTTCACGGAGACTTGTTTATCAAAGTCATTCATGCCTCTTATGTTCCAGCAAATAATTTTAAAATCCATTGGTAATTATTTCTTCCCTTGCAAAGACGAATCTCCTCTCTTGACTGTTTTAGGTTCTTCCTCACTTCCATTCACCATCGCATTCTCCTCTACATGCTCCATATTAATGTCTTCCCCATAGGAACTATCATCATTATGATTAACTCCTACTTCCACACCACCAGCAGCCTCTGGATTTTTAAATCTCTGTCGATACCGTAGTACCAAAGCTGTCATGTTGTTTTTTAAAGTTTCCTGTTGCGCTTGATTTATAGTGCCGTAACTATAGGCCACTTGAACTAGAGATTGAACTGTGTTCTCTATTAGGATTCCTTCTTCTTCTGCATTATTTTGCTTCACTTCTTCTAGTTCCTGGACCACTTTGTCTTCCAGCGCATTTCGAGACTTCGCTGTTGAAGACGTGTTCTCAGATGTCTCATGTGACTCGTACCCCCCTGAATTCACATTGTGCGTTAGTGGCATGAACCTAGAGCCAGTATATGTGTTAGAATCTGTACTTTGGTTAGAGTATCTAGAGCCGATGCTTATTCTTGGGCACGTGTTTCTAGGCTAGTACTCTCGTTACGCGACCACCTTCACTATTGCGCCCTGGAATAAGTACCCAACTATCTTCTGTATTCTCCAGATTTACGTGTCCAGGCTCAGAGTTTTGTGATACGTTACCTTCCATTCTACTGCTCCTTTCTACACGTCCACTCGGTATCCATCCCCATTGTTTACATACACAAGAATTTGAAAGTCGATCAAGAGTGGATACAGATTTCGCATATTCCAAAGATATATTGTTCTCAAATTGCTTCAGTTTTCCCATATATTCCTGTTGCGGCCAGATTTGCAATGGAGAGTAGTATAAATCCCATTGTACTGTGAATGCCATCTTCACCCCTCCAATTTCCTTTAGTACTAACGTCGGAACCTTTGTTATGTCACCCCCAACCAATATCCTAAAGAAATGAGCCTTGGTAGCCTGTTTGATGCTTAAAGTTTCAGATGAAATTGAAATCATTCCACCTAACTCTTCTGCAATGGACTTGAAGTTATCCTCCCCCCAAAACTTTAATGGAAGACCACGAATCTTAAGCCAATGCTCAGATTTTTTTACCGTCTCCATAGGAATTATATTCTCAATCCCAACTTTAAACTTGGCCGAGTCTGTGATGTTTGCCTTTTCCCTAACCTTCTCCTGACTTGAATTCGGAAATTTTAAAATCTCCTCACCTTGCCACTTGTAAATTTTTATTATTATACCATTCTCCTCCCAAATGCATGGCTTCCATAATCTTGTCCACTCCGGGCCTTCTAGATTTACAAGAGCAGTGAGCTTGTTAGCTTCATCCATCTTCAAATATTTGTTCCATCCAAATCTTCGTTTAATTATAGCAGCAATTCTTCCCCAGCCTATGTTCTTTGACACTTTAACAACTCCCTTCAATTCCTTCTGCATAACTTACTTTGGATAAGCTGCTTCAGATCGCAAACTACCTATTAGATTCCTTTGCCCAACTGAGCTTTGAGTTACGAAATGCTGCAAAACTAGTGATAAAGCATGCCAACACTGGTAGTTTTCTCCGCAAGGAAAACATAGGCTATATGGTTTACCCTCTGCACTACTCCTGAATCTTGACACTCTTAAGTATACGCCTTCAGTGTTGTTTTGAATCTGCGCTAAGTAAATATCGTCACCTACCTTTTCCTTCCATTTATCATCCTCCGAATCTTCCTCAATAATGCTGTCAATTATCTTCTTCAACCAATCGATCATCTGAGGGTGGAGTGCCAACCAAGCCCTATAACCGTTCCTTCCTCTTTCCATTATCTTCACAATCCTGGTTTTTCCGTAATACTCTATTTCTATCGAAAAAGATTTTCGTTCCAGTTGAAACAATCTTCTCTAAGGATCCTTTGGACCATCATATCTCCCTGCTTCTTTTTCAATTGACATAGATGATGCACCCTCTCTGTGTTGCTGATTCATTATCATTCTCGTTGTTCTTGCCTTGGATCGTCCAGTAATCATAAGGAAAGAGTGGAAAAAAAAAAACCTAATTTTTTTTTTTTTTTTTTTTTTTAAAAGATTAAAAGAAAAGCGATTATCAAACTCCACTAACCAATAAATCCCGGCCCTAAGGGGAAGGATCAAGGATCCGTCCTAGACTACGGGAGAAGTTCGATTAGCACACTATCAATCCGAATCAATCAAGATTGATTCGATTGAGAGGCTGAGTTTGAAAATTGGGTAATAAATCGCCATGAGAGATAAATACCGAAAAAATCGCCATGAGAGATAAACGCCCTTTTCTCAAAGAGAGGATCAAAGCCCTGTCAAACTGAAGATGAAAATGCAAAACCCCTGAAGATGAAAATGAGAAACATAGTAAACATGATTCCTCGCTTCGATTGGGTTTTGGGTTATTTTTTCCTGGCGACATTGGGGTATACTCAAACTAATTGGGGTATACCCAATTTTAAAGGGACACTTTTTGTGGGTTTTGGGGGGAGGCCTAATGGGTAAGTTACAAAACTACCCTTACCCATTAATAATCTTAATTACCCTAAATCAGTTTTTTATTCTCTTCATTTCATCTTCTTCTCTTCTTCTTCTTCTTCATCTTCATCTTCATCTTCCATCAACCAAAGCCATAAAAAATCTTCAACTTTGATTTTCAAAAAAATTATTGACTCTACCAAAGCGAAAAGAAGACTATAAATGATGTTTAAACTCAAACCCATCATTGTGTTGTGTGATTTGATTGTTATATTAGGTTAGAAATCGAAAATTATGATTTCGTGGTCTTGGCCAGCAAGGTCGTGACATGAATATCTTGCCGACTTTTCATAACAGACCATGGCGGCGATCAGCAAAAAATTTCAATAGCCGGCAGGTATTTTTTGAAGACCTTGCCACTACCAATACAAAAGGAAGGATATTTTTTGAATACCTTGCCCGGCTAAAAATTTGAAAGGGTATTTTTGAATACCTTGCCTACTAATAAATTTTATGTCATCTCCTCGTATGTCAAAAAACAAAAGTCGGCAAGGTCTACGATGAAGAAGATCATGCCGCCACTTTTGGCCGAGCGAGGTCGACGATGAAGACCTCGCTGGGCCATTTTTGCCTAAGGCGAGTTCGACGATGACGATCTTGCCGGCCAAAAAGTGGCCGGCATGATCTTCATTAGTCGACCTTGCCGACTTTTCATACTTTTAACAAAGTGTTGATTTATTCGTTGATTTTGAGTATGATTTCATATAACAGACGGTAATCCCCTTTTTAGAAGTATTTCTACAGTGTGCTTCATTTTCGTTGCAAGAGATATTCTCAAAAAAAAATCATCAAAAATCATCCAAATGTTCAATCAAAAACAAAATTTCATAACTTTCATAAGTTTTAATCTATTCAATCAATTTAAACTTAATTAATTAATCTAATCAGAATTTTAGTGTTAATTAAACGAGGGCAATTTTGCCATTTTGAAAATACAAGGTTAAGGGGTGGCTTGGTTTTACTTCAAAATGACCCGATTTTGTCTTATTGGGTGTACCCCAATTAATCTGGGTATACCCCAATCTCGCCAGGTATTTTTTCAAATCTTCATAGTTTAGAAACAACATTTTATGAAGATTCACTTTTCAATATCCAAGTACATGTCCCAAAATGGAAAGGTGAGACTCCACTGCAGAAAAACTCAAACTCATAGGGTCACCACTGCAAATGTTCTCCAGCTATGCCCTTTTATTAGGCCGACCGAGCGAAGCGAGGGAGGACTTTATATATGGTGACTTTGTGTCAATGTGAAGCGTGACATTTTTTTCCAATTAGACACAAAAGATTGGATTTGGTTCAACGATGAAAGGACGACACTGCCCCTCTAAATCAAAATTTCTTTTTTTTCCTTTAGATATTTTCGTAAATAAACCCAAGAGGAAGGGCACTAAGGTATTAGACATTTTCGTAAATAAACCAAAGAGGAAGGGCAGTAAGATATTAGACATTTTCGTAAATAAACCAAAGAAGAAGGGCCACTAGATATAAGCAGGGCTGCACAAAACCGAACCAGAACCATTAACCAAACCGAAACCATTGCCTTTTTAACCGAACCGAACCAAAACCGAGTTCCAATGGTTTATGTCTGGTTGTCAGTTTTGGATAACCGACATACTCGGTTTCAGTTATGGTTCCACTTCAAAACCGAACCGAAAAATGATGGTTAACCGATTATTACAGACCCTTGGATATTATTAATCATGTACATTGAATCACAGGTCATACAGTACGTATAAATTCACAAAACCCTAGCATTACTTACTTTCTCCTCTACGCATCTTCTCTTCCGCCTCTTCTATGCGGACACCAACTTCTTATTTTTTCTTCTCCGCGAGATTCAATTAGATTGATTCAAGAGATTCACCTAAAACTAAATCCCATTTAAGAGAAACTTTAGTTGTTTCATGATCTTGTTCAGCAAAAGCGTCAACAACTACGCCTTCCGATCTTGTTATCAACGATGCTAAGGAACTCTTCTTCTTCTGCTACTGCTTCTAATTCAACATTTAGTTTAGAAGATAGGCTAATGTTGGAATTTTATTATTAGATGTTATGAATTTGGGACTAATAAAAATTCTACTGTTGGATCCATGGCTAATCTTTTAATCAGATCGGTAATCTTATTTTCTTTTGAATCTTTGATCTTTAATGCCTAATTTTGAAATCTATGTCTTAATTGATTCGGGGTTACTCGTGCCAAAGGTCTTTGATGGATGGGTACTTTGTAAAAAGGGAAAAAAATGTTCTGATAAATTGAGTTTTAATTTATTTGATTTTTTTTTGTTAGATTGATCTACAATTATAGTGATTTTGAGTTGTGGGTTTTGTTTAGATTTTTCAATTGAAGCCATATACAAGTGTATGAATGATACTGTGTTTCTTCTTTTCATTTGTAATCCATGAATTAGTCTGTCACTTATTTTATTAAACCTTCTTCCATGGAAAACGAATACATCCCTATATGTTATTCAACTATTTTAAACTCCGTTTTAACCAAAACCGACGGTTTGAAACCAAAACCGAAAGATTCAAAACCGAATGAAACCAAACATGTGAAATGGTTTCACTGGTTTTCAATATTGAAAAACCGATTACTATGGTTTCGGTTTTGGTTTCGCCAATAACCGATAAAAACCGAACCATGTGCAGCCCTAGATATAAGAGCCAAATTTTATTATAATTTCTTATGTATCCTATTTCTTTAGGGGTATAATGGACAACCAAACTTTAATATAACATATCTAAAAATCCGTGCCTTGGAATTTTACAAATTTTATCTTGTTGGAAAGGTTTTAAAAATCTCTACGCAATGAGTATAAACAACAATATTAAATTTAGAGTTTTTATTTAAAAATTTGGAAAAATACTTATCATTTTAGGCACAACTTTGAAAATAAAATGGAGATCCATTGTGCAAACTACCATGGAATGATATATAATACTTTATGTAACCATATTTTGGTTTTATGCATCAACTAATTTTATTTTGCAACTAATAACACGATGTAATCTCTCCGTTTCAAGAAAAAAATGATATTTTCACTTTAGCCATAAATTTTCTTTTCTGATTCAATTGCGTTAGTTGTTTCCTTTTTTCTTCTTGATCGGCCTTCCCACCGTGGCAATGGTCATCTAGTATATGGTGACTTTGTGTCAATGTGAAGCGTGATATTTTTTTCCAATTAGACACAAAAGATTGGATTTGGTTCAACGATGAAAGGACGACTTTGCCCTCTAAATCAAAATTTTCTTTTTTCATTTAGATATTTTCGTAAATAAACTCAAGAGGAAGGGCACTAAGGTATTAGACATTTTCGTAAATAAACCAAAGAGGAAGGGCAGTAAGATATTAGACATTTTCGTAAATAAACCAAAAAAGAAGGGCAACTAGATATAAGAGTCAAATTTTATTATAATTCCTTATGTATCCTATTTCTTTAGGGGTATAATTGACAACCAAACTTTAATATAACATATCTAAAAATCCGTGCCTTGGAATTTTACAAATTTTATCTCGTTGGAAAGGTTTTAAAAAAATCTACGCAATGAGTATAAACAACAATATTAAATTTAGAGTTTTACTTAAAAATTTGGAAAATATTTATCATTTTAGGCATAATTTCAAAATAAAAGGAGATCCATTGTGCAACTACCACAAAAGGATACATAATACTTTATGTAACCATATTTTGGTTTTATGCATCAACTAATTTTCTTTTGCAACTAATAAAACGATGTACTCTCTCCGTTTCAAGAAAAATGATATTTTCACTTTAGCCATAAATTTTCTTTTACAATCCAATTGCAGGAGTGTTTCATTTTTTTTTCTTCGGTCGGTCTTCCCACCGTGGCAGCGGTCATCTAGTTTTACTTTGTTCATATATGCCACATAGAGATGAAGTTGTCCTGACAATTTAGGATTTTCTGGTACACAAAGCTAACCATTCCTATACACTTTCTGTAGCTTAAACACAAATACAACTCTTTCAAGATGAAAAACTAAGATACACTCTCATTTGGGAATCAACTGAATCTCTGAAACTTGAACTTGAGACACCTAATATTAGATCCATCATAATATCATGAAGCTTAAACTTCAACCTACGGAGTGGTAAAACATTGGAAGTGTAGCTACAATAATATGACTTACTACATTACAATACACAGCCAATGTACGTCAATTTACCGACCACAAAAAAGAAAAGAAAATACACATCCGATGTATTACACGTTATGTTAACCAGTTTTCCATTTCATATGTGTACACAGTTAGAGGAGGTTAGAAGGAGATGTAAGATTAAGGCCACTTACACACCAATCTATCAACTAGCAGCAGTTTGATCTTCAGGGATGGAAGTTGCAGCTGGACAGAAGAAAGGATCTTTCCCGTTTTGGTAGATATCAAATAAATGTATCGAGTATCTTCTAGCCAGCTTCTTGCAATCGACAACAGCCTGAGAATCTAATGTCTCCAACTCTTTCAGTGACTTGTTTATGTCACCTTTGCAGTCCTCACCCATTAGAAACTTGGCCAAAGTAGTACACCTGCTAAGAGAAAATATCAATCCACGCCAAAAGTGTATGAAAACAGAAAACCAAGAAAAGTTAGTACTACTGTTGGTTCTCCAAATTTCCATTTTGTACTTCGAAATAACTATGAACATTTTGCTAAGCTGGCTTTCCTGCCCTGTGGACGTGCAGCCACGAGCAAGATAACAGCTTGCTCCCACCATTCACATGACAACTACAGATATTAAATCTAGGGAAGGCAGCAAATCGTAAATGTATTATGTATGATATGATCATTTCCTCCTGAAACATTTTGAATCCTAAGAATAAACATAAGTCTTCAGATGTTGTGATATACAAGTAATAAAGTGATACCATAGTCTTCAGAGTTAGAAATAAGTTTCAACTTAGGGGGAAAGACACCTCATCTTGAACCATCTCAAGGAAATATGTGGCCCTAGAATAATCACAGTTTCTACACTGATCAGTTATGTGTGTCATATAGGGTAGAATCAATGTGGTAGTTTTAGTTTCTTAGATAATGGTTGGGAGGCTGGTGTTATTGGAAAACTAATATAAAGGAAGTATATTGACATCTATAAATAAATATCAAAACTTACCACTTGTTCCCGCTCCGCACTCCTCATTAGTTTCATCACTGACTCTTGCTCTTCGCATTTGATAAGCTACACGCCGGGTTTCAAGAATCTGTTCTCTTTCATTTTGACTCATTGAACTTCTTCTTGCTTTATCTGCAGCACGACGTGTCTCTAGCCGACGTTTTTTCTTGGCACTTTCATCATCTGAATCCACTGATTCATTGCAGGGTCTCTTGCCTCTTTTTTTCTCAGAATCTCGACACTGAAATTGTTCTAAAAGCCTGGGACTTTGGTGGGGAAAGAATGTAGTACTGCCGCTAACTACCGTATCTGAATCCACTGATTTATTGCAGCATTTGTTGCGTCTTTCTTTCTCAGTATCCACCAATTGTCGACACTGGACTTGCTCACTAATTCTGGGACTTCGGCGGGGAATGCATGTGCCACTGAATACTACATTACCTTGATAATTAATGTTTTCTTTGCCACAATTATCATTTTGAATCCTAAGAATAAACATAAGTCTTCAGATGTTGTGATATACGAGTAATAAAGTGATTCCATACTTTTCTAAGGTAAAGCCATGTAAGTGAATAACATGTGATATGACTATGTGAGACATTAATGATATAACCTATGAATTTCGCAGCGGAGCATGAAAAAAAAAATAGAAATCAATCTACTCCCTTAAACCCCTTATCACATAACCGTAGTTAGTTAAATTATTTTGTAAACCTCAAAAGAGGGTGCATGCACGATAGGGTTTCGAGGCCTAAGCAATTGGCCAGTTTGCCTTATAGCTGAGCCGGCTTTGGACGCGACTTGCAAACTGAACGACCGGCCCATCGTTTAAAACAAGGAAACTCTATTTCCTAGTTAAACACTGATTAGCCAACTAAAGGAAACAGTCTCTAACATAGGAGTTCATTAATCCATTTCCCACTCCAATTGTATTTTGCAATCGTGATCTGCAAGCACTCATCTCCTATTTAATCAGTCGCTACAGATATCATCAAAGCATAGTTTTGCAATCTCTTTCTCTGTCTCGTGAAAACTTTTCTTCCAGATCTTCACCATGTCAACGTCTACTGTTATTTCGGATGTTCAGCAAAAGAGGAAGATGATCGACACTCAAGACTGTGGATTCGGAGAAGCACAGAAAGTAAAAAGAGTCAGAATCAGGTACACACCTTTTCCTAATCAACCACCATTGATTGATTTCACTAAGGATTTGACTAGTTATAATAAGAACGAACAAGAATCAGCAGAGAAACCGGCTACAATGAAAATTAGGATAAAGTATAATCCAGTTGCTGCTGTTCCACCATTGATGGTCAGTAATAATACAGAAGAATTGAGTTTCAACCAAAAGCAAAACAAGAGGTTGATCCTAAATAGCAGAATGTTGGGTAATACTTTCAGAAAAGCTTTTTTCGAAAGGAAGAAACTCTGTTTAGTCTTGGATTTGGATCATACTTTGCTGCATTCTGTTAGGGTTCAAGACGTTTCAGCAGAAGACCAAGAATTTCTAAATCTGAGAGTTTCATCCATGAAGGATTTAGATGGAAATAGTTTGTACAAGCATATGGGTTGCAGTAGATACACAAAAATCAGGCCACATACCAGGGAATTTCTGAAGGAAGCCAGCAAATATTTTGAACTTTTTATATACACAATGGGAGGCAGAGATTATGCAGCAGAGATGGGGAGATTACTCGATCCTCAAGGGAAGATATTCAAATCCAGAATCGTTTCAAAAGATGACTCTACAAAGGATAACAGAAAGAATCTGGATATTTTATCAGGACCTAACGAGCTGAACACAATTATAGTTGATGATACAAAGCGTGTGTGGAAAAAGAATAAAAGGAATCTGATATGGATTGAAAAGTACAACTACTTCACCGAAGGAGGCCATATTTTGAACAAGGATGGTTCTGACGATGAAGATGGAGCCCTAGAATCAGTTATTGAAATCCTTCGAGGTGTTCACAAGATGTTTTTTCAGTGTTTCCCAGTCCCATCACCTGATGAGCTTAAAGAATATATCAAATCCGTAGATGTAAGACCCCTACTTCAGGGGTTCTTGAATTAAACAAGTTCAGGAAAAGTGCAGCAAATTGTTATTCTTGATGTACTAAACTTGTCAACTTCCATTAAATTGATTATATTGTATCGTATTCTTGTTTATTAAAATTGAGAAAAATCCAATCAGTTTTACTGCATCTTCTTGTTTATTTAATTTTGCAGTTTCTTGTTGGTTATTTCCGTTTTTCAATGTTTTTTTCGTCCGCAAAAGCACCTTGTGTAGACCAATTGCCGAAAATGGAAAAGGCGAGACTCCACTGCAGAAAAACTCAAACGCATATGCCACATAGAGATGAAGCTTTCCTGACTATTTCGGATTTCTTTAAAAAACACAATGTTGCAATCTTAGCAGTTTCTAGCAAATTTGCAACACAGTCAGCTACCTTGTTTATAGTTCTATTAACAAAAGAGATTACAATTAAATAGACGGCATTCTAGCTTTAGTTTCAATAATTAGATTTTACCCATTTCATTATCAGGTCCATGAGATAAACAAGGGTTGTGTTTCTCCTTGAAGTCTGACTACCAACCAGAAGTGTGACTACCATAATATCACTTACTAAATTGAAGACTCAATACATATTTAGTGAATCACTTAGCTATTTGATCTCCATGGCTAGCTGTTGCAGTAGGAATGAAATAAAGATGTTTTCGGTTTTGGTAGATACTGAATGACTGCTTTGAGTAGCTTTTAGCAAGCTTCTTGCAGTCTTCAACCTCTTTAGAATCGAATTTCTCCTACTCTTTGACAGACTTCTTAAAGTCACATTTGCAGGCCCCATCTGTTAGAAATTTGGCCGAAGTAGTAGCCCTGTAGAGAAAAAATATCAATAAGGATAAAATGTACGAGGACTCAAAACCACGAGAATGATACTACGTACTATTGATTCTTCTCATTTCCATTTTTCCTTCCTTCCCTGTGAGACTTCTTAAGTTCTACATTTCATACGTGTACAACACTAGAGGAGGTTAAAAGGAGACGCAAGATTAAACTAAACCATGATGTTAAATATCAGTATTTTGTTTTCAAGATTTTTGTTTGGTTTATCCAAATATCTTGAAATATATATATATGTATAGCACTTCTCTTAAATGGATTCAGCCAGAGAAGGGTAAGGAACATACATATTAGTCAACACAGTCAGCTACCTTGTTAATGATTACAATAGTTCTATTACAGAAAAGTGTACAAGAACTGAATTACAGAGACGATTTAACTTCTCAAACCCTGGCGTTGTTATAATATGAACACCTGACAATCACTGATCATGCATTTCTTTATCGTATCCAAGATGGCAGAAAATGGAAGAGAAAAGGGCCATTACACGAAACCAAATACTTACTTGTTCTTCTAATTTTCTTACATTAGCAAGAACACGCCTTCTTTCTAATCAAACCAAAATAAAAATTGGAGATAATCCAGAACTAGACTCTCCAATTCTGAAAAGCGAGACTCTACAAATCCCGACATTGTTGAATTCATACTTTCCATCCTCAGGACAAGGCTCCCCAACTTGGAAATGCGAGACTCTATTGTTGAATTTTCATTTTCCTTCCAACATTCAGCTGCATCAGTCTCATCTGTAGCAGCAGCAGTCTTTCTAGTTTCTACCACCACTAATTTACCTTGGAGTTTAGTGCACTCCAGACTCTCCAATTCAGCCACAGCTTCAGTCTCTATTTCTTGGCAATGATTCAGGTTCTCCATGCCCATCTGTTCTTTCAACATTTGTCCTCTTCGCCCCAATTTTGGCACAACCACCACCTACACTTGCATCAGCTGGATCGCAAATTCCGAATTAGTTAGACAACCCAATGAATCTTACTGCTCCAACTTTGGCAGAACTATAAATCACAGACGAAACTATGAGATTTGTTCAATTAAATGAAACGAACAACAACATTTAATAATCAGTAAAATGTATGTTATACCTTTAACACACCATAGTTCTGTTGAAGTTGTAGGTTAATTTTGTTGCGCGTCAAAACCAGCGGAAGCGATTTGCACAGCTACATAAATCACAAAAATAAATTTGACATCCAGTAAATTCAACTCAGATAAGATCAACACTCTTTAAAATATGAAATTCAGCTACACTGCGTATGGTTGGTGATCCCGTATGGTTGCACACGTTATCAAATTTATGAACATAATATGAACCTATCCTTTCTTGTATCATTTCTTGTATGTTACTAATCATTAAAGACTTTTACATTGCGTATGGTTGGTAACGGATATAACCGTGCGTTATTCATAGGGAGTAAGTAGTGTTCACATAAAACTTAACACTGCAGAAGATAATGGAAGAGCAAATGCAAATTAGCAGCTAAACAAGTCACAAAAACTTCATTTACTTACGCTAAAACTTTCATTGTGCTCCTAAACCGTCGTCTATATCAAAGTTTGAGAGCAAACGATGCAACTTATATAAATCCTTTTGTTTAAGTTAAATCACTAACAAACACAACCCAAATAAAATGAATTTATCATAGTCTTCGTCTGACCGAAAACTCAAATAAAATTTCCAATGTTTTTTATTACACACATAATAAAGGTATTGTTTTTCATGAATACCAACCCTTAAAGCTCATATCATGAAAATAAATGTATTCTACGCGTACACAAGGAAAATAATTGTTTCAGTACTTCCAAATAGATGGATTTCCCCAAAGAGATGTATCCTCTATAACAGATGAACCCTCCTGCCAAATAGAGGTTTGAACTTCAACTGGGGGTAGATTTTGATTTCCGTTTGGCTGATGAGGATCTAAGGGAACCGGTGGAGAAGTAGTATGCGGATTGTTTGGCGACACCTGCCGAATGATATCGTCAAATGCCTTGACAAAAACTTTGTTCACTGTGTTGGTTATTCGCCTCAGTGCACTAGACCTGTTTTTGTATAGATGTGTAGTCGATACCATGGGAGACATCATACTTTTGGTTAATGGGATCTGAAGGATATTTCCTTCCTGAGAAAAGAATGGAGGCACTGGTGATTCGATGCAGTTCAGGCAGCAAACAGCTTCTTTAAATATGAGGAATAGAGCACTGGCGTCTACATTAAGCAGACCCGAAACAATTTGTGGGAAACCCACTTCTTCCAACCATATCCAGAAAGCAATTGCCTTCATGCAGAGAAATATATCTTGATGTAATTCAATGACTAGTCGTTTGTATAAACAACGATCTATGGCATGAAATGACTAATTTTTGTACCACATTACAATAACCAAAGTTTGGAGACCACTCGGTGTAGATAACAAAAAGTATCAGTCTTCATGCTAGTTAATTTGGTTATATGTTGTACTAGGCGCCGAGGAAAAATTAGAAAACAAAAAATATATTCATAATTTGGCGCCTTTTACAACATAGATTTGGTTTATTTAGGAGGGCGAGTCATGATCTAATTCTGAACCTTCTTTGCTTTTCATGCTTTCTTTGTACTCCCCAGTAAAAATAAGAGATGAAACCCCAGAATGTGAGGAACAGCTGGATCCCCTTTATGGATTAAACAAAGAAAGGAAAACAAATAAACGTCAGCGGTACTGATACAGTACACAAGTTTTATAAAGTATCACCCATAAAGAAAATTTTGCCCAACAACTAAAATGAAAGCTTCAAACTGATCTTTCTATGTTCAGGTGAACTGAGGATACAAATAAAAGACTGCCAGAATCAGAGATGTGAATATTTTTTCAAAATTAAAACAAACAAAACTTAAAACATCTCTAATCCAGAGATCTCAACATTTCTGCTGATCTACTACTTCCACAGTTGTAGCATGTGAATGGCGCAATCTTCCAACAATTGATATCCAATTTTGGTTGTAAGTTCTGAATAATTCAGCTATTTCACCTAGAATCGTTGTCTGAAGATAACCAAAATCTTCGTATCCCCATAGGAAACACCGATATTCCAGAGATGTTACCAAAAATGAAACAAGCAAAATAAAACGAAACAAACAACTTAGAATTCAGAGGATAAGTCATTATGAAAATTTCGAAAATCTAATTCTCTCTCTCTGATCTCCCTGTGTAACGATTCGGACATGAAACCAACACCCCCATCACATACCCTCATCTGTTCTTAGAAACGGACAATTTTTATCAGCGCCGCCTCACTCGCATGATCTGTAGTCAGTATCTGCTCTCTCACTCTCTTAAAAGAAACTTCAACTGAAATGCTAGGGTTTGTTCATTTATATTTGCTTTACTAAAATACCCTCTAACTAATCCCTATGTTGCAGCCCATGAGCTGCCCAGTGTGCAGACCGAAATCTTGTGTGGTGACTCGAGAGATACCCAATATCTAGAGTCGACATTATGTCCCGAAGTTCTGCTGTGGTTCAAGAACTTACAGCTACGTATAAATTTCTCCTACTGTAAAAATGTTATATATGTTGTAGCGTTGAACAGGCGATGTGTTAAGTTAGAAAATCTTACTCTATTAGCAGATTGTCGTGCTCAAGAATTCTCTCCTTTGATTTCCTCTTGTTTGTAATTTTTCTTTCTTTCTCCTTGATTTCTTGAGTTGCTTCTCTTGCTTTTGTCCAATCTTTGTTGAGTATGCTTTGGACTACTTCACTCCACCCAACTGCTGATTCACTCGTCGAGATTCTTTTTGCTCATATAAAAGGTTGGTTCAGAAATCAGTTTATATGGTTGTCGAAGTAAAATACCACATTTTTTCATTGGAAAGAAAATCTTAAATGAATTGAGTTTTTGAGAAGACAATCAAAACCCATAATAAGATGCGTGGATGTTCAAGAAAAAGTTTGGCTTTTCAATTACCTTTTCATCCCTGACCTCAGGGGTTTGAGCTTCGACAAGTCTTCTTTTTTGTTGGAAGAATTATTTGTCACTTAGAAAGGTCGAACGACTTGATCTTCTAATGGAAAAGAAGTTAATGGATCGGGACTAGCTTTCGAAACTATAACTCTTGGACTTGATATATTCATGTCATTGCATCCATCATGCATAGTGTGTAGTATCTTGTTATTTTTATTTTTGTAAATTGGTTTAGTTTTTGAGGAGGCGCTATTAGAGGTGTTTTCCTGAGTATGGTGTTGTTTTGAACCACTAAAGGCACGGAGGCCTTGGTGCTCATACAATCCGTAACAAAAGAGGGGAGAGATGCAGAATTTGACACAGGCTAGTATAATAAAAAAGAAGCAACCATTGGCTTCACATAAACACAGGCAAATAACCCACAAATGGAATTCATAGCGTTCGCCAGAACATCATTCCCACTCGATAGTTGAAAGTGATTCTGAAATGAATGTCTTGAAATTCTGTTTACACCGTCAACTCGAAACTTGCGCTGAAAATAACACCAGAAAAGATTTTCATCGAGATTAAGAGGTATAAACCCAGAAACCCGAAACCAAGAGTAACGTTTGCTCAAATGTCCAAAGAAAACAAATTAAGGAAAAAAGGCATCGTGGTCTAGTGGTTTTTAAGCTATTAGGTGTAGAGCAAAAAATGCAACATTCAAGAACTGAAAGCACCAAAATATTTATATTTATTTAAATATAATGAAACTATCATTAAATACCATCATTAACAATTACACAAGGTCCATAAAAACAAAAACAACATTGCCGGAATCAGAGATGTGAATATTTTTCCAACTAAAACCAAAATTACATAATTTGTCACAATCCTTGATGCTTAACTGGATATACGAATTGATAGTTATACGAAACAAATAAAACTTAAAACATCTATTCTAATCGGAGATTACGAATACACATGATCTTAATATTTCTGCTGAACCACAATTTCCACAGTTGTAGCAACAATTGATACCCAACTTTTGTTGTGAAGTCTGGATTACTCATCTTACTCACCTTGAGACTCTCTATTCGAAGAAAAACAACAAATCTAAGAAACCAACAACACTCATGCTCCAAATGGTATTTGAGTCGGCTTAAAACAAACAACTTAGATCTGAGAGGAAAAGTCATTATGACCGACAATTTCAAATATCTCACTGGTTGATTCCCTCATAAAACCAACAATTCACTTATAAGACCCGCTCTATGCCTCTCAAGCATGGGGGTCTGGGTATTAGAAAGTTAAGTGTTATTAATAGGTCTCTTTGAAAAATGGTGGTGGCGCCTTGGTAGGGAAAGGGATGCTCTTTGGGCTAAGATAGTTCGGGAGAAGTATGATCTTGCCGATTTAGGTGGCGCACTAAGTTACCTAAAAATATTCATGGTGTTAGTTTATGGAGAAATATTTCCAAGGTCATGGATGACTTCTTCAAGTTCACAGTTTAAGGTGGGAAGAGGTGATAAAATCGTCTTTGGGAGGATAAATGGTGTACGCAAGGACCATTGGCCACCTCTTTCCCAGTTGTATGCCATTTCTAACAACAAGAATTGCTCCTTGCTTCAGCTCTTTAATCCGATGACTATGGATGCCATTGGAACCTCGAGATTGGTCGTAGGCGCTTGTATGATATAGAGATCGCCGAGTTTACCTGTAATCAATCTTCTTAATTCCATTGTATTTTTGCCGAGCGAGGAGGATGTTTTAGTTTGGGTGGGCGACAAGTCCGATGTCTTTCAGTC
The DNA here is from genome assembly GCA_023531295.1 of Papaver armeniacum. Classification (NCBI taxonomy): domain Eukaryota; kingdom Viridiplantae; phylum Streptophyta; class Magnoliopsida; order Ranunculales; family Papaveraceae; genus Papaver; species Papaver armeniacum. The sequence goes on from JAJJWW010007129.1 coordinate 294,723, forward strand.
AAGTCTGCTTATGATAACGACGACATTTCTATCAATAATGTTGTGTTTCCTAAGAAGAAAATATGGTCTCGTGCTTGGCCCCATAAGGTAGCTTTCTTCTGTGGCAAATGGTGTTAGAGAAGCTCCCAACTGTTGATAATCTTCAAAGAAGAAATATTCCGTTGGTTGCTGTTGATGGTAACTCAGCTTCTTCTCTTTGTCCACTTTGCAATTTGGTGCCGGAGTGCGGCAAACATTTGTTTTGGGATTGTGTCTATACAAATCAGGTGTGGGCTTATTTTTTTTCTCAGGCTAATTCTCAACTTCCTTCTATTTGTTCCCTCTTAGACCTTTTCAAGACTTGGAGTCAGTTCTCTATCTCCACTAGTGGTAAGGAGATTTGGAAACGCCTTCCCGCGAGCATTTGTTGGAATGTGTGGCTTGAAAGGAATGTGAGAATCTCCCACCGGGAAGAAGAGATCCGCAGAGGCTACCATTGTTGAGTCTAAAATTAGTGCTTTCCATCGGGCTACTATTATTCCTTCCATGGTCAAGTTATCGTCTCAATGATGTAATATCCAACTGGAGGGCTTTATTTTTTGATCCTCCTTAGTTAGTTTTCTTTGTTTTTGGGTTTCTTTCTCTCTTTTTCCCTTTTTGGTGGCTCTCTGCGTTGCAGCTTTGTATTTTGCCCTCTTTCTTAATATAATTTTCTTTATCGAGCAAAAAAAAAAAAATACCCTCTCTACGCATAAGACCACCTCTAATGTTGCGGCCCATGAGCCCACTGTGCAGGCCGAAATTTGTGTGGTTTACTTCACTTCAGACGGAGATATACCCATTATCTAAAATCGACATTGTCTAAGGCAGAAATTTGGTTGAACAGGCGATCTATTGAGTTGCACAATCAAATTTTATTTGCAGATTGTCGTGCTCAACTTCTTTTTAGTCAAAACCAGGGGTGTTCTACATTTCGAGTTTCACCACTGCAACCAAAGACGTTAAAACAAGAATGGTTGTAAAACTACTGGTGTCAGACTCAGAAAGTGAACTCTTAAAGTGAACTCATGTGTTGTTGAATCACCATCTTTGGCAGAAATCAGAGAAGCAAGTTCACTAGAACTACATTATTCTAACTACATACTGAACATTGCTTGCTACCAGGATTTATGTGCCTGCACCTCTTGATGGGTTGAAACCTATGATGCACCGATACTGATACGGGGATACTGATACGGTGACACTGATACGGGGATTCATCAATTTTCATAAAATGGGGATACGGGATACTGTGGGATACGTGTATTTATCAAAAAAATATTTCATATAATAATAATTCACTCTACTAAAAAATCATAAAACAAAAAAATCCGATAGATACTATTTTGATTATTAAGTAAATATTAAATTTTCACCATTTTGGGTTTCAGTCTTAATTATGTTAATTGAATGGATAAAATCGCATGTACTCCGATTTCTCTCTAAAACAACATGAAAAACATGACTGCCCAATAAGCCTTCAATTTTTGTAGCACCATTTTTTTTAAGCACCATAAAAATAAATACCAAGTCTTTTTTCTTTATAGTCAAAAAATTATTAGGTTTAGATATAATTATTCAATATGATCATGATTACAAATAACTATAAATATTTAGAATTTTAGATTTTATGTATAAATTTATAAATATATAGATTTTGTATAAAAAAAAGTTAGATTATAGGAAGTATCCCCTTATAGAGTATCTGAGAGGTATCCCGTGAGTATCCCCTACCCTTTTGTAATTAAAAAAGGTGACATCGTAAATGGAGTATCCGATACGTATCCCGGGTATCCCCAAGTATCCGAGCATCGACATCGGCGCGCCGATACGGATACGTCACCAATTTTGAAGTATCCGTGCTTCATAGGTTGAAACTAGAAGAGGTATGGTCGTACATTCGTTGCGTGATGAATGGTAATCAAATACCTGTGCTGCTGCAGTACTTGCCTGTTGTTACAGGCAACAGTTTTCTCGACGTTGTGTTTAAGAATGAATATTCACAATTATACAAATACATCAAACTTCAAAAAAAAAAAAAAAAAAAAAAAAAAAAAAGGTATTTTAGAATACCTCATTTGTTTTCTTCTTCTTCCCTCTCTCAGCACCATGCCTTCAACCCATGACCTTATGGTTACGTGGTATCAGCTATACCACAAAGGCACGGAGGCGTTGGTGCCTGTTTACTCATCAATCTTGATGGATATCATGGTGCTAGTCTTGCTCTAATTCTGGACCTCCTTCCTTTGCGCCCATGTTTTCTTTGTACTCGCAGTAGAAATAAGGGATGAAAACCCCAGAATGAGAGGAACAGCACAATGCTCTTTTGGGATTAGAAGGAAAAGAAAGCAAATAAACGTACAGAATCACTACACAAGTTTTATAATGGAGATGCAGAATTTGCTAATAAAAAAGAAGCAGCCATTGGCATAGTATGAACATATGGCGCGCAGATAACCCACAATGGAGTTCATAGCGCTCGCCAGAACATCACTCGATAGATAATTGATGATGTGATTCTGACATGATGTCTTCAATAATTCTGTTTACACCTCAACCAGAAACTTGCGCTCAAAATCATACCTGGAAAGATTTTCATTGAGATGATGAGGTATAAACTGCAAACCAAGAGTAAAGTTTGCTCAAATGTCCAAAGCAACAAATGAAAGGTAAAAAAGGCATTGTGGTCTAGTGGTTTTTAAGCTATTAGAGGTGTAAAGCAAAAAAATGCAATATTCAAAACTGAAGGCACCAAAATATGATTGTAAATGTAATGCCTAACATCAAACACTGTCATTAACAATTACACACAATTCAATTAAAAGTTACAATAAGAACATTGCCGGAATCAGAGATGTGAATATATATTTCTGACTAAAACCAAAATTACATAATTTGTGCACTTCTAATCCAGAGATTATCAACTCTCCAGATCTTAAGATTTCTGCTGAACTACCATTTCCACAGTTGTAGCAACAATTGATACCCAATTTTTGTTGTAAGTTCTGAAAAACAAAAACTCGTCTAATCCATCTTAAGACTCTCTTTTTGAAAAAAAACCAGCATACCCGATATGAAACACCATCATATGTTACCAAAAACAGAATACCAACAGCATAGATGCTTTCATTGATATTAGATTTGGCTTGAAAGAAAAACCTTAGATTTGAGAGGATAAGTCATTATGACAATTTCAAATATCTTCCTCTTTGATTCCCGCATAAAACCAACAATTCGGATCCCAACCATCCTAACCACTCGTCTGATCTCTTTCAAACAGAAATTTCTCATCAGCTCAACTCCATTCACTGGTTTTTTAGCGGAGCCGCCTCACTTGCACTGGCAGTCTCTACTCTCTAATCTCTCACTCTCTAAAATTTTAGGGTTTGATCTATTTATAAGAAATTTAGTATAACTCTAGGGTTTTGTGTTTCGGTCACACGTTGAAGCCCAGTGTACAAGCCCAAATTTGGGTAATTCACTCAAGATATATCCATTATCTAATATCGACATTGCAATCCATGCTCTGCCTGGTGATCGCACATTTTTATGTCGTTTTAATTCGTAATTTTGGAAGTGACTCAAAATGGAAACCATCACTCGAAATTAAACACTGCGACCCAAAGTTATTGTCAAGTGACTTGAAACTTACCCTAAGGCTAGCTCAAAATTACTTAGTAATTCCAGATGAGTCGCTGACTCAAAATTTGTTTTGTGAGCCGAAATGTACCACTATGTCGCAATTGTGCACTCCACTACTCGAATATTACGATAAGTCTCAGAATTTGTACAAGAACCTAGAATCAAACATGCTCCGTAATCTAGAAACTACACTTTAAAATCTATCGTGACCTGATCAGTCAAAAGAAATCTAAAATAGGTTACTAGAATCTGATCTAAGTTATGTAAAAATTGCACTAAATCTTGGAATATGAATTGCGAGTACTCTATTTTGGATGAGTTGCGAGTAACCATGATTGCTATAATGACATTGCCGCCAATATCAATTGTATTTGGCTCCTTTATTTTCACTTTTACGTAAAGTCCATTGGATTGGGGCTGATGTGTACATGCCTTCTAATGAAACACCAGTTTCTCATTTTCAGGAAAGGTGAAGTTGGTGATTGGAAGAATCACTTGACACCCAAAATGGTTGAGCAACTTGATCGTATCATGGAAAAGAAGTGAAACTACAATTCTCGATGTATTCATGTCATTCCATCCATGTTGTTCCATCATAATACCTATTGTAATCTTTCAAGCACCAAAATATGTATGGAAATGTAATGTAACTATCATGAAACACCATCACTAACAACACAAAGTCCATAAAGAAAATTTTGTCCAGCAACTCAAACACTACCTAAAAATGCATTTTTTCCAACTAAAACAAATTAAATACGTTGTCCCAATCCAATTGCTTAACTAGATATATAAGAGATACATAACTTAAAGATACTTAGGATCATAAGAATTCTGCTGATCACCATTTCAGCAGTTGAAGCATGTGGCTGGGGCAAACTTCAAACAAATGAATGATACCCAATTTTGGTTGTAAGGTCCGGATAACTCATCTAAGTTTCCCCTTGAGAGTCTCTAGTTGAATAAAGACATAAAATCTAACATATCAAACATCACTAGCTTACAGATCTTACCGGGAAAAAAAACAACTATAAATTTAAGAGGATATGTGATTATGACAATTCAAAATCTTGTGTCTCTCTTCAAGAATGTATTAACGGTTCGATGGCTTCACAATGGAGCGTTTCTTGATCGCTACCATTGACTTGAGCTGGATCAAAGAGAGGTTTCTGCTCAATTAGATCATTACTTGAAAATAAAGGAGAGCTGCCTCATACTTCAAACACATTGAAATGATCTTTTAACTAAATCTGACAGATTTACTGCAACTATCATCAAAGACTACCACTACACAACATATACAATGAAAACTTTTCGCCTAACAATGAAACCTTCAAACTGATCTTTCTATGTTCACAAAAGATAAAATTCTGTAACTTACAAATACAACACCTAATCAGATATGAATATTTTTCTAACTAAAACAAATTGCATAGTTTGTCTCAATCGTATTGCTTAAACAAAGAAAACTTTGAACATCCTAATCCAGACATTGCCAATCTATAAGATATTAAACGTCAAACAAATGATACCCAATTTTTGTGGTAAGGTCCGTCTGGATACATCATCTATTTCATGTTGAGACTCTCTAGCTGAAGAAAAACCTAATATCCAGAGTCGACATTATGTCCCGAAGTTCTGCTATGGTTCAAGAACTTACAGCTACGTATAAATTTCTCCCACTGTAAAAATGTTATATATGTTGTAGCGTTGAACAGGCGATGTGTTAAGTTAGAAAATCTTACTCTATTAGCAGATTGTCGTGCTCAAGAATTCTCTCCCTTTGATTTCCTCTTGTTTGTAATTTTTCTTTCTTTCTCCTTGATTTCTTGAGTTGCTTCTCTTGCTTTTGTCCAATCTTTGTTGAGTATGCTTTGGACTACTTCACTCCACCCAACTGCTGATTCACTCGTCGAGATTCTTTTTGCTCATATAAAAGGTTGGTTCAGAAATCAGTTTATATGGTTGTCGAAGTAAAATACCACATTTTTTCATTGGAAAGAAAATCTTAAATGAATTGAGTTTTTGAGAAGACAATCAAAACCCATAATAAGATGCGTGGATGTTCAAGAAAAAGTTTGGCTTTTCAATTACCTTTTCACCCCTGACCTCAGGGTTTGAGCTTCGACAAGTCTTCTTTTTGTTGGAAGAATTATTTGTCACTTAGAAAGGTCGAACGACTTGATCTTCTAATGGAAAAGAAGTTAATGGATCGGGACTAGCTTTCGAAACTATAACTCTTGGACTTGATATATTCATGTCATTGCATCCATCATGCATAGTGTGTAGTATCTTGTTATTTTTATTTTTGTAAATTGGTTTGGTTCTTGGTTATGGGGTTATTATTTCTTAGGACAAATAATCAATCAGATTAAGCAATGGGGTTGTGATTGTCTTATTAGTTTATTCTCATAAGAGGGTCTATGATCCATCAAGCGCCAAAATATGTATGGGAATGTAATGCAAGTGTCACTAACAAGACAGGGTCCATTAAGAAAATTTTATCTAACAATTCAAATGAAAGCTTTGAACAGATCTTTCACATAAGCCAAAGCTGGAAGTACTAGTATCTTTCCAACTAAAACAAATTACATAAAGATATACGAATTGATAGCGAACAAAGTTTAAAGAATATAGATACACAAGATCATAAGATCTCTGCTGATGTACCATTTCAACAGTTGTAGCATGCGGCTAAGTTTCACCTTGAGAGTCTCTAGTTGAAGAAAGACTTAAAATCTCACATATCACAGATCTTACTGGAAAAAGTATGCCATAGATCATGGGTGCTACCGTATACAGATTTTGGAATTGCTCAAGTATACACTGTTGGCAGTGGCAGTGGATGGAGAAATTTGGGAGAAATTGACATGAATTGGAAAAATATGGAATTTATTGTACCATGTGCTGGTGCGTTTGCAAATGGAGCTCTTCATTGGGTGAATTTCGACAATGGAGCCATTCTTGCTTTGCGTTTGACTGATGAGAAGTTTAGTGAACTTCCATCACCACCATGTTTGACACGAGATGGTGTTCCAGATTTTCCTACTCATTTATGGGCTTTAGGTGATTCTCTTAGCGCTACATATTACCACGATGCCAGCTGTAGTGAAATATGGTTACTGATGAAGAATGAAGATAATTCTGACTTGAACTGGAGTAAACAGTTCAGACTTGACGGTCATATATGGCGGTCGTTTGAGTTTCCGAAGAGCTGCAGGCTTCTGAGCTATGTGCATGGCCAATTTTATTGGCACGATCCAAAAGCTTCATCTGTCAAAGTGGCTGTGAGTTTTGACATGTCTATTTCTGACGCAATTCCTCGTAAGAATACTTCAGTTTCACTAAAATCACTTGGAGAGCGAGATACCAAAACAATGGAGTTCAGTGAAAGGGCAAGATCAAGGGTGGTGATCGCGAACAGTGGTAGCCTTAGAAGCATCGATAGGAAGAAACTTATATCTAGGTAAGCATAAACTGATCCCTTCTTTGAGATGATAAACTTTTTGAGATTAGGTAACATGCCGCAGTATTAGAGTCTCATTCTGACAATCTGTAATAGAATATCTATGAAATACTCTTGTAGCCTGTTAATAATCCAACCTTCTACTTGAATTGCACATGCTTCTGTGTTAATTGCACAATTTGCTCTTTCTATCTTGATGGAAAAATTTGATGCTTACATTAGTAAACTTCTTTTGTGTATGAAAACAAAGGCTGAGAAAGTATCTGCAGGAAGATCATCTCCTGGAGGTGTTAGCATTCCCAAACATCTATTTTGTTCTTATGTCCCAGCTTAATCTTATTAGGATGCCACTTCAACATTAGTATAAGTTATTGGTTTAATAAAATATATAGCTCTCGACAGGAAATTACAGAAAATTCTTAGATAGTAAATTTCATAAGAATTTTGAATAATTTCAGGCAGAACCTTTTTATGGTATGCAAAAGAGAAACTTTCACTTGAATAACATTGACAGGCGCGATGAGAGTGGATATGTACAACAAACCTAATCTTAAGAAATAATTGTTTGGACCATTAGTTCAAAATAGGTGATGGACTTCGCACATAACGTAGCTGGTCACTGCTAACTTTAGCTTGCCGTGTACTTATCTGCAGAATTAGTCTTGGGTGCAATATTAAGCTCAAGTAGTTCTGCAAGACAATATTATTTTACTCTATCTAGAAGTATGAATGCTCAAAACTGGTTGCATCTTATTTAACAAAATAGTAGTGTCGCACAAAGGTATAGGGGGTATGGCAGTGTTGTTGTTTACTCTATCCTTGTTAGACTTCTTTTAGTATTAGTTTGCTTTGTTCTTGTGGATTTTTAGATTAATTAACTTGTAGCTTTTTTCATAAATGACAGTGGGCAATTCATGAATAATTGACTACCTTCGTTTTCAAATGTATTGCTTTTCTTGTGTATTCATGTGTAGAATGTTCTGCATCTCTCTATGTTATTATGTGGTCCCTTGTCCGTATATTAGGTTATTTCACGTTGTTCATCGATCTTTTATTTGTTATCCATCCAGAGATAACATAAAATTGCAGGTGGTATCAGATGCCATGTCATGTGCTTATATATGATGATCAAAAGTATTCTAGCTTCTGCAACATATTGTGTGTAGGGCACATGCCACAACTAGCTCACTAATCTGATGTGCTGGTGTTGCTGGGGAAGTTTTTAAACCGCTCTTGTTGCTCGTTGTCCTGATTGAGGTGTTAGTGGAGGCATATGAACAATGCCTGCGGGCAATACATCAGGCCGAGGAGGTGCTGCAGCATTTTAACGACATCCTTGGTAGTTGTAAAACTACTGGTGTCAGACTCAGAAAGTTGAACTTATGTGTTGTTGAATCACCATCTTTGGCAGAAATCAGAGAAGCAAGTTCACTAGAACTACATTATTCTAACTACATACTGAACATTGCTTGCTACCAGGATTTATGTGCCTGCACTTCTTGATGGGTTGAAATACCTGTGCTGCTGCAGTACTTGCCTGTTGTTACAGGCAACAATTTTCTCGACGTTGTGTTTAAGAATGAATATTCACAATTATACAAATACATCAAACTTCAAAAAAAAAAAAAAAAAAAGGTATTTTGGAATACCTCATTTGTTTTCTTCTTCTTCCCTCTCTCAGCACCATGCCTTGAACCCATGACCTTATGGTTATGTGGTATCAGCTATACCACAAAGGCACGGAGGCGTTGGTGCCTGTTTACTCATCAATATTGATGGATATCATGGTGCTAGTCTTGCTCTAATTCTGGACCTCCTTCCTTTGCGCCCATGTTGTCTTTGTACTCTCAGTAGAAATAAGGGATGAAAACCCCAGAATGAGAGGAACAGCACAATGCTCTTTTGGGATTACAAGGAAAATAAAGCAAATAAACGTACAGAATGAAAGGTAAAAAAGGCATTGTGGTCTAGTGGTTCTTAAGCTATTAGAGGTGTAAAGCAAAAAAAAATGCAACATTCAAAACTGAAGGCACCAAAATATAATTGTAAATGTAATGCCAAACATCAAACACTGTCATTAACAATTACACAAGGTGCATAGATAATTTTTTTCCAAACAATTCAACTAAAAGTTACAGTAAGAACATTACCGGAATCAATCAGAGATGTGAATATATTTCTAACTTAAACCAAAAATTACATAATTTGTGCAATCATAATGCTTTAAAAAGAACTTCTAATCCAGAGATTACCAACTCTCCGGATCTTAAGATTTCTGCTGAACTACCATTTCCACAGTTGTAGCAACAATTGATACCCAATTTTTGTTGTAAGTTCTGAAAAACTCGTCCAATCCACCTTGAGACTCTTTTTATTGAAAAAAAACCTACATTCCCAAGAAACACCATTATTTTACGGATGTTACCAAAAACAGAATACCAACAGCATAGATGCTTTCATTGATATGGCTGAAAACAAAAACCTTAGATCTGAGAGGATAAGTCATTATGACAATTTCAAATATCTTCCTCTTTGATTTCCGCATAAAACCAACAATTCCGATCCTAACCACTCGTCTGATCTTGGAAATAGAAATTTCACATCAGCTCAACTCCAGTTCCATCGGCGGCGCCTCACTCGTATTGGCAGTCTCTACTCTCTAACCTTCTCACTCTCTAAAATTCTAGGGTTTGTTCAATTTATAAGAAAAATTGTGTAACTCTAGGGTTTGTGAAATTCTACGGTTTGGTCGAATGTTGAAGCCCAGCGTACAGGCCCAAATTTGTGTAGTCACTCAAGATAAAACCGTCGCTTAAAATTGACGTTGCCGCCAATGCTATGCCTTCGATCAAAATGTTGAAAGTGACCTAAAATTTACTCTATTATCCGACTCAAAATGTACCTCATCACTCGAGATTAATCACTGCGGCATAATGTTCTATGATCTATCAAGCACCAAAATATGTATGGGAATCCAATGTAACTATCATCAAACGCTATCACTAACAACACAAGGGTCCATAAAGAAAATTTCATCTTTCACATAAGCCAAAGTTGGAAGTACAAAACTACCTGAATGGCTTAATCAGATATGCTTATTTTTCCAACTAAAACAGCAATCACTAGTACAAACCTTCACATAGGCCACGTTTTTTCGTTTTTAGCCTAGCCACGTTTCGGATTATTTGCGTGGCTATTGGTCATAGGTAGAACTATAGCCACGTTTTGTGTTACCCTGTAGCCATAGTGCACCATTTAGCCATGGGTTTAAACCTTAAACCATCAATTGTAGCCATAAACGTCTATTGGTCATGGGTTTAAGTCCAAACCCATTACCTGTAGCCATAGGTGAGAATATGGCCACATTAAGTGATTATGTACGTGTCGAGTTTATAGGTCGGCTTTAGACATGCCTATTAACCCGTGACGGAAAGGAATCTGATTAAGCCACTCTGATTTTTTTATGTGTCCAAAGGGTTGGGCTCATTAGACCCATCATGTGACCGAGACAAAAGACTCTCCATGGTCATCCGTTGTGTTTGGCTTTTCTTAAATTTCGACTGAGGTCAGGTGTACAAATATGCGTCCACCTAAGTAATGGAACCACGTCAAGAACTCTAGGACCTGAACAATAGCCAATTCTTTTTCTCCAATTTTTTCGCCCCCTAAGCTTTACTGGGTCATGGCACTTTTGCTGGAACGATGGACACTCCGGAGACGCAAAATACAAAACTAGTATGGGACAACTAATGATGACTCAGTACTAGTACTAGATATAGCAGTGTGCAGCTTTAAATTTGTCTGTACAGTTCTTACTGATGGGGTGCTATGACTAATGACTCGATCCAACACCTTATCAGGTGGTTATCAACGATCACAACCATTAGATAAAACACAACACCACATTGAGAAAATTGATAACTACTATATGTAACAAGTAAACTGTTTCATAGTGTTACCGGTGAATGCCTCTTTAATGATTGGTAAACAAAACAGAATATGATAGTGTTAAGACCCGTTGATGCCCCTAACTTAAAAAACTTTGGACCGTTGAATGATACAATTTTGGGTAAAAATCATTTTCCTTGAATTTCCTAACAAATGCACAAGCACAGGCAAAAAGAGATGTCCATGAACGAATACACCGCACCGAGGATAATGTACTGAAAACACCAGCATTCCGTTGTTTGTAACCACATGTGCATTGCCTCAAAACTCGTGTATCTTCTCCTCACTCTCCTTCTCTAAATGTTCTAACACTCCAATATGGAGAGGATAAAAATACCAATTTGATTCTCAACCCATACTCGTTCAGGGCTAATGAAACTACTAAGACTAATTGACAGACAAAAAATATTTGTCTGTTTTTTCCGTTTACTCCTAATTTCTTCTGTAAGCCAATAACACAAACTCCATAAGACATCCAATCATTTTTAACCTTTTACTGTGAATGTTGCTTAGAAGAGAAAGCCAGAGTGTGCAAGAGAATGATAGAACATTAGGTAAAAATTCTCAAGTTTCTATCTCTTCCACTTCTTGAACACACAACTTGGAAATGTTGTGTCCCTGTAAAGTTCCAAAAATAAAAGACAATGTATTAGGTTCGATCACATGTCAGTCATTGGTAAGCATGGACATTAGCTGAAAAATGTTTTTCGGTCTGACAATAATTCAAAACTCATTAAGGATTTTCATGGACTTACCTTAAATAAGTGAGGGTCATAATCCTCATTCAGCCACTCGGCTTTATCTATCTTCCCGTCCTGATTAACATCGGCGTCTAAAAATGTCTGTTCACATAATCGATAAAAAATTAGTTTCGAGATGTCGCCCAGTTTTTCTAGATGTATTTCAAAATGATGTAAGCCGATGGATGAACTTGGCAATATAAAATGTTCTTTCTTTGGTTTTTAATCTACTAATGGGGTCGTATTTGATAGAGCATTCAGAAGAACTGTTTCGGGTTACCTTATCAAGTATGATCTCTACCGTTTCATCAGCTAGCCTCATTTCTGATTCACATAGAAGTGCAATTAACATCTGTTTGACCTCATGAAACATCAGATGCACTTTTAAAAAAGAAGTACAATGCGAAATTTGTAGCGTTAGAATCAGCTAACACTTGGGTGATAAAAAAGACATATTATCATTGAGTTAATCACAGAGATGCTGCACTGCCATGGCGAAATAAATAAACTGATGAGCAACAATCTTTTTGATTTGCATGATTTATTACCTCGTGACGCTCAATAAACCCCGTACTGTCCATATCATAGAGCCTGAATGAAACTGCAATCAAGAGTAAAGTTCAGAAAATATATCAACCGACCTGCAATTCCTAGAAACAAATTAACTTGTTCCCACTTACACTCAATTTTGTCAATTTATCCTCCTTGTCACGAAGCACTAACGACTTCTTAGCAAGAAAAGATTAAGCCTGATCGGAAACATAAAGGTAAATCCACATATTCATAGCTTTTTGTTTGATTTTTTTGGAAACACCTTTCTCGGTGCAAAAACAGATATTTATCTATACGCAGTTGCTTCAAATCGTGCAAGAAAACTCACAGGGATTGGGATGACCAGCAGTTATCTTGTAAGAAATTTGTTTGTTCCAAGGGTACAAATTCAGCACCAGTGATCTAATAGAATCAATGATACTTGAATTGGAGTAAGAAAATATTCGGGCTGTTAGAAAGATTTCAAGACACGGTGCAACAGATTAAAATGCCAAAACAAGATCAGTGATAAGTAATGAAAAGGACAAGCGACTAAGTTTTTGTTCTTTAATGTGACAACAACTACTTGACAAGTTCTAGGAAGGATCACCCAGACATAAGAAAATAAACAACGTGAGAAGACTGAGAACTTACTCAACAGCTACTGCGAGTTGTTTAACAACTGATGTTGGGAAATCTTAAGCGCCTTGTTCTTTAGGTCCTCTTCTCCCGCAGAAGGTGGTCCCTTTCCTGTTCCTGCACGAAATCATATCTTAACTCAAAGCCACAAATCTCAAAATAACAAATAACAATAACAACACTTCAGAATCCAGCTAGTCTTAATTATGAACCATTGAAAGTTTGATGTACCTTCATTCTGGGATCAATCTGTTTAGAATTTCATTAAACCCCGCGAACTCGACTTGGGAGAGTTATCATTCTTATTGTCTGCTTCTTTTTCCTTCTCCTCATGTTTTTAGACCTATCCTGCCAATCCTGCTTTCTCCCTAACTGCACAACATATCCAAAATGCAAGGATTCACTAATTGCACCCAACAATTTTACAGGAGTTCAACCAACTTATACTTTTAACTACAAGAACTTGGAATTTCAACACTGCATAAGCCCTTGTTAATTATAATCAAACCTCATGACACCACACTGCATCTGTGCTCAGCAAGTTTCTGAATAAGAAAAAATAACTCATCATCTCTTGAAACATGGATTACAATGAAATTTTTGAACAACGCAACCAATTTTAAATCAAATCATACCCATAATCTGAAAACTCCAATCATCAAATCTATATAAATATAAGTATAATAAGGAGACCTAACTTTTATTTATTTTGAACCGATTCATATGAATCCAATCAAATAATAATTCACATAATTTATAAAGAAATACAGATCTTCATACCTCGAAATCAGTGTACGATTATAGGAAAAGATAAATCTAATCGAAGCAAAAAAAAAAAAAAAAAAAAGGAAAAATAGAAATCGATTTATCATCTTCTTCTCCAAAATCTCTGAAAAATCAAGAACTTAATAAGAGAAGATCTAAAATTACCAGATGGTTTTGATTTATGGTTGATTGACCACTCAGAGAGGTATTGATTTCTGATTTTGTTGAGAAAAGATACTTTACCTCTTGTTTATTGATATTTTGGTGGTGAACATGGAAGTGGTGAACTTATGTTCATGGGTTTTCTCGGAGGGTTCGAGCTTGGAAAGAGAAGAAGAGTAAAAAAAGAGGAAGGAATATGATAAGATGAGGTTAATTAGGGTTTTGACGGAAAAGAAAATTAGTGAAAATTTAGGGGGGAAATAGTGCGCGAAAACATTCCTTGTTCCCGCCCATGGAGATTTGCAATTTTCCCTCCTTTGTATAAGATGGTAATCCATATGAGTTTTTGTGATCAAAGATTCTGATTTTCTATTGGTCGAATAAACACCATACATGTCTTTGTGTGACTTGAATACCACATGTCAAATCATGATTGGTCGAATAAACACTATACAGATTGTCTTTATGTGATTTAAACAACAATCGCAAGAAGTTGTTCCTCCAATAATCTGAATTTGCTAATAATGTAAAATAAGTGGTTGAACCCTTAAATTTGTCGATAATTAGTCAAAATAAGCGTTTTCCAGTGATTGTAAGATGAAAATGGGTACAATTTGACTGATCAGATGGGATTGGATGGATAATCGGTCATACTGAATATCATCTAGTGATTTTGAGTATGATTTGATAGAATATAGTAAACTTGAGTTAATTTGGATTAAATTTGTGGATAATCAGTCAAAGTGAGCGTTACTTGGTGATTGTGAAAGAAAGTTGAGTATAATGGATCAAACACTGTGGCTAACAACATTTATAAATTGAAGTAAATCTAAGCAAAAAAATTTGTAGGATCCATAGTAAAACCAATTACAATCACTCCCCAAATCAGATGTATGAATATTTTCCAACTAAATTCAATTAAACAATTTGTCCCAATCATGTTGCTTAGATATATATGAATTGATATTAGAACGAACAAACAAAACTTCAAAAACTTTTCTAATCCACAGACTACCAATACATAAGATCTAAGATGTTGCAGCATGTACGTTGCGCACTTGAAATTCAAACACCCTAATCTAACAAATCAAAACAACAATATTTTACATATTTTCCCGCACCAAATATCCAGAGAAAGGTTTCTAACACCTATCCTCCAAAGAATACAAATTTTAATATGTTCTCCAAGAAAATCACTTGTGTGAATGCAATACGAGTCCTTCAAGACTACCACGCAAAATGCATCATATAGGAAGAACGATATATTATTGAACCAATCCTCGGGTTTGAACTTATAGCCCTCAATCGCTCTTAAAACGACTTATTTCTCATAATACGCAATACGACTACACCAACCTTTAATTAATAGGCTTGGCAATTTAAATTGTTAAGTCTTGGATCCAAAATCACGTTAATCAAGAAATTAATCCAATCTAATTTGGAATATATGCCAACCAATCACATTGTCGATATTCCTCTGCAGAGGGGTTAACAACCACAATCTTTATTATTTTAGTAGATACTGTAATATTCGACAAAAAAAAAATTAGCTTCCTACGAGCTCACACAATTCCCAAATGTATGCATACTCTGAAAATTTAAAAAATTTATCGTGGTAAAGACCCAAGGGCATTATAATCTCCTCGTTTTAATGTGAGAAGATATTATTATATTTGAGAATGTGATTTTGGTACACTCAATTGAGCACCACCCGTAGCCTTTTATAGAACGCTACTTATTTGCTAGATGTGACCGGATTTCCTCTTAAGAGGCAAAGCTATATAAAAAAGCAAAATGAGAAAAATTTCACGCCAATTATATAATTACAACCTTAATCGATTTGAGTGATGGGAGAGAAATTAATATAACTTTTAAGTTAATGAACACCAACCTCCGGTAGTGTATGGTCTCCCCCTGGTTGTGGAGGAAGTACTTTCATCTCATATACGAAAATAAGTTTCATAAAGTATTATCAGATTAATTCGAGATATATACTTATTATAAAATATATCTTTCGACATAAAAAAATGTAGTCTTAATAGACATACATATTTAACATCAACCATGTGTTACGTTTGGAACCAAAATTAATTGGTGTAAAAGCATATAAAATATGCGTACTCCCCAAAAAATGTACTCCCCAAAAAATAAAATGAGAATAAAATTATGGATACTTATGTTAGGAAAAGAAATTTATAGAAAGATCAATTAAGTCGCTCAAGGATTAATGATATTGGCTAACAAGCCGGGTGCGCACCCATTGATCTTTTTATGTCCTTCCGTATTCCAACATCAAGTTGAACAGTCTCAATTTTGGAGAGTATTACCACGAGAAAAAAATTAAAAGTGCATTTATCCCTCGAAAATGCGAAAATTCCCCGTTAAATTAGCATTTGCAATTGGCTTAACCAATAATAACGATATTTCATCCTTTAATGAATGAATAAAATAGAGAAAACGCTTCTTTATAAAATAATGAAGCTATTATCGTTATTTTATTTCTAGAGAAAAAAAAATCTGCTTTTTGGTTGGTGAATGGTTTCTTGTAAACAAATGGAAACCAAAAATAAAAATCGCATGATCTAAATCCAGCGGATAAAGATACCAAATTTAATTGGTCGTAGGTTTTTCAACCATGTATGTGATTCATTATCGTAATGGGGATCAAGTTCGAACCAACACCAATTTTTGGTGATTATAGTTTCAATAGAATAATAGAAACTATAAACCAGTTTAAGATGTATATTTTTTTTTTCTTTTTTCTATAGAAAATTAGAGAAGAAATAAAACACCAACTTTTGGTGATTACGGTTTCATTAAAAGGTATAGAACTGTAAACCATCTTTTGATGGATTTTTTATTTTTTCTTTCTCTATGAAAAGATATTATAAAAGAAAAGAGATCAATTATATTTGAAAAATTTGATCACTCGCACCTCATAAAAGAAAATACCATGGTTCAACCAATGGATTTAAGTGCACCAAAAAAGAAAAAAAATCGAAAATAACCATCGGAACTCTGGTGGTGTATGTCCGATATATAAGATCCATTATAAAGAAACAGTCCATCATGCTTAGGCCATTTTGACCGAGCAAACGCATATAACTCCTTTTCTCTTTGTTAAAACCAAAGAGTCACATGGCAAATCATCAAAAGAGTATAAAATAAGAATAAAAAAATCAGTTAGAGAATTGAATAATCTGAAGCGTTGGATGTATGGGTACCGTGATTCCTGCATAGTGGATACCTTAAGAGGTCTAAGACTTTAATCCAAGGATAGCACCATCAGTTTGTTTGATCACATATCCATGAACTGGTCACGTCACAACAATCAAACTTAAAAGTCAAATCACATGACTATTAAATATAAATAATATACCAATCAACACAAATAAAATATAGAAGTATGGAAAATAAAAAAATTCCCTTTTGATCCTCTTTACGCCAGCAACAAGATTGGATCTCCAAAAATCACTTATAGCCATCAGTTTTCATACACAACTTATTATTAGATGCTCGGTGATTAGAGCTACGTGCTGATCACGTGTTGTGGTATAGAAGAAGAGAATAAGAGACACAAAATAGAGGGAATGAAGAAAGAGAGATTCTCATTAATGTGTATATATTAACAAAGGTTTGGGACTCTATTTATAGAGTTTAATACTTGGTTCCCAAGTAATAGGGTTCCATTAAAAGTGGGCATCTATATAATAAACTTCCGTTTATAATACTACCTGCCTTTTATATTTTCTTTTTGAGAATAGGTGTGTATCTTTTTAATTGAATCAAGAGCAAGTTTTTCTCGATTTGCATAGGTCGGTGAGTTTCATATAGTTCATTCTATAAATTAAAGTAATTCTAAATAATTACCTGCCCTTGAGAGTTTTCGAAATTAGGTTATTAATTGAATCGGTGAGGTTAGATCTTAATTAGCTAGCTAGGGTTCTTAAATTTCGCCCTATTTCAGTTTCAGTAGTAAAAGATGAACAAATTACAAAGAAAAACACTTTCAGCCCGTCTTGATGACAAGTCCGTAGAAGATATACTTGTCAACCTTCCTGTCAAGTCTCTTATGCGGTTTAAGTGTGTATCCAAAAGTTGGAAGTCATTCATCGAGGAGGATTCAGCTTTCATCCAGTCACATCTAAGTCGATCAATAGCACGCCCTCCTCAACTTCTCATCAGGATTTGTAATTCCATATCTTTCTATTCTCCCAAGGATCACTGTCACGGCTACTTTAAAGGTGAATTGGATTTTCTTCATAGGGTGACAATTCCATGGTCCCGTGGTACCATGTTAAACCCCATCCATGGGTTGTTCTGTGTTGTTGACGACTCAAACCCAGTTACTTGCGTATTCAACCTCAACACTGGGCAAACTACTCCATGGGCACAGTCATCCACACCACTATGGGGTGCTAGTGTCGAGATTTCTCAGATTTATGGATTTGGTTTTGATCCTTTGACTAACAAGTACAAAATATTGTGTGTTTGGGAGATACCTGCTAGGTGTTTTGAGTATGGGGGGAGGAGAGGAGTTGAACAATTTTGTGAAGTTTTTACGTTGGGAGAAAATCAATGGGGAAAAATAGATGAGGTGCCACCAGTTAGGTTAGTTGGACCTGCCGTTTATGCAAATGGTTCGATTTATATGAGGAATTATGCTTTCATGAATCTTTTCTCATTCACTCCGGAAAATAAAGTTATTGTGGCATTTGATGTTGGAACTGAGAAATTCAGAATCATTCAGATCCCAAGATTCATCATTGGTTCTTCTTCAGGGACATTAAATGGATGTGGTGGTGGTCATCGGCCGGCAAAACATTTACTACAGATAGATGGACGCATTGCTGTAGTGGACAGAGTAGACGCCCATGTCGTAAAATTATGGATATCTGATGATGATACTTCTAACAAGGAGAAGAAGATGACAACAACAAATTGGACCAAGGAAACCATATCACTTCCTCCTTCATTCGGTAATGGGTATGTTGGACTTCATCCAGTTGAAGGAACAGATGAGATTATCATAAACCAACATACACCGAACTCACGTCCAAGAACTTTTATACATATCTATATTTATAATCGGACTATGAAGAGTTTTCAAATGATTGACATTACTGGTGTATCACCGTATAAATATTGTTTTAAAATGTATATGTATCATGAAAGTCTTGTACCTGTTCTCCGAAAACCAGCTGTGGAAGAAATGCCCGATCAACCTAGCAGCAGCACCACTATTTCAAAGTCATCACGGAAGTCTTGTACCTGTTCTTCAAAAGCCAGCTGCAGAACAAATGTTGCCCGATCAACCTAGCAGCTGCACCACTATTTCAAAGTCATCACGGAAGTCTTGTACCTGTTCTTCAAAAGCCAGCTGCAGAACAAATATTGCCCGATCAACCTTGCAGCTGCACCACTAGTTTGAAGATGGAAGAAAGCGCTTGAATAGTTGTTGGGACTATTTTCGATTTTTATAATTAGGCACTAATTTGGGTCATGTCGCGCATTAGAATTTCTTGGATACTGATCAAACAGTAATTTTAGTTTGCTTTGTGCTGCATGCTATAGCTAATTACGTACCTGCTCCATGTATATTAATCTAGTTATAGTTGTGACACTTAATTCGATCTTTGTTTAATCTTTGTGTTTTCGACCTCTCACTTCGGTATAAGGTGCAACTGATTGCGCACTTGATGTTTGCTGATGGTTAGTTGGTTTCTGGATGTTGGATTGAGGAAAACCATTATATGACGTATCCATATAATGGTTATATTCCATACCTACTCTTCTTCGATGACATACAGTATTTGATACATACTCTACGTTGTCAAGGCACATATAACTTTTGTCTCAATTTTATCTGGTTCTCTAAGTTTCAGCGCGCAGGTTTGTGCCCCAGGGCAGGAAAAATGAGCTTGGCAAGTCTTTTTACAGTTTTTTGATTGCTGATCACGGTATGCTAATACAAAATTGCTCAAATTTGTTACCAGGAAGTTACCATCAGATTCACGAACATGACTTCCACTAGGACCACTACCACCAAATGGGCCCTCAAAAACAAGGTTTGCCAAAGCAGGGCCGGCTCAATTGATAAGGGTAGGGTTAGCTTACCCTATCATATTATGTTTCTATGTGTGGAGTCTTCTGAATGATTGGTATCAATGGGGTATTCTAAGAGGAGGATACTACTGAGGTTTTCTCTCGTTGAAGTCGCGTCTTTGTAAAATGATTTGTGTGATTACGAGTGAGAGCATGATGCTTAATATTTACTTTCTCAGTGAATGCTTAACTAATACAGTAGGAATCTACATCTACTTTCTTAATGAACGCTTATCTTCTACAGAAGTAATTTCCATTTACTTTCTTGGTGAATGCTTATCTGATACACTAGTAATTTGCTCTATTCTACCATGAACTATTATCCACTTTTGCCATCTAGATTTTGGAATATACAATAATTAGAGATCTGTGTTATTGTCATCTAGAGTTAGGCTAAAAAAAAGAACTATAATTCCCCCTGAAATTCTGAAATTATCCCTGTGTTTGTTATTTCTCGTATGTATGTATGTATTAATTAGTATGTCCATAACGCTATCCGTGTTAGAAACTGCGCAGGAGAGGCTGATAGGTCAGACATAGCCACACTATGCGGTACTATTGGGCCAGTTTTTTGTGTTTTCGAGCCTGGATTGTATTATGAGGGCCCGGAACATCTGAGTTTGCTGGTGGCCTTTGAGAACAAGGAATATGCAGTGAAGGCAGTTGACAAGCTCAACGGTTCTCTTTTTAAGGGTCGTGTGCTCACAGTCGAGTGGCCTTAAGGTTATATCTGTTCTCTCGCAGTCAAAATCTTATAAAGTTATCTCTGTAGTTTGTTATTTCTCGTATGTATTAACTCGTATCACTCTTCTAAACCAACTTATGTCTAAACCAAATTATGCCCTTGCGCAGGGTATGTTTGGGGCATATCTTTGAGTGCTATCTGTTATTAGTTTATTTATCTGTACCGTTTATCTAAAGTTCTATGAGTTACGGCAGTGTTGTTGTTTACTCTATCCTTACATGTTAGACTTCTTTCAGTTTGCTTTGTGCTTGTGGGCGTTTTGGATTAATCAACTTGTAGCTCCTTTTCATAAATGACTATGGACAATTACCTTCATTTTGAAATGGAATGTACTGCTTTTCTTGTTTATTCATGTTTAGAATGTTCTGCATCTATCTATGTTATTGTGTGTTCCACTTATCCTTATATATATCGGGTAATTTCATGTTCATGATTTTTTTATTTATTTTTTATTTGGATGGTGGTCTAACAATGAAGAATCTAGAGAATGAACTCAAATATGAGATTCAAGTAAGTTCTTGGTCATTGGTTAAGTCTTTTGTTTCATTTTGTACTTCGGTTGCCATTGGCATTAGGCATGTCATGTGCTTAACGACATATTTGAGTGAGGTGTTAGTAGAGGCATATAAACAATGCCTGCAGGAAATACCTCAGGCCTAGGAGGTGATGGAGCATTTTAACATCCTTGGTAGTTGTAAAACTGCTGGTGTCAGACTCGGAAAGTGAGGTTTTAGTAGAGGTGTTGTTTTCAACCACTAAAGGACCGAGGCCTTGGTGCTGATACCATCCGTAAGAACAAAAGAAGGGAGAGATGCCGAATTTGACACAGGCTAATATAATAAAAAAGAAGCAACCATATGTCGCGCCAGATAACGTTCGCCAGATCATCATTCCCACTCAATGTCTTCAAACTCTGTTTACACCGTTAACCATAAAGAGATTTTCATTGAGATTATGAGGTATAAACTACAAAGCAAACAAATGAAGGAAATAAAGGCATAAAAAGGAGTTTTTTATTTTCTTCCATCCACCGGATTCCCAGAAGAGGCCATTTGTGGATTTTGTTGCTTCTTTTTCAGCAGATCTGGACAAATCAGAACAAAGATCAAAACTGAAAGGGCCCTTGTATGCGATATCAAATCAAAACAAGAAGAAGAAGTAGAAAGGCGGCGTACAACCTATCAATCACCAAACTGATATGCATCAAACACTGTCCACTAACAACATTCATAAACTGAAGATCACTTATAGATTTAAACTGAAGATAATTCCTAAACTAAACAAAAGATCTTACATTAAAGATAAAGAGAGAGGTACTTAAAAAAAAACATCTTGAATTCAGCTAAACATCTCTCCACTTAATTTCATCCAACAATCCTGCCTTTGTTTTAGCCCAATCAACCATATTCTCACTTATTCTGTCCGTATAGAATTTCAGAATTCCCATAGCCGTTCCAGCACTCGTACCAGAAGCAATGAAAGCATCCACTTCAATTACACGAACAACCAGACGACCTCTGTTAAGATCTAAAGGAGCTAGATGATATCGTTGCATGAGCAGACTGTGTGAACAGAAATCACTAAAAATTTGACCGGTAACTGCATCCCTGACTTTGTCTGTTGGAGGCCAGTCTGAAACTTTCGCATGTTCTTACTTTCTTTCTAACTAGTTTCTTATTCACTAGTTTTTCCCTGAGCACCGCCTCTCTTGCACTGGTTGTCTCTACTTTCTCTGGCTAGTACTTAGATTTGAGAGGAGAAGTCATTATGATTGACAATTTGGAACATCTGTGTCTCTTTTTCTCTTTGATTTCATATGTATGTTTAATGATTCCCACATTATACCAACACTCTGATCATAAACCACCATCACACTGGTAACTTGAAAGTCTCTACCCTGTTACTCTCTGTTCAACACTTCTACAGAAAATTGTAAGGGTTTCGTTAATTTATAAGAAAGTCTGTCTAGTTTACTAAAAAACCCTTAGACTCATTCCAATGTTACAGCCGCCCCAAATTGTTGTGGTGGCTACCAATACTCATGATCTGGAATGGGCATTGTAGCCCATGTTTTGCCTTGCGATCCGAAAAAAGGGAGAGCTAAAAAATCTGGTTAATGAGAGACAAAATTTGTCATGGGAAACAATTTAGATCGAGGAGACTTGGATAGATGAAGATGTCACGTTTAATCCAAAATTTTGTCATGGGTGAGCAATTTAGATTGAGTAGTCTCAAAATCTGTCATGCGACTAAAATGCACGACCATAACTCTAGCACTGCATTTGCTTTGTGGACTAAAATTTGACTCGTGACACCTCGAATGGGTTTCGAAAACACAAAATTGGTTAAAAAGGCCACAATCAAAATTTCCTTGGTGAAAAGGACAGTCAGATTTAGATACTGTTTAAATGGACAAAAATTTAAAAATAGGCAGGATGTAACCAGTTTCATCCTGTCTATTTTCAAATATTTTTTCTTATTTTTATTTTACACAGGATGCATCCAGTTTCATCCTTGTTATTTTTTAAGTTTAAGCCAGGATGAATCCAGTGTCATCCTTGCTATTTTTTTTTGTCCATTTCACCCATAAAATTTTTTACTCGTCCATTTGAACCATGTTTTAAATTTTTTTGGACAAATGACCCATTTTCCGAATCTAAAATATGACCAAGTTGTATAAAAATTGGCACTCAAACTGCCAGTACTCATGATTGGTTTAATGACACTGGCAACCAAGTTATGAGGTATAAACCAGAAACCAAGAGTAACGTTTGCTCAAATATCCAAAGAAAACAAAATGCATCGTGGTCTAGTGGTTTTTAAGCTATTAGGTGAAGAGCAAAAAATGCAACATTCAAGAACTGAAAGCACCAACATATTTATGTAAATGTAATGCAACTATCATTAAATACCATCATTAACAATTACACAAGGTCCATAAAAAAAAATAAAAAAAAATCCTAATAATTCAAATGAAAGTTACAAGTACAACATTGCCGGAATCAGAGATGTGAATATTTTTCCAACTAAAACCAAAATTACATAATTTGTCACAATCCTTGATGCTTAACTGAATATACGAATTGATAGTTATACGAAACAAACAAAACTTAAAACATCTATTCTAATCCAGAGATTACGAATACACATGATCTTAATATTTCCACAGTTGTAGCAACAATTGATACCCAACTTTTGTTGTGAAGTCTGGATTACACATCTTACTCACCTTGAGACTCTCTATTCGAAGAAAAACAACAAATCGAAGAAATCCCAACACTCATGCTGCAAACTTTATTTGAGTCGGCTTAAAACAAACAACTTAGATCTGAGAGGATAATTCATTATGACCGACAATTTCTAATATCTCAGTGGTTGATTCCCTCATAAAACCAACAATTCGATCATAACCACTCGTGTGATCTTGAAATGTAAATTTTCGATCGGCTGAACTCCGATTCTTGGTTTTCCATCAGGCCGCCTCAGTCGCACTAGCATTCTCTACTCTCTAATCTCTCACTCTCTAAAAAGCTAGGTTTTGTTCTATTTAAAGGAAAATTTGTGTAATTCTAGGGTTTGGTCAAATGTTGGAGCCCAGCGTACAAGCCCAAATCTGTGTAGTCAGTCAAGATAAAACCATCCTTTAAAATCGACGTTCCCGCCATTGCTCCGCCTTTGATCGAAAATATATGTAGCTTGAACTCATAATCTTGGAAGTGACCCAAAATTTACTCTATTATCTTACTCAAAATGTATCCCATCACTTGAGGTTAATCACTGCAACCCAAAGTTATTGCTTCAAGATTAATCATTGCGGCCCAAAGTTATTGCCGAGTGACCTGAAACCTACGCCATGGCTTCAAGATTAATTAGTAATTCCGAATGAGTTGGTGACCCTAAAATTTGTTTTGTGATCCCAACATGTGACTTAAATTTTTTTGCAGGGACCTAAAACCTAAATTTCCCCGTAACCCAGAATTTACTTTGTAGAGTAAAATTTTTCATGTGACTATTCTAGAAAATTGGAGTAAATCTTGGAATATATGAATAGCGAAAAAGATGCCCATTATTTAAACTCGATATTGCACACCATGTTTTGTGCTGTTCTTTCTTGTGATGAGGAGCATGAAAGCTCCAAACTTCATTGATTAATAAAATATAATTACATAACATTCAATTACATCCATGAATCGAAATACATGATTAGTACAATAATTGAAATGTACCACTATAACGCATTGTTTGTACGGATTGGCCCCAATGATGTGACTCAAAATTGGAATGGTGTCCCATTGGTTATCAATCTTTGGCGCTGAGTATAGTATATATAGGGGATATAATTATAGTCATAAGCGTCACAATGGTTAATCATTTGCGTTGCTACTAAAGTTCTCCTTTCGTTTGGGGATGGAGATATAAAAAAATAATGTGTTTATAATTTTTTTTTCTATGTTGTTATTTCTTTTGCTACAATTGCTTGGACAAATTACCAAAGTGTATTAAATGCATAATTGGCGTAAAACATGTACTGTGCATGATTATGATTTCTATTGTTCAAGACAATCATGGTTCATTGGTAGCTTAAATGTGAATATATTTCCAACTAAAACCACAATCACATAATTTGTCCCAATCCTAGTGCTTCTCTAGATATAGGAATTTATACACGAAACCCACAAAGGCACTTCTAATCCAGAGATAACCAATGCTCAATATCTTAGTATTTATGCCGATCTACCATTTCCCACAGTTGTAGTAACAATTGGTACCCAATTTTTGTTGTAAGTTCTGAAAAACTCATTCACCTTCAAACTCTCTGTTTAAAGAAAGACCAACAATTCCCATATGAAACACCATTATTTGGCAAATGTTACCACTGATATATGAGTTGGTTGAAAATATCAGTGGATAAGTAAGTCATTATGACAATTTCAAATATCTTCCTCTTTGATTCCCATATAAAATCAATACTCCGATCATAACCACTCGTCTGATGTTCGAAATAGAAATTTATCATCATCTTAACTCCAATCACCGTTTTTTCCATCTGCGCCGCCTCGCTCCACTGGTATTCTATACTCTCTAATCTCTCACTCTCTGAAATCTTAGGGTTTGTTCAATTTATAAGAAAATTTGTATAATTCTAGGGTTTTGTGTCCCGGTCAAACTTTGGAGCTCAGTGTACAGGCCCAGATTTTTGTAGTTCACTCAATATATATATCCATTATTTGAAATCGACATTCCGATCCGTGCTCTGCCTGATGATTGGAAAAATCATTTGACACCCATAATGGTTGAGCAACTTGATCGTATCATGGAAAAGAAGTGAAACTTCAATTCTCTATATATTCATGTCATTCCATCCATGCTGATCCATCAGAATACCTATTGTAATCTTTCAAGCACCAAAATATGTATGGAAATGTAATGTAACTATCATCAAACACCATCACTAACAACACAAAGGTCCATAAAGAAAATTTTGTCCAGCTACTCAAATGAACACTACCTGAATCAGATATGCATATTTTCCAAATAAAACAAATTAACTGGATATATAAGAGATACATAATTTAAAGATATATAAGATCATAAGATTTCTGCTGATAAATGAATGATACCCAATTTTGGTTGTAAAGTCTGGATAACTCATCTAAGTTTCACTTTTGAGTCTCTAGTTGAAGAAAGATTTAAAATCTCACTTATCAAACATCACTAGTTTACAGATCTTACCAGAAAAAGTTACAAGTAAACATTCCCTAAATCAGATGTATAAATATTTCTCCAACTAAAACCAAAATTACATAATTTTGTCCCAATCATATTGCTTAACTAGATATAGTAATTGACAATTGAACAAACAAGCAAAATTTAAAAACATCTCTAATCCATTATCTTACCCATCTTAAGATCTAAGACTGCAGATTTGCCATTTCAACAGTTGATATCTTCAAACACCATTATCTTACCCATCTTAAGCGAAAATCAAAATCCAGAAAAAAAATATTAAAATTTGAAACACCCTGAATACACATATCAAAACACCCTTATTTTACCGATCTTACCGCAACGGAAAATTCAAACAAATGGATGAACCACGCATATCAAGCTTAATGAAAAACACATAACTTAGATTTGAGAGGAGAAGTCATTATGATTGACAATTTCAAACATCTGTGTCCTTTCTCTCTTTGATCTCATAGGTATGTTTAATGATTCCCACATTATACCAACACTCTGATCATAAACCAACATCACAACTCAATTTCCCTCAGCGCCGCCTCCCTCGCACTGGTAACTTGAAAGTCTCTACCCTCTCGATCTCTGTTTAACACCTCTACTGAAAAATGTAAGGGTTTGTTAATTTATAAGAAAAAAGTCTGTCTAATTTACTAAAAAGCCCTTAGACTCATTCCAATGTTACAGTAGCCCCAAATTTTTGTGGTGGCTACGAATACCCATTATCCGAAATGGGCATTGTACCCCATGTTATGCCTTGCGATCCGAAACAAGGGAGAGCTAAAAAATCTGGTTAATGAGAGACAAAATTTTTTCATGGGTGAGCAATTTAAATTGAGTAGTCTCAAAATCTGTCATGTGACTCAAATGCACGACCCTGAATCTAACATTGCATTTGCGTTGTGGACTAAAATTTGAGTCGTTACACCTCGAATGGGTTTCTAATATATGACCAAGTTGCCAGTACTCATGAAAGCCCATCAAAATACATGGGATTGCTGGCCGATCTAATTATTGTAGAGTAAATTAGTGTTTGGGTCCTCGATTTTGGTATGTCTTTGAGTTTGGGTCGTAAGTTTGTCCGTTTTAGTGTTTGGGTCATTGACCCGTTAGTCAAAGAAAGTCAACCAACGGTTTTTGTCAAGCTGTTATGATGGTTAACGACGGTTAATTGTAGCATTTAATAAATGGTTGGTCAGTTATTACTCCTTCGATCTCTCTTAGTTCGGCTCGGTGCCATTCTGTTATATTCTTCATTTATTTATCTCTTCCTTCCCGTTCTATCTTTTCCTTCCCGTTCAAAAGAGTAAGAACTTTGAACCACCGTAAAGTACCTGGAATTTTTTAAAGTGGAACAATCACTTGGAGTTATTCCTCCGATAATAGGTAGACTTAAAAATCCTAAAATCTGTTTATGTCGTGAGTTTTGTGGATATTGTATAGAAGATTTAAGAGAGGGGGGTCTGAAGATTAAGTAAAACCAGTGAGAAGATGGAACTGAAAACTTATGTCACCGTCGATTTCTATTGTTGATAGGTGAAGTAAAGACCTGTTTTGGAGTCCTGGTGGTATTAGGAATGTTGTCTAGTATTTCAATTCAAATTTTCAGGAGAAGAACAAGCTATAAAAGGAGCCAAACATCCACAACCAACACCTCTTTACACAACCAAGACTGCACACTAACTGTTTGAGAAAAAACCTCATCACTTCTTTTCTTTATAATCTGCTGAACTTACCAAACCTAAGTTATTGAATTTAAGCATGTAATCCTATTCAAAGGAAGGTCTTGGTTTCTTGAAATTAAAAAGATACTTCATAACAGGGGCAGTAATACACCTTTAACTGTTACCTTTGTATCAAGAATAGAGAAACAGTGAACCATCTTCTAATTCATTGTGAACTTGCTTGGTCTATTTGGTGCTTCTTCCTCAACGAGTGGTGGGTTGTGTGGGTGACGCCTCCGACCTCATAACTCTTATTAGATCGTGGCCGACGAGAGCTACTTCGCCTAGGAGACAGTTGGTACTTAAGGTTCTCCCTGCAGCACAGATTGTGGTGTTTATGGGATGAAAGGAACAAAAGAGCGTTTGATAATGTCAGTAGAAACGAGAAGGCTATAATTGATTCGGTAAAGCTAACTATCGCCTATTGGTTACATAATAGAGGGGTCTTTTACGGTATTTCTTTGGAGCAACTTGCCATCAGCTGGAAGGAAGTTCTTTTTGAACCTCCTTGAGGTATGTAGTTTCCCGGGATTCTTTTGGTGCTTGTTTGTGATTGGTGAATGTTTTTCCTTATATATGGATGCTGGCTTGTAGCATTCCATTTCCTTTTGTGTTTTTGGTCGGGAGTGTCTCTCTTGTTTTGTCGAGGGACTAGTCCATAGTTCATGTACTTTACCTCATATCTATAAAACGTTTAATTTACCGATCAAAAAAAAAAAAGATGGAGAAGAACAAAACAGAGTAAGTAAGCTTATAGCAAAAAAACGGTAAAGCTAGAGAGAGATGATTTGAGAGTGAGAAGAATTAATAGCATTGTCATAATCTAATTGATGAAATGGTCAAAACAGGATAATGAAGTTGTTTAGAAAATCAAGAAGATGCAACAGCAACAGCTTAAAAAGAGTAATCTAAACGAAGGTGGGGGTGGTGCGCTACTATTTAACTAACTATTATAGTTAACAGTTTGACCAAAAATGTTAGTTGACTTAGTTGACTAACGAGTCAAACGACCCAAAGACTAAAACGGACAAACTTAAGACCCCCAAACACTAATTTACTCATTATTGTACTAAATAACTTTTCGAAACTGTTCAAAGAAAAGGATTACAAACAATCGGAGCTGGAACCCATTTTTGTTTAGGTGATCAGCACTCGTATACTTCTTCTGTTTTCCTCTCTTTTGCAAGCTCTCTTTCCTTCTCCTCGATTTCTTGCGCTGCTTCTCTTGCTTTTCTTTACTGGAACGGAAATCTTAAATGAGTCAAGTTTTTGAGAAGATAATCATAATGGCGTGTATAAAACGCATAATAAGATGAATGCATGTTCAATCAAAAGGGTGGGGTTTCGATTACCTTTTCATCCCTGACCTCGGGGGTTTTGAGCTTCAACAAGTCTTGTTTTCCATTGCATGAATTATTTGACACTTACAAAGGTCGAACAACTTGATCCTCTAATGGAAGACTTACATGGATCAGGACTAGCATTCCGAAACTACAATTCTTGATATATATATCTATATATGTTCATTCATGTCATTCCATCCATTATGCATAGTATAATCTCTTGTTATTTTGAATTTGGCAAATTGGTTTAGTTTTTGAGGAGGTGTTATTAGAGGTGTTGTCCTGAGTATGGTGTTGTTTTGAACCAATAAACATATACAATTCGTTAGAACAAAAGAAGGGAGAGATGCAGAATTTGACACAGGCTCATATAATAAAGAAGGAGCAACCATTGGCATCACATAAACATATGGCGCGCCAGATAACCCACAATGGAGTTCATAGCATTCCCACTCCATAGTGGATGGTGATTCCACGACATGAATATCTTCAAACTGTTTAATTTACACCGCCAACTGTAAACTTGCGGTCAAAATGACACCTAGTAAGATTTTCATTGAGATCAATAAACCAGAAACCAAGAGTAACGTTTGCTCAAATGTCCAAAGCAAACAAATGAAGGAAAAAAGGCATTGTGGTCTAGTAAAAAGAACATATAACAATTCAAAACTGAAGGGACAAAAAATATGTATGTAATTGTAATGCAACTATCATCAAACACTGTCATTAACAATTACACATGGTCCATGAAAAAAAGAACATCTAACAATTCAAATGAAAGTTACATAATTTGTCTGGAATCACAGATGTGAATATATTTCCAACTAAAACCAAAATTACATAATTTGTCCCAATCCTATTGCTTAACCAGATATAATTTATCCTTTAACAAACAAACAAAACTTAAAAAAGACTTCTAATTCAGATTACCAATACACAAGATCTTAAGATTTCTTGTGATCTACTGCCATTTCCCACAGTTGTAGTAACAATTGTACCCAATTTTCGTTGTATGTTCTGAAAAACCTACAATCCCCATATGAAACACCGTTATTTTGGATATGAAAAGAAACAACCAAGATGTCCATGTTATGAGAATCTGTTCAAAACAAAAAATTTAGAATTGAGAGGATAAGTCATTATGACAATTTCAAATATTTTCCTCTTTGATTCCCACGTAAAACCATCACTCCGATCATAACCACCCGTCTGATCTTTCAAACAGAAATTTCTCATCAGCTCAACTCCAGTCACTGGTTTTTTAGCGGCGCCGCCTCACTCGCACCGGCAGTCTCTACTCTCTAATCTCTAATCTCTCACTCTCTAAAATTTTAGGGTTTGATCTATTCATAAGAAATTTTGTGCAAGTCTAGGGTTTTGTGTTTCGGTCACACGTTGAAGCCCAGTGTACAAGCCCAAATTTGGGTAATTCACTCAAGATATATCCACTATCTAATATCGACATTGCAACCCATGCTCTGCCTGGTGATCGCACATTTTGGAAGTGACTCAAAATGTGAACCATCACTCGAAATTAAACATTGCGACCCAAAGTTATTGTCAAGTGACTTGAAACTAACCCCAAGGCTCAAAATTACTTAGTAATTCCAGATGAGTCGCTGACTCAAAATTTGTTTTGTGAGCCGAAATGTACCACTGTGACGCAATTGTGCACTCCACTACTCGAATATTACGTTAAGTCTCAAAATTTGTTCAAGAACCTAGAATCTAACATGCTCCGTAATCCAGAATTTCCTAGGTAAATTAATATTTGCCTCTTCACCAATTTTACAAAACTTGATCATATTCTAGAAACTCACTTTAAAATCTCTCGTGCCCTGATCAGTCAAAAGAAATCTAAAATGGGTTACTAGAATATGATCTAAGTTCTGTACAAACCGCACTAAAGCTTGGAATATGAATTGCAAGTATTCATGTTTGGTTTAATGATGTTGCCGCCAATATCAAAATTTTGTCCCCTTTGTTTTTAAATAAACGGAAGTCCATTGGTTTGGGGACTAAATTACATGGCTGACAATGGAGTACCAGTATATCATCCTGAAAAATTCTATAGCAAACAGAGACATGGGAAAGGTGAGTTGGTGATTAGAAGAAGTACTTGACACCTGCAATGGTTGAGTGACTGGATGGTATCATGGAAGAGAAGTTACAAGGATAAGGACTAGCGTTTGGAGACTACAATTCTTGGCATTCATGTCATTCCATTCCATGCATCCATGATCCATCATCATACCTATTGTGATCTCTTGTTATTTTTAGTTTGGTAAATTGATCATTTGGGGTTGTATCTCTAATAGTTTGTTGTAATGATGTCGTAATACAAATGATCAATCGAATTAAGCAATGTGGTTCCGAACTTCCATGCATATTTGCCATAATGGAGTTTTTTCACTTCTGAAGACAGTTGTATAGCAAAAACAAAAAGAATTGAAACATTCAAAACTAATATGCGCCTACATAAGTCTTCTGTCTTCTTCATATTTGCCTACTTGGCTTAGTTTATTTTCATAAGAGGTTCTATGATCTATAAGGCACCACAATATGTATGGAAATGTTATGTAACTAGCACCAAACACTATGTCCATAAAGAAAATTTTGTCTGACTATTCAAATAAAAGCTTTGAACTGATATTTCTACATGTTCACATAAGCCAAATTTGCAAGTACACTACCTGAATCAGATACGAGTTTCCAACTAAAACAAATTACATAAGGATATACCAACTGATACAACAAAGGTTAGAGATGCATAAGGAGATCATAAGATTTCTGCTAATCTACCATTTCAACAGTTGCAGCATCTCGATGGGTGATAATTCATTAAGGCCATTCCAAAATCTGTGTCTCTCTCTTCAAGAATGTATTAACGGTTCGATGGCTTCACAATGGAGCGTTTCTTGATAAGCAGGAAAAGATTGGCCATCTCGATGGGTGATAATTCATTAAGGCCATTCCAATCATGCGTTTCTTTTTATGCGTTTCTTTTTTTTTTTTTTTTTTTTTTTTTGCTCGATAAAGAAAAGATTTATTAGAATAAAGAGTGCATACCAGGAAAAGAACCCAGTAGCAAAACTCAACCAACAGCAGACTTAAGACTGACAGGCACAAGCAGAAAAAGACCCCTACTTAACCAAGGCAACAAAAAAGCCAAAATCCCAAAAAAAGAAAAAGACCAACTAAGAGAGGTCAAAGAACAATTCCTTCCATTTAGGAATGACATCCGCAACCGCTATACCCGACATACATAATGAATATCTGGCCCATTGAAAGACTTTCAGTTTAATATCAATAATCAGCTCTTCCACTTTTTTTTTCCTTGTTATTGAAAGTTCTATCATTCCTCTCATTCCATAGAATCCAACAGATTGCAACCGGCAGACGTTTCCATATTTCCTTACCACGAACCGATAAACGAGACGTTGACCAATTCTTGATAAGATCCAAAGAGGAATAAGTGATATCGATGGATCTGTTAGCTTCCAAACCAAAAAAATCTCCATATTTGGTTAGATAAGGAGCAGTTTAGGAAAAGGTGGGCATTCGTCTCAGAGTGGACTTACAAAGGGCAGCAAATGTTAACGATGTTGTTACCACTGGAAGATACCACTGCTGAGTTTCTCTTATGCAAATTATCCAGAGTTGGGAGCCGGTTTAGTACGCATTGCCATAAAAAGAAAGCAACCTTATGAGGCCAATCATGAGACCAAATCTTCTTAGATGGAAAGTCTGTGGAATCAATTTCAGAAGTAGCCTTTTGATAAGCAGATCGAACTGTAAAAAATCTAGAATTATTACCAATCCAGACCAAAGAATCATCTTCATCCGGATAAAAAACAATGGAGTCTAATTTAGAGAACAACACAGCCAACTCCATGATTTCAGTCTCAGTGAATCTTGCATGAGTTAAACCCAACTTCCAATTAAAACCCATAGCGCCGGCACAATAAGCCTCTTGTATATAAATACTTTTTGATATAGAAGTATTGTAGAGGTTAGGACACAGACTGGCTAAAGAGCCGTCAATGCACCATTTATCTTCCCATATTCTAATTTTATCCCCTTTACCAATTTAAATTGAATGTTCTCAAAGAATTCATCTTTTACGGACCCAATTTGCTTCCAAATACTTACACCATGAGTAGTATTTACCTGTTTGGTTCTCCAACCACCAATTTCCAAGCCATACTTTTCCTTAATGATTTTGGACCACAGAGCATTTTCCTCCTTTCCTAATCTCCACCACCATTTCATAAGAAGACTTCTATTCATGACCCTAAGACTACGAATACCAAGACCACCATGTCTAAAAGGTTTACAAATCTTCTTCCAACCAACCCAATGATGTTTTTTTCTATTCGAAGAATCGTGCCAAAGAAAATCCCTAATTATTTTTTCAATTTTTGATATAACAGAACTTGGGCACATGAAGAGAGAAAAATAATAAACCGGAATACTTGCAAGCACACTTCTAATTAGAGTAAGCTTACCTGCCTTAGTCAAAGAAATACTTTTCCATGATGCAAGTCTCCCTCTGCAAATCTCCAACACCTTGTCCCATTTGTTGCAAGAAAGAGCTTTGTCACCTAATGGAAGACCCAAATAGATAGTCGGGAATGCCGCCACTGAACAACCAAGAATTGAAGCCAGTAGATCCATGTTATCTACTTTCAACAAATTAATGGTACCCAACTTCGGTTGTAAGGTCAGGATAAAGAGTTTCTAGTTCAGGAAAAACCTAAAATCCCCCGTATCAAACACCATTATTTTACAGACCTTACCGGAATCAGCAATGATAGAACAACTGCTGTCACTGGTATCAGGATTTGTTGAAACGGGACAACTTAGGTTTGAGAGGATAAGTCATTGTGACAATTTCAAAGATCTGTTCTCTCCCTCTCTGACTACTCTCTCACAAAACATCTGGACACGAATTCTAGGGTTGGGCTCGTTTATATATGTGAAAATTTATACTATGATTTACTAAATTACCCTTGATCTAATTCCAAATTGTCGCGGCCAAAATTTGTGTGTTGACTAAAGAGTCAACAACATATACCCATTCTGACCCATGGTCTGCCTTGAGCTCGAAAATATGTCATTTTAAGTTTTTAACCCATAAGCAAGTGAATCAGAATTTACTCTATTATTATCTGTCTCGCAATGTTAATGTACACCATTAATAAAATATCAATGACCAGAAGTTATTGTCCAGTGACCTGAAATCTTTGTCATGGCTTAAAAGCTATTGCTTGGTGACCACCAGAAGTTGTTTTCATGATCCGAAATGTATCATTGTGACCCAATATTAATTCACCCAATGAGTCAAACTCTGTCTTTAGTCACAAAATCTGTCACCCCATGACCCAAAATCTACCGTAGGACCTAGGTCTCAAAATCTTTACGGACTCAACTGGTAACCCAAAATTTTCTTTGTGGACTTAAAATTGCTCCGTGACATGATCTGTCAAAAGAAACATAAAATGGGATTCTAAAATATGACCAAGTTGTATACAAATGGCACTAAAATTAATAGTATTCATGATTGGATTAAAAGTATCGATTATTTTTGGCACCTCTGCTTTTACTTCGCAGCCGATCATATGCTAAAAACTAATTACTATACTAAATAGTTTTTCATATGTATGTTCAAAGAAAAGAATTACAAACAATGGGAGCTGGTGGAACCCATTTTTGTTTTGGTGAGCACTCGTATACTTCTTCCTTCGAGTGGTTAGATTTTGACAAGTTCAAATTTGAATGTATCAGATGGGGTGCAATTTGAAGAACAAGGACCCGAAAATCTAACCATGTATTTGCTTTATGGACTAAAATTTGCCTCGTGATAAAAAACTGGAAATTGGTTTCTGAAATATTACCAAGTTGTATAAAAATGACACCAAAATTGCCGAATAATCATGATTGGTTTAACAACACTCCGCAACACTGCTTCTGATCCACTTCGCCATAATCCCTTCATCACTCTGCACTAATATGCTGATTCACTTCTCCATAATCCCTGCTCATCCTTGGCCTCAGGGGTTTTGAGTTTCCACACGGCTTCTTTTCCATTATTTATAACTATTCTTGTGATTGTCCATGATCATAACAACTCTGTAGCTCCAAAAACCGAAAAGAACCGAGTTTTCGTTGAACACCAAAACTACCAGTGCTTTTTTTTTTTTGGATGGCCACTCCTGGAAGGGGTCATCTACCATTTTCCGGTGCCTTGTAGAGAGCATTAGCCAGCCTCCAAAATCAAACCCCATTTCTTTAGAAGTTAAAATACTTTGGAATCCAAGTCTCTCCTTCAGATTTCCTCTCTTTTGCAATCTCCTCATATTTTTTTGCTTTGCTTCTCTTGCTCTTACTCAAAACCAGCAACTCGTCAGTCTCCGAAATAAATCCACCATTTCTCCTTTATTGAAACCCAAAATCAGCACATTTTCTGGAAAGGTGGGGTTGGTAATTATAAGATTACTTGACACCACATTTCTAATGGAAGACAAGGATTCTGAAACCACGTTTCTTGATAAATTCATACGGAGTATCATTTAGTAACCTCTTAATATTTCTAGTTTGGTAATGTTATCATGAATAATGATTGGGGTTGTATGTCTAATTGGTTTGTTGTAGTCATGTCTTAGAAAAATAATCATCAAATCAAGCAAAGGGGTTCTAAGCTTTGATACATGTTGTCATATTGGGGATTTTTTGCTTTCGGAAGACAGGTGTATAGCAAAAAAAGAAAAATATGCAAAATTCCAAACTGGAAGTCATGTTTATAGGTAAATAAATTGCCAAGCACTATGATCACTTGGCTTAGAGCACCAAACTGATCAGCATCAAACACTGTCACTAAGTGAAGTAAATCCAATTACAACACTCCTCAAATCTCAGATGTATGAATATTTCTCCAACTAAATCCAATTACATAATTTATCCCAATCCTGTTGATCAACTAGATACAGGAATTGACAATTGAACAAACAAACAAATCCAAATTGATATGAGATTTGGCGGAAAACAAAAACCTTAGATTTGAGAGGATAAGTCATTATGATAAGTTCAAATATCTTCCTCTTTGATTCCCACCTAAAACCAACAATTCCGATCCTAACCATCCTAACCACTCGTCTGATCTTCGAAATAGCAAGAAATTTCACATCAGCTCAACTCCAGTTCCATCGGCGCCGCCTTACTCGTATTGGCAGTCTCTACTCTCTAACCTTCTCACTCTCTAAAATTCTAGGGTTTGTTCAATTTATAAGAAAAATTGTGTAACTCTAGGGTTTTGTGAAATTCTACGGTTTGGTCAAATGTTGAAGCCCAGCGTACAGGCCCAAATTTGTGTAGTCACTCAAGATAAAACCATCGCTTAAAACTGACGTTGACGCCAATGCTATGCCTTTGATCAAAATGTTGAAAGTGACCCAGAATTTACTCTATTATCTGACTCAAAATGTACCTCATCACTCGAGATCAATCACTGCGACATAATGTTCTATGATCTATCAGGCACCAAAATATGTATGGAAATCCAATGTAACTATCATCAAACGCTATCACTAACAACACAAGGTCCATAAAGAAAATTTCATCTTTCACATAAGCCAAAGTTGGAAGTACAAAACTACCTGATATGCGTATTTTTCCAACTAAAACAGCAATGGGGTTCTCAACTTTGATACATACAGTATTGGGTTTTTTTTTTTCACTGCTGAAGACAGAGTTGTATAGCAAAAACAAAAGTACGCAACATTTATAAATCAAGTAAATCAAAACCAAAATTACACAGTTTTCCCCAGTCCAGTTGCTTAATCAGATGTATACACTTCATCCTAGAACAAACAAACAAAACCTTTAAAAAAAAAAAAAAACATCTATAATCCGGAGATCACCGGTACATAAAATCTAAAATTTCTGAAGATCTGCCCTTTCAAAACAAATCGAAACACCATTATATGTTACCCAAAAAGTGAATCAAGAGAAAGAGCGGTACAGAGTATATCAGGCTCTTCTTAAAAGAAATGACTTGCATTTGAGAGGAGAAGTCATTATGACTGATAATTTCAAGGATCTCGTCTCTCTTTCTTTGATCTCCAAGGTATGCTTAATGATCTCCACATGAAACCAACAATCCGATCTTAACCCACCATCTGATTTTGGAGAAGGAAAATTGTCATCAGCTGAACTCCAGTTACCAGTTACCAGTTACCATCTGATTTCTCTCACCACGGCCTTCTTGGAACTGGTTGCCTATACACTCTCTCTCTCTGTGTGTCTCTCTCTCTCTCTCACTCTGTGTATAAAAATTTCCAGGGCTTGGTTCATAAAATTTGTCTGATTTACTAAAATGACCTTGAACCCCCGGTGTGCAGCACAAAATTTGTGTAGTGTCTCAAGATGTAAGTAACATTGCACCCCCATTTCGTGGATACCAATGATCTAAAATGGACATTGCACCCCCATGTCGTGCGGCTGTGATCCAAAAATCAGGGGAAACTAGGAATCTTTCTATGGACATAAAATAAATTTTATGGGTGAGCAGTAAGTAGACTTGGACAGACAGCGTTTAATCTATAATATACACCATCACTCGAAATCTAGCACTGCAACCCAAAATGTATTGGCGAATAACCTGAAATTCACGACATTGCTTGGTAGTTTAAACTACATTTCTTGATATGTTCATCTCATTCCATCCATGATCCATCATCATACCTCTTGTTATTTTTGGTTTGTTTTGGTTCTCGGGGTTATCATTCTAACATCTTCTTTGTTTTTGCTTGGTTTGGTTCAATTTTTGGTTTTGTGAGGTTATCATGTATTATTTAATGGTTGGCGTTGTAAGGATAGAGCTCCTCAATGCTCACTTAGTTAATGAATTTGGTTTTGTTATCATTTTTCCCGTGGTTGGATTTCTGTCGACTTGATGGCATGTTAGGACTTTGCTTATATACTTGTGTTAAGGCTTGTGGCTGGACATGCATATTATATGGAAGATTACTTTTGAATTAGAATTAGGATAATCGCGGATTCAATTGACTTCTACCAAACCCGATATAAAAGAATAGTTTCCACTTTTCAGTAGTACGCAAGTCTTCCAAGTTTGACTATCCATTAGAATAATCTTATGACGTCCAAACATTTGCAATATAAGAGGAGACCTTTAGTTTGTATTCTGACAGAACATTATTTGTTCATCCAAAACTTCATGTATGTGATCTACATTCTGGCACCAAACACTTGGCTTAATTTATTTAGATATGGTCTATTATGCATCCACTAACAACCTTTATTTGTAAGATCCATAAGGGAAAATTGTCTTAACTTTTCAAATGAAAGCTTCCAACTGATCTATGATAAGCCAAAGTTACAAGTAAACATTCCCTAAATCAGATGTATGAATATTTCTCCAACCAAAACCGAAATTACATAATTTCTCCCAATCATATTGCTTAACTAGATATAGCAATTGACACTTGAACAAACAAACAAAATTTAAAAACATCTCTAATCCAGAGATCAACCGTACATAAGATCTAAGATTTCTTCAGATTTACCATTTTAACAGTTGTAGCATGTACCTGGAAAAAACTACCAACAGTTGTACCGATCTAAGGCAAAATCAAAATCCAAAAAAATATATTCAAATTTGAAACACCCTGAATATACATATCAAAACACCCTTATTTTACCGATCTTACCGTAACGGAAAATTCAGACAAATGGATGAACCACGCATATCAAGATTAAAGAAGAAAATATAACTTAGATTTGAGAGGAGAAGTCATTATGATTGACCATTTCAAATATCTGGGTCTCTTTCTATGTATGTTTAATGATTCCCACCATCACAACTCAAATTACTGGCTATTTCCCTCAGAGCCGCCTCTCTCGCACTGGTAACTTGAAAGTCTCAACCCTCTCAATCTCTGTTTGACACCTCATCTGAAAATCGTAAGGGTTTGTTAATTTTTAAGAAAAAAGTCTGTCTAATTTACTAAAGAGCCCTTAGACTCATTATCCAAAATGGGCATTGTACCCCATGTTAACGAGAGAATTTTTTTTTGTCATGGGTGAGCAATTTAGATTGAGTAGACTTGGATAGATAAAGATGTCGCGTTTAATCCAAAATTTTGTCATGGGTGAGCAATTTAGATTGAGTAGTCTCAAAATCTTTCATGCGACTCAAATGCATGAACATAAATCTAACACTGCATTTGCTTTGTGGACTAAAATTTGAGTCGTTACACCTCGAATGGATTTCTAAAATATGACCAAGTTGTATAAAAATTGGCACTCAAACTGCCAGGACTCATGATTGGTTTAATGACACTGGGAACCAATATTGATTACTCTACTTTTACCATCAAAACACATTGGATTGCTGGCAGATCTAATTACTGTACTAAATAACTTTTCAAAACTGTTCAAAGAAAGGGATTACAAACAATTGGAGCTGGAACCCATTTTTGTTTGACGAGTTAGATTTCGAAAAGTAGAAATACTTTAGAACCCAATTCTCTTCTCTTGTTTTCCTCTCTTTTGCAAGCTCTCTTTCCTTCTCCTTGATTTCTTGCGATGTTTCTCTTGCTTTTGCTTACTTGGACGAAAATCCTAAATGAGTCAAGTTTTGAGAAGATAATCATAATGGCGTGTATAAAATGCATAATAATATGAGTGCATGTTCAAGCAAAAGGTTGGGGCTTTGATTACCTTTTCATCCCTGACCTCATAGGTTTTGAGCTTCGATAAGCCTTCTTTTCCATTGCAAGAATTATTTGAGACTTACAAAGGTCCAACAACTTGATCGTCTAATAGAAGAGTTACATGGATCAGGACTAGCATTCCGAAACTACAATTCTTTATATATATATTCATGTCATTCCATCCATTATGCATAGTACAATCTCTTGTTATTTTGAGTTTGGCAAATTGGTTTAGTTTTTGAGGAGGTGTTATTAGAGGTGTTGTCCTGAGTATGGTGTTGTTTTGAACCACTAAACGCATATACAATTCGTTCGAACAAAAGAAGGGAGAGATGCAGAATTTGACACAGGCTAATATAATAAAAAAAGAAGCAACCATTGGCACCACATAAACATATGGCGCGCCAGATAACCCACAATGGAGTTCATAGCATTCCCACTCCGTAGTTGATGGTGATTCTGACATGAATATCTTCAAACTCTGTTTAATTTACAATCAACCGAAACATGCGGTCAATATGACACCGGGTAAGATTTTGATCGTGATTAATAAACCAGAAACCAAGAGTAACGATTGCTCAAATGTCCAAAGCAAACAAATGAAGGAAATAAGGCATTGTGGTCTAGTGGTTCTTAAGCTATTAGAGGTGAAGCAAAAAAAAATGCAACATTCAAAATTGAAGGGACAAAAATATGTATGCAGTTGTAATGGAGCCATCATCAAACACTGTCATTAACAATTACACAAGGTCCATAAATAAATTTTGCCAAACAATTCAAATGAAAGTTACAAGTACAACATTGTTGGAATCAGAGATGTGAATATTTTTCCAACTAAAACCAAAATTACATAACTTGTCACAATCCTTGATGCTTAACTGGATATACGAATTGATAAATAAACGAAACAAACAAAACTTAAAACATCTATTCTAATCCAGAGATTACGAATACACATGATCTGCCACATGAGGGAATTGATCTGCTAGGGGTAAATTTCCAATCCAAATATCTCGCCAGAAATTGATTCTTTCACCATTACCTACCACAAACTTGCACTTGGACTTGAATTCAAGACTGAACTTTTGAATGCCTTTCCAAATGCTACAACCGTAAGCTTGTTTTGAAGGTTTAGAGTTCCAGCCCAAGTCTTCAACTCCATATTTCTCAGAAATCAATTGCTTCCAAAGAGGATTATCATCCTCACCAAACTTCCATAACCATTTCATGAGGACGGCTACATTCATGAGACGCATATTTTTAATCCCCAAACCACCTGAATCTTTAGGTTTGGTGATTACATCCCCGGCCACAAGATGATACTTCTTATTCTCCTCTCCTTCATCCCATAAAAAATTTCATATGATTCTTTCTAATTTCTTTATTATATGGACCGGAGCTAAGAAAGGAGAGAAAAAATAAATAGGAAGAGCAGTAAGGACTGAATGGATAAGAGTGAGTTTACCGCCGCGCGTTACGCTCTTAGCTATCCAGCCTGGAAGTCTAGATTCGACTCTTTCGATTATAGCATTCCACTTGATAGGAGCTCTATATAGTTCTCCCAAGGGTAGACCGAGATATTTGGTTGGAAGCACTTGGGTTTTGCACCCCAAAATGTCAGCAAAATAATGTAAATTTTGAACCCTGCCCACTGCCATTAAAGAAGTTTTGTGGAAATTAATCTTGAGACCAGAAATAACTTCAAGCCAAATAAGGATGTTGCGCAAATGGTGAATGGTACTTAAGTCATCTTTCATGAAGATC
The DNA here is from genome assembly GCA_023531295.1 of Papaver armeniacum. Lineage (NCBI taxonomy): Eukaryota > Viridiplantae > Streptophyta > Magnoliopsida > Ranunculales > Papaveraceae > Papaver > Papaver armeniacum. The sequence goes on from JAJJWW010007129.1 coordinate 336,787, forward strand.
AAGGTGTCGTCAGCAAATTGAAGATGTGTAATTTTGGATCCTCCTGGAGTTATTTCAAAGCCTTGAATCCAGCCTATTTGGGAAGCTTTAGCAAACATTAAGTTGAGAGATTCAGCCACAACAAGAAACAAAAATGGAGATAATGGATCTTCTTGACGAAGACCTTTGGAACTTTTAAATCTGCCATTAGAAGAACCATTGATTAACACCGAGAAGTGAACATACGAAATAGCACCTTCAATCCACTTTCTCCATCTACTCCCAAACCCCATTCTTCTTAGCACATAATCTATAAAGGACCGCGCGACATTATCATACGCTTTCTGAAAGTCAATTTTACACAGAATTCCATTTTGATTGTTACTTTGCATAGAATTAATGCACTCATTGGCTATAAGTGCACTATCCATAATTTGTCTACCTTGCACGTACGCGGATTGCTGAAAGCTAATGATCTGAGGGAGGACGAACTTCAATCTAGTGGCAATAACCTTGGAAATAACTTTATTGATGCTACTCATAAGGCTTATTGGCCTAAAATCTGAAATCTGCTCGAGGTTCTGCACCTTAGGAATTAACACAAGGAAAGTAGACTTAAGCCTCCAATCAATGACTTTGTTGTAGTAAAGCTCTTCCATGACCTGCATAGGTAATGTACATAATAACATAATACTGTGTTACTGTGCTCTTGCACATAACATTCTGACAATCTGTAATAGAATATCTATGAAATACTCTTGTAGCCTGTTAATAAGCCAACCTTCTACTTGAATTGCACATGGTTCTGTGTTAATTGCACAATTTGCTCTTTCTATCTTGATGGAAAAATTTGATGCTTACATTAGTAAACTTCTTTCGTGTATGAAAACAAAGGCTGAGAAAGTTTGTGCAGGAAGATCATCTCTTGGAGGTGTTAGCATTCCCAAACATCTATTTTGTTCTTATGTCCCAGCTTAATCTTATTAGGATGCCACTTCAACATTAGTATAAGTTATTGGTTTAATAAAATATATAGCTCTCGAAAGGAAATTACAGAAAATGCTTAGATAGTAAATTTCATAAGAATCTTGAATAATTTCAGGCAGAACCTTTTTATGGTATGCAAAAGAGAAACTTTCACTTGAATAACATTGACAAGCGCCATGAGAGTGGATATGTACAACAAACCTAATCTTAAGAAATAATTGTGTATTCAAGCTTGGTTTAGTTCTAAACTACAGAAACTTGGACCATTAGTTCAAAATAGGTGATGGACTTCGCACCTAACGTAGCTGGTCACTCCTAACTTTAGTTTGCCGTCTTGGGTGCAATATTAAGTTCAAGTAGTTCTGCAAGACAATATTATTTTACTCTATCTAGATGTATGAATGCTCAAAACTGGTTGCATCATATTTTACAAAATAGTAGTGTCGCACAAAGGTATAGGGGGTATGGCAGTGTTGTTGTTTACTCTATCCTTGTTAGACTTCTTTTAGTATTAGTTTTCTTTGTGCTTGTAGGATTTTTAGATTAATTAACTTGTAGCTTTTTTCATAAATGACAGTGGGCGATTCATGAATAATTGACTACCTTCGTTTTGAAATGTACTGCTTTTCTTGTGTATTCGTGTGTAGAATGTTCTGCATCTCTCTATGTTATTATGTGGTCCCTTATCCTTATACACAGGTTATTTCATGTTGTTCATCGATCTTTTATTTGTTATCCATCCAAAGATAACATAAAATTGCAGGTGGTATCAGATGCCATGGCATGTGCTTATATATGATGATCAAAAGTATTCTAGCTAGCTTCTGCAACATATTGTGTGTAGGGCACATGCCACAGCTAGCTCACTAATCTGATGTGCTGGTGTTGCTGGGGAAGTTTTTAAACCACTCCCGTTGCTCGTTGTCCTTATTGAGGTGTTAGTGGAGGCATATGAACAATGCCTGCGGGAAATACATCAGGCCGAGGAGGTATGGTCATACACTCGTTGCGTGATGAATGGTAATCAAATACCTGTGTTGCTGCAGTACTTGCCTGTTGTTACAGGCAACAGTTTTCTCGACGTTGTGTTTAAGAATGAATATTCACAATTATACAAATACATCAAATACGTTGTGTTTTAGAATACCTCATTTGTTTTCTTCTTCTTCTTCCCTCTCTCAGCACCATGCCTTGAACCCAAGACCTTATGGTTATGTGGTATCAGCTATACCACAAAGGCACGGAGGCGTTGGTGCCAGTTTACTCATCAATCTTGATGGATATCATGGTGCTAGTCTTGCTCTAATTCTGGACCTCCTTCCTTTGCGCCCATGTTGTCTTTGTACTCGCAGTAGAAATAAGGGATGAAAACCCCAGAATGAGAGGAACAGCACAATGCTCTTTTGGGATTAGAAGGAAAAGAAAGCAAATAAACGTACAGAATGAAAGGTAAAAAAGGCATTGTGGTCTAGTAGTTCTTAAGCTATTAGAGGTGTAAAGCAAAACTGAAGGCACCAAAAGATGATTGTTAATGTATAATCCCTAACATCAAACACTGTCATTAACAATTACACAAGGTGCATAGATAAATTTTTTTCCAAACAATTCAATTAAAAGTTACAATAAGAACATTGCCGGAATCAATCAGAGATGTGAATATATTTCTAACTAAAACCAAAATTACATAATTTGTGCAATCATATTGCTTAAAAAAGAACTTCTAATCCAGAGATTACCAACTCTCCGGATCTTAAGATTTCTGCGCTGAACTACCATTTTCCACAGTTATAGCAACAATTGATACCCAATTTTTGGTGTAAGTTCTGAAAAACTCGTCCAATCCACCTTGAGACTCTCTTTTTTGAAAAAAAAAACTACATTCCCAAGAAACACCATTATTTTACGGATGTTACCAAAAACAGAATACCAACAGCATAAATGCTTTCATTGATATAGCTGAAAACAAAAACCTTAGATCTGAGAGGATAAGTCATTATGACAATTTCAAATATCTTCCTCTTTGATTTCCGCATAAAACCAACAATTCCGATCCTAACCACTCGTCTGATCTTGGAAATAGAAATTTCACATCAGCTCAACTCCAGTTCCATCGGCGCCGCCTCACTCATATTGGCAGTCTCTACTCTCTAACCTTCTCACTCTCTAAAATTCTAGGGTTTGTTCAATTTATAAGAAAAATTGTGTAACTCTAGGGTTTTGTGAAATTCTACGGTTTGGTCGAGTGTTGAAGCCCAGCGTACAGACCCAAATTTGTATAGTCACTCAAGATAAAACCATCGCTTAAAACTGACATTGACGCCAATGCTATGCCTTTGATCAAAATGTTGAAAGTGACCCAGAATTTACTCTATTATCTGACTCAAAATGTACCTCATCACTCGAGATTAATCACTGCGACATAATGTTCTATGATCTATCAAGCACCAAAATATGTATGGAAATCCAATGTAACTATCATCAAACGCTATCACTAACAACACAAGGGTCCATAAAGAAAATTTCATCTTTCACATAAGCCAAAGTTGGAAGTACAAAACTACCTGAATGGCTGAATCAGATATGCGTATTTTTCCAACTAAAACAGCAAAGGGGTTCTCAACTTTGATACATACAGTATTGGGTTTTTTTTTTCACTGCTGAAGACAGAGTTGTATAGTAAAAACAAAAGTACGCAACATTTATAAATCAAGTGAATCAAAACCAAAATTACACAGTTTTCCCCAGTCCAGTTGCTTAATCAGATGTATACACTTCATCCTAGAACAAACAAACAAAACCTTAAAAAAAAAAAAAAAAAAACATCTCTAATCCAGAGATCACCCGTACATTAAATCTAAAATTTCTGAAGATCTGCCCTTTCAAAACAAATCGAAACACCATTATTTTACAGATGTTACCCAAAAAAGTGAATCAAGAGAAGGAGCGGTACAGAGTATATCAGGCTCTGCTTAAAAGAAATGACTTGCATTTGATTTGTCTTGTGTTGTTGGTGACAGTATTTGATGATAGATCATAGGCCTCTTATCAAAATAAACTAAGCCAAGTAATGTTAATAATGCTTGTCAGTTTACCTATAAAGTAGATTTACTTTGGTGCATATCAGTTTGGAATGTGATTTTTCTTTTTTTATCTTGCTGTATGGCTACATGTATCAAAGTTTAGAAACCCCATTCCAATAGCTTAATATGATTACAACTAACCATTAGAGATACAATCCCAATCATCATACATGATAACCCCGCAAAAACAAGAACCAAACCAATTTAACTAGAGGTCGGTATATGTATAATGATGAATCATGGATGGAACTAGTACCATGTATGTAACTTTCTATCCATGACCGGGTCAAGTCGTTCAACCATTTTTAGGTGTCAATTTTTTCATTTGGAGATGAAGGTGTCTTGAAAGTTTCCACATATTTTTAGGTGTCAATTTGTTTTGCAATCTATAGCACTATCAATAATGGTATCAGGTACACTGAAGTGTATGTCTATCTATAAGATTGCATATTATAAGATCATCATGATCATGGCTACTGATTTTAGTGAAATCAAGGAGACTAAAAGTTGGATAAACATGTTTGAACTCACTAAAGAAACAAGATCATGGCAAAGGTCAATGCTCATAACCAAAGGGTGCCGGATTTGGTAGCGAAGCTAGTAGTATATCAATATCCAAATCTTTAAGATTCTGTTAAAAATTTGTTCGTGATAAAGTGCTAAATCTCCTATATTACTGTGTTTATGAGCGCTGCTCACTTACTGTCCGCTATCTGGTGCTACATTCGTATTCAATTTTTTCTTGTATTCTCCATGGTCTTCAGACCTTGTCCTTTGCATATAGAGAAAACGTTACTGAGTACCAACCAGGGTGTAATGCAGTGTGCATGGTATTCATGTTTGCACTCAATAGTTCCAATAATATGCTTGTTCTGAAACTGATCCTGACCGGAACCAAAGGAGCCAAATTTTTTTTGATATTGGCGACAATGTCAAACCAATCATGAGTATTCGATTTTCATACTCCCTCCGTTTCTAAAAGATAGACTTGCATTTGAGAGGAGAAGTCATTATGACTGATAATTTCAAGGATCTCGTCTCTCTTTCTTTGATAACCTGAAATTCACGACATTGCTTGGTAGTCGTGATTTACATCTTGGCACCAAACACTTGGCTTAATTTATTTTGATATAAAATGTTGTATGGTCTATCAATCACCAAGCTGATCTGCATCCACTAACAACATTTATAAATGAAGTAAATCTAAACAAAATATTTCTAAGATCCATAAGGGAAAATTCTGTTTACAAGTTCAAATGAAAGCTTCAAACTGATCTATCATAAGCCGAAGTTACAGTATACAACACTCCCAATATCAGACGTATGAATGTTTCTCCAACTAAAACCAAAATTACATAATTTTTCCAAATCATATTGCTTAAGTAGTTATAGGAATTGACACTTGATATCTTCAACAGTTGATATCCTAGAACAAACAAACAAATTTTAAAAACATCTCTAACCCAGATTTCTGCAGATTTACCATTTCAACAGTTGATATCTTCAAACACCATTGTCTTACCCATCTTAAGCGAAAATCAAAATCCAAAAAAACATATTAAAATTTGAAACACCCTAACTGTACATATCAAAACACCCTTATTTTACCGATCTTACCCCAACGTAAAATTCAAACAAAAGCGTGCACCACGCTATATCAAGCTTAAAGGAGAAAATATAACTAGGATTTGAGAGGAGAAGTCATTATGATTGACAATTTCAAACATCTGTGTCTCTTTTTCTCACGTATGTTTAATGATTCCCACGTTATACCAACACTCTGATCATAAATCACCATCACAACTCAATTTCCCTCAGCGCTGCCTCCCTCTCTCTACCCTGCACTCTCCGTTTAACACTTATACTGAAAATCGTAAGGGTTTCGTTAATTTATAAGAAAGTCTGTCTAATTTACTAAAAAACCCTTAGACTCATTCCAATGTTACAGCCGCCCCAAACTTTCGTGGTGGCTACGAATACCCATGATCTGAAATGGGCATTGTACCCCATGTTCTGCCTTGCGATCTGAAACAAGGGAGAGCTAAAAAATCTGGTTAATGAGAGACAAAATTTTGTCATGGGTGAGCAATTTAGATTGAGTTGACTTGGATAGATAAAGATGTCGCGTTTAATCCAAAATTTTGTCATGGGTGAGCAATTTAGATTGAGTAGTCTCAAAATCTGTCATGCGACTCAAATGCACGACCCTAAATCTAACATTGCATTTGCTTTGTGGACTAAAATTTGACTCGTGACACCTCGAATGGGTTTCTAATATAACTCAAACTGCCAGTACTCATGATTGGTTTAATGACACTGGCAACCAATACTATTAATTATTTTACCTGTACCCAAAAGCCCATCAAAATACACGGGATTGCTGGCCGTTCTAATTATTGTACTAAATAACTTTTCGAAAGTGTTCAAACAAAATTCTCCCTCAGCACCGCCTCCCTCGCACTGGTAGTCTTCTCTCACTCTCACTCTCACTCTGAAATGCTAGGGTTTGGTTCCTTTTATAGCATAACTAGTTTGCTTGCTAAAAAGCCCTCTGGCTACTGTAATCCCAAAGTTGCAGCCCAGGCCCCAGTATGCAAGCCAAATTTTTGTGGTGACTTGACATATACCCCACTTATAACTTTTCATCGCCGTGTACAACTATTTATTTTCACAGCCGATCAAATGCTAAAATCTAATTATCATACTAAATAATTTTTCATTCATATACGTACAAAGAGAGGGATTAAAACAGTTGGAGCAGGTGGGACCCATTTTTGTTTAGGTGAACACTCGTATACCTAATTGCATTTTATGTCGAGCACTAAACTTAATTGGGTAATGCCTAATTGCATTGACTTACTTATCAAAGGATGGGGAGTGAAAAATATGTCTGCTACAGGAAAAAGTCTTTGGCAGGTGCTGCCAGCAGCTATTTGTTGGGGTATTTGGAATTGCCGGAACGACATCATTTTCAACAACGGGACGGCGAGCTTTACGAATCTTATAGAAAATATAAAAACCCAAACTTTCTTTCCGGTGTAAAAACATGGACTCTTTGACAGGGGTCTTTCTAGATCAAGTAATTGCTAACCGGGATTCTTTTCTTTTTGTATCGTAGGTCTCTTTGCTTGGGTTTTTTCTAAGAGGTTTAGGTTCTTTTGAGTTTGGGGAGGTTGAGCCTGTGCTTCCTCTCCCTGTATCCTTTCTCAGCTTACTATTCGTAAGCTTTTTAATATATAACTTTTGCCGAGTAAAAAAAAAAAAGTGAACACTCGTATACTTCTTCTTTAGAGGAGATAGATTTTGACAAATAGAACTACTTTGGAACCCAATTCTCTCCTTTTGATTTTCTCTCTTTTGCAAGTTCTCTTTCTTTCTCCTCGATTTCCTGCTTTCCTTCTCTTGCTTTTGCACAATCTTTGTTGAGTATACTTTGGATTACTTCACTCCACACTGCTGCTGATTCACTTGTCCATAATCCCTGAACATATAAACGTATATACGACGAAGTAAATATATACCTTAAGAAAACAATAATAACACCTCTACCGCTCCATGTGGTAAATGCTTACTATTATCGATATCCATAGTCATTAAAATATGAGAAGGAACTCGTGATGATGAGAGATCAATGAAGTTCAGAAAATGAACCAAATTTGCGCATCAAACAGTATGAAATTATTATCTAAATGTTTGGATTGAATTAACTTCCCGGAAGTTGGGAAATATATTTAGGTAATACAGAGTTTCCGAAAGAACCAAGATATCAAAGAATATATTTAGAACTGAATTTGTATTCCGAATAATCTTGATAAAAGGAAAGACTTCAGGAAAAAAAAGACCTTGAAGAAATAACCAAAAAGAATGTGCATATCCTCTGACTTAATGAATTCCCATTAGTCACGGCTATAGATGAGTACCAATATTGATGTGTGGATGAATAATTCGTAATACCACACGTAGAATGAGAAGTCATTGTTACTATAGTTATGCAGAATAAGAAAATAATAGCAGCAACCGATGAGAGTCTCACTCATTTTGGTCTAATTTGATGCTGCTACGGGCAGTGAATGAGTCCACTTTCCCCAAAAATCACTCGTACACTCATTGAGACGAGTGAGTGTTGGAAAGTCTTCACTAGGCGGCTAAAAATCAGCCATTTGGGAAAAAAACACAGGGAGCGGCTGAAGATATGCATCCTAGGGATATTTTCAGAGTTTTATTAATTTAAAAGTCTTTAAAGTGGGCCCTTTACAAGTTTTAATATTAAAATATAAGGGGAAACGGCTAATGTTTAGCCGTTGTGTTTCTTTAATAAATAAATAAAAAAAAAACGGTTGAAAATCAACCGCTTAGACCATAAAATTTGTTCACCATAGTCACAAAGTCCCTCATTCAGCTAGTCTCTCAATGATTTGGGCAGTGAATGAGTGTTAAAAAAACTCATTCCATAGCCCTTGCTCTAAGAGAACCTCTATAATTAGAGGTGGCTTTGAGGATGTCTACATAACTACCCAACACATCATCTTTACTTTCTCCATTCACATTCCCATTGAAGACCATTTTTTAGATTAAATCATTAGAAATCTTATGTGGCCTTATATTTATGACCTTTTTAAAGTCTCATTGGAGATGCTCTTACACTTTAAAATCAGTAATGATTGTTGTACCGGGAGTAAATCCCGCAGATAAAAACGTGCGAGGAGAGGTAGGAGAGTGCCGGGAACTACATAAGCCTTTACCCTCCTGATGTTGAGAACGCTCCCCCCTCTCTGCCGCACGATCTGTCCACGGGATTTCACCCGGTATTTTTGGTTGTCAACGTAGCATCATCCCTTTAAAATACCCACGGTACAAAATTGCTCAAATTAGGAACCAGTTACCATCAAATTCACGAACATGACTTTCACTAGGACCACTACTAGCAAATGGCAAATGGGCCCTCAAAAAAGTTGGACGAACAAGGTTTGCCAAAGCAGGGCCGGTTCAATTGATAAGGGCAGGGCTAGCTTAGCCTAGGGTTTACTTACTATATATAAACGATAAAAATGACCTTCCTCATCATAAACGCAAGAGACGGCAAAATGGCGGAAGAAGAAAATGTAGATGCAGTCAAAGAAGAACACAAAACGGGAAATCCAGTTAGTGATTGGCCACTAACACAAAGTGCAAGAGAGGCAGTGGTTCTTAATATATTTAAAAACTTATCTACACCATCAATTCTTTCGAGACGCTATGGTTACACGAAGGAGGATAAAGCTGCTTTAACTGCTCGTGATATCGAAGAACAAGCTTTTGTTGCTGCTGGTGGTGTTAATCTAACTGATGGTACCGAGATTCTTCGATTTTACTCGCAGCTGATCAGTGAGAAGATGCTTGAATTTGTTAAGAAGTGAGGAAATTTCTTTTTCTTGAATTTTAATTTTCGATTGCAAACTTCTATGTTATTTCTAGCGTTTGTAATTTGATTCTCACGTCTAGATGTTCTATTTTGAGATCTGTTTGTTAATTGGCTTTGGATCGGAGTATTGGAATCTAACTGAACTCAACATGGTTTATCTATTTTGAGATCTGTTCTATTTTGTCTTCTTGTTTAACTGAACTCAGCATGGTTTATTTAATTAGATTCAAATTACGTTTAGATTATTGTTAAAGATGGTAACTAAATGCAACCCACACTTCAATGCAACCCTATTATTGGAATCTAAGTAATCTAATTATTGATTAACCTAATTGATACGTGGGTAATCAAACCTACCATCATCCTCTACCTTTGTAACATGAAAATAATTGATATCGATCCAACATAAGAAAGGATAATCACGTTTACGTATCTTGATTGAATGAAGTTGTACTAATTTGTACTGCATCTCCAATGATTAAATTCAAATAGTTAATGTTTTTTCGCCGTTTCATGAAAGAACTCTAGCGTATGGAGATTCAATTATAAGAACCAACTAAATTAATACTCCCTCCGTTCCGATTTACTTGACGTTGTGAAGTTTTTCACGGATATTAAGAAATATCAGAGAGAGTAAATTTTTTCCTATAATACCCATATTAATTCCTACTTAAAGACTTAAATGACCTAGTTTTGTGTTTCTAGATTGTAGAGAAAGTTGTCAATCCCATAAAAATTACTTGGGATGAAGAGATGATGAGTAAAGAAGTAAACAAGATTGAGTATATATCCTCCATGGGGTATATTTCAAAATTAGAGTAATTGTTTTTGTGTTGATTCCCATGAGAATTAATTCTCTGGTGTGATTCCAAAGTAGGGGTAGATTAGTGAAAATTGGGGAAAAAAACTATAACTATCATCTAATTTGGAACACAAGAAAAACCCTAAAAGAGCAAGTAAATCGGAACAGAGGGAGTAATTCTTAATGGTAACCAAACAGATGAGCCGATTTTGAGGCAACTCCGGTAATAACTTTATCTGTGGTTATAAAGGTTTTATGCAAATATAAGCAAGTTAAAAGATGAAAAACCAACAAACCGACCTAACCAAAAACCTCTCTCCGGTAAGATTCAGGAAGAAATTTTCTCCTCTCCGGCAAGCTCTTAACTGCTTAGATTTGTTTGGATATTTATGGATCTAAATAGATCTGAGCAGTAATAATTCAAATCTTTAAACTAGTTTAGTTTTGTTGCTGTCAGTACATTAGATAAAGACTATTGAAGTTTCACCCCTTTTTCATCCAAACCCTATATTTCATCATGTCTGATTCGCTAATTCTCCGCTAATCTCCTGGTTTGCCGGCCTATTTACACTTGATTATTGCCTGATTGATAAATTTGTTCCTCTCGATTGCTCTGTCATGAGATTTCTGTATTAATTTCGCTGATGTAATATGAATATAGGTTTGATAATCCAAGTTTTTACACCAAAAGAAAGAATGAGTTTTAATGTCTTGTATAAGAGAATACCTTCTATTCTTCTCATTTATTCTTCTTCTCTCAGCACCACGCCTTAAACCCGTGACCTTATGGTTAAGGGGAATCAGCCACACCACTAAGGCACGGAGGCGTTGGTGAATGATTGATTTACCATAACTTCAACGACGACTTTCTTTTTTTTTTTTCACATCAACTGCTAATTGGTACCGAGTCGTTTGGGCTGTACCAATCCCTTACTAATTGTTGTGGATTTAACACTTTTTGTCACTTTTTTCATTCATCCGGATGGACTAACAGAACATGGATTACGATGCTCTTGTGGGATTAAAAGGAAGGAAGCAAATAGACGTCAGAATTACCCATACAAAAGATGGCCTTGGTGGTCATACCATCAATGGAGTTCATAGCTTTCTCCAGACATGATGTCTTCAACAACTCTTTGCACCTACTCTAATGCAAATCTTGCGCTCAAAATGATCCTCGAAAGATTTTCACTGAGATTATGAAATATAAACCGAGATTGACATTTACTCAATGTACCTGAATTTTAAACATTGAACCCTGAATTATGAACAATGTACCCTGAAGGGCGATTTAGACTACTTAACTCTCTCTAACGGAAAATCTAACGGAATGGGGCATTTTATTTTTTTTTCCAAATTTAACGTAGTTTTTGGGGCATTTTCACAACCTTGGGGTCCATTTTGGGGCATTTTGCCACTTAACCTAAGAGGTTTTGACCATTCTATGATCTATCAAACACCAAAATATGCATGTAAATGTAATGCAACTATCATCAAACATTGTCACTAACAATTACATAAGGTCCATAAATAAAACTTTGCCTACCAATTAAAATGAAAGCTTTAAACTGATCTTCTTTTTATGTTCAGATAAATAAATTTTGCCTACCATTGCCGGAATCAGAGATATGAATGTTTTCCAACTAAAACAAAAATTACATAGTTTATCCAAATCATATTGCTTAACTGGATATACGAATTGAAACTTCAACAAACAAAACAGAACTGAAAACATCTCTTCTAATCCACAGATTACCAATACACAAGATCTTAATATTTCTGCTGATCTACCATTTCCAAAGTTGTAGTAAAAATTGTACCAAATTTTTAATTGTTGTAAGTTATGAAAAACTAATCTACTTCACCTTCAGACTCTCTGTTTGAAGAAAAACCTACAATCCCCATATGAAACACCATTATTTTACGGATGTTAGCAAAAAAGAAACCAACAACATAGCATATGTGAATTTGATGAAACAAACAACTTAGATTTGAGAGGATAAATCATTATGACTTAGCAATTTCAAATATCTTCCTCATTGATTCCCACATAAAACAACACTCCGATCATAACTAAGTCGAACCCAGTCCTTGGGTTTTTCCATCGTAGCGCCGCCTCACTCACCGGCAGTCTCTCACTCTCTGAAATTCTAGTGTTTCTTCAATTTATAAGAAAATTTGTGTGATTTAGGGTTTTGTGTTTTAGCCAAATGTTGGAGGCCAGTGTACACGCCCAAATTTTTGTAGTTCACTCAAGAGATATGTACACCATCACTCGAAATCAATCACTGCGATCCAAAGTTATTGTAAGTGACCTGAAACCTACCCCATGGCTCAAAATTACTTAGTATTTCCAAATGAGTCCGTGACTCAAAATTTTTGTTTGTGAGCCGAAATGAACCACTGTGATGCAATTGTTCACTCCACTGCTAAAACGTTCCATTAAATTCTTAAAACTTGTACAAGGACCTAGAATCTAACTTGCTCCGTAATACAGAATTTCCTACGTAGATTAATATTTGCCTCTTCACCAATTTTACAAAACTTGATCATATATATTCTAGAAACTCACTTTAAAATCTCTCGTGATCTGATCAGTCAAAAGAAATCTAGAATGGGTTACTAGAAATCTAAGTTATGTAAAAATTGCACTAAAGCTTGGAATATGAATTTCCAGTATTCCTTTTGGATGAATTGTGAGTATTCATGATTGCTATAATGACATTGCCGCCAATATCAATTTTATTTGGCTCCTTTGTTTCACTTTTACGAATTGCGAGTATTCAAACAGAGATTACCGACATACAAGATCTTAAGATTGCTACTGATCAACCATTTCCATAATTGTATTATGTGGCTGTAGCAAACAACCAAGAATTGAAATCATCAAACACTCTTATTTCAGACTACGTCATTATTTTACAGATCTTACCCGTACACAAAGCCCAGAGAATAGGTGCTACCACGTATATAAATCTTTCGAGAGAACAAACATTTTAGATCACTGATATCTCCCTCTTTGATCTCCACCAGGAATCTCCACCAGGTTATATATGTGTAATGACACCAATAAAACCAACACTACTCTGTCAGATCTTGGAAACTAAGATCTAAGATTTCTGCACATCTACCGTTTCAACAATTGTAGCATGTACGCCAGCTACCAACACTTGAAATTCAAACACCCTTATTTAACAAATCAAAACACCAATATTTTACTGATTTTCCGGCACCAAATATCCAGAGAAAGGTTGCTAACACTTATATCTCTCTATGATAACTTAGATTTGAGAGGAGAAGTCATTACAACTGACTATTTGAAACATATGTCTGTTTCTCTCTTTGATCTCCAAGGTATATATGCTTAATGATTCACACATTATTTCTCTCTTTGATCTCCAAGGTATATATGCTTAATGATTCACACATTATACCAACACTCGGAGGCGGCAGTGAAGTATAGAAAGTCTCTACTCTCTCACTCTAAGTATAGAACTTCTACTAAAAATTCTAGGGTATGGTTAATTTATACTGTAAAAAAATCTGTCTAATTACTAATATGCCCTTAGACTCATCCTGATGTTACAGCTGCCCCAAATTTTTGCTGTGGTTCAATAATACTCCCTCCGTCCCTAATTAGATGAGCTACTTGTAGTTTGCACAAATTTTAAGGCAAGGAGGAAAGTGGAGTATATTTAAGTATTTTTTTACAATTATACCCTTATGGGCAATAATTAGTAAAATTTAGAAACGATTTATCTCTTAAACTATACCACGGTTTTTTATAAACTTTATACCGTTGAAAAACATTTTAAAACACCTACGCAACGAATATAAACATGACTATCAAATTATACATATTTCTTATAGAAAAAATAATCAATTAAAAGGATAGTTTTAGAAATATCCCCTTAATTAGTGAAATAGCTCATCTATTTGTGGACAAAACTAAAAACCAAGTAGCTCATCTAATTAGGGACGGAGGGAGTATACGAATACCCATGATCTGAAATGGACATTGCACCCCATGTTCTGCCTTGATAAAAATTAGGGGGAGCTAGAAATCTTGCTATCGAGAGACAAATTTTTTTTATGGGAGATCGATTAAGATAAGCAGACTTGGATAAACAAAAGATGTTTTGTTTAATCTATAATTTTTGAAATGACCCAAAACTATTTTCTTATATATCTGCCTCCAAATGTTCAGTATTAATCAAGAATAAGTAAATTGCACCACGTGTTCTCGCCTTGTGATCCAAAAGCAAGGACAGCTAGAGAATCTGGTTATGGAGAGACAAAATGTTGATATGGGTGAGCAATCAAGAATAAGTAGAATTTTTGAATCACCCACTAGACAAAAGACATTGCCTCAACCCATAATTTTTGAATCACCGAGGATTTATGCTCAAAATATACACATCATTCAAGATCTATCATTGCAACCCAAAAGAATAGTGGGCGTTGTATCCCTAGTGGTTTGATATAAGGATAGAGCTCCTCAATGCTCACTTTGTTAATGAATTTGGTTTTGTTATACCTGTGGTTTAATCTTTGTCGACTTGATGGCATGTTAGGACTTGATGGAAAATTGTCTTAACTATTCAAATGAAAGCTCTCAACTGATCTAAGAAAAGCCAAAGTTACAAGTACAACACTCCCTAAATCACATGTATGAATATTTCTCCAACTAAAACCAAAATTACATAATTTGTCCCAATCATATTGCATAACTAGATATAGGAATTGACACTTTAACAAACACACAAAACTTAAAAACATCTCTAATCCAGAGATCAACGATACATAAGATCTAAGATTTCTTCAGATTTACCATTTCAACAGTTGATATCTTCAAAATCAAAATCCAAAAAAAAAAATATTAAAATTTGAAACACCCTAGCTGTACATATCAAAACACCCTAACTGTGCACCACGCTATATCAAGCTTAATGAAAAAAATATAACTAAGATTTGAGAGGAGAAGTCATTATGATTCATAATATCAAACATCTGTGTCTCTTTTTCTCTTTGATCACATAGGTATGTTTAATGATTCCCATATTATACCAACACCACCATCACAACTCAAATTACTGGCTATTTCCCTCAGCGCCGCCTCCCTCGTCTTGAAAGTCTCGGCCCTCTTACTCTCTCTTTTACACTTATACTGAAAATCGTAAGGGTTTGTACAGCCGGCCCAAATTTTTATGGTGGCTACGAATACCCATTATCTGAAATGGGCATTGTACACCATGTTCTGCCTTGCGATCCAAAACAAGGGAGAGCTAAAAAATCTGGTTAATGAGAGACAAAAATTTGTCATGGGTGAGCAATTTAGATTGAGTAGACTTGGATATAGATAAAGATGTCGCGTTTAATCCGTAATTTTGTCATGGGTGAGCAATTTAGATTGATTAGTCTCAAAATCTGTCATGTGACTCAAATGCACGACCATGAATCTAACATTGCATTTGCTTTGTGGACTAAAATTTGAGTCGTTACACCTCGAATGGGTTTCTAATATATGACCAAGTTGTATAAAATGGCACTCAAACTGCCAGTACTCATGATTGGTTTAATCCAATGACACTGGCAACCAATATTATTAATTATTTTACTTGTACCCAAAAGCCCATCAAAATACATGGGATTGCTAGCCGATCTAATTATTGTACTAAATAACTTTTCAAAAGTGTTCAAAGAAAAGGATTACAAACAATCGGAGCTGGAACCCATTTTTGTTTAGGTGAGCACTCGTATACTTCTTCTGTTTTCCTCTCTTTTGCAAGCTCTCTTTCCTTCTCCTCGATTTCTTGCGCTGCTTCTCTTACTTTTCTTTACTGAAACGGAAATCCTAAATGAGTCAAGTTTTTGAGAAGATAATCATAATGGCGTGTATAAAACGCATAATAAGATGTGTGCATGTTCAAGCAAAAGGTTGGGGTTTCGATTACCTTTTCATCCCTGACCTCGTGGGTTTTGAGCTTCGACAAGTCTTGTTTTCCATTGCATGAAGTATTTGATACTTCCAACATGGATCAGCACTAGCATTCCGAAACTACAATTCTTGATATATATATTCATGTCATTCCATCCATAGTTGATGGTGATTCTGACATGAATATCTTCAAACTCGAAAATCAATGGAGTTTAATTTACAGTTGATGGTGATTCAAAATGAGGGAAACTTGCGATCAAAATGACACCCGGTAAGATTTTCATTGAGATCAATAAACCAGAAACCAAGAGTAACGATTTGCTCAAATGTCCAAAGAAAACAAATGAAGGAAAAAAGGCATTGTGGTCTAGTGGTTCTTAAACAAATGCAACATTCAAAACTGAAGGGACAAAAATATGTATGTAATTGTAATGCAACTATCATCAAACACTGTCATTAACAATTACACAAGGTCCATGAAAAAAAGAACATCTAACAATTCAAATGAAAGTTACATAATTTGTCCGGAATCACAGATGTGAATATATATTTCCAACTAAAACCAAAATTGCATAATTTGTCCCAATCCTATTGCTTAACTAGATATAATTTATACTTGAACAAACAAACAAAACTTAAAAAAGCACTTCTAATTCAGATTACCAATACACAAGATCTTAAGATTTCTTCTGATCTACTGCCATTTCCCACAGTTGTAGTAACAATTGTACCCAATTTTCGTTGTATGTTCTGAAAAACCTACAATCCCCATATGAAACACCGTTATTTTGGAGATGTTACCAAAAAAGAAACAACAAAGATGTCCCTGGTATGAGAGTCTATTCAAAACAAGAAAACTTAGAATTGAGAGGATAAGTCATTATGACAAATTCAAATATTTTCCTCTTTGATTCCCACATAAAACCAACACTCCGATATAACCACCCGTCTGATCTTTCAAACAGAAATTTCTCATCAGCTCAACTCCAGTCACTGGTTTTTTAGCGGCGCCCCCTCGCTTGCACTGGCAGTCTCTAGTCTCTAATCTCTCACTCTCTAAAATTTTAGGGTTTGATCTATTTATAAGAAATTTTGTGTAACTCTAGGGTTTTGTGTTTCGGTCACACGTCGAAGCCCAGTGTACAAGCCCGAATTTGGGTAATTCACTCAAGATATATCCACTATCTAATATCGACATTGCAATCCATGCTCTGCCTGGTGATCGCACATTTTTATGTCGTTTTAATTCGTAATTTTGGAAGTGACTCAAAATGTAAACCATCACTCGAAATTAAACACTGCGACCCAAAGTTATTGTCAAGTGACTTGAAACTTACCCCAAGGCTCAAAATTACTTAGTAATTCCAGATGAGTCGCTGACTCAAAATTTGTTTTGTGAACTGAAATGTACCACTGTGACGCAATTGTGCACTCCACTACTCGAATATTACGTTAAGTCTCAAAATTTGTACAAGAACCTAGAATCTAACATGCTCCGTAATCCAGAATTTCCTACGTAGATTAACATTTGCCTATTCACCAATTTTACAAAACTTGATCATGTATATTCTAGAAAGTAGAAACTCACTTTAAAATCTCTCGTGACCTGATCAGTCAAAAGAAATCTAAAATGGGTTACTAGAATATGATCTAAGTTATGTAAAAATTGCACTAAAGCTCGGAATATAAATTGCAAGTATTCATATTTGGTTTAATGATGTTGTCGCCAATATCAATATTTTGTCTCCGTTGTTTTTAAATAAACGCAAGTTCTTTGGTTTGGAGACGAAAAATACATGGCTGCTAATGGAGTACCAGCGTAAATGGAAGAAGTACTTGACACCTACAATGGTTGAGTGACTTGATGGTATCATGGATAAGGACTAGCGTAAATGGAAACTACAATTCTTGACATTCATGTCATTCCATTCCATGCATCCATGATCCATCATCATACCTATTGTTGTCTCTTTTTATTTTTTAGTTTGGTAAATTCATCAATTGGGGTTGCATCTCTAATAGTTTGTTGTAATGATGTCGAACTTCCATGCATATCCGCCATATTGGAGTTTTTTCACTTCTGAAGACAGAGTTGTATTGCAAAAATAAATAAATGAAACATTCAAAACTAATATGCGCCTACTTGATCTGAGCGAGTAGTGACTTCAAAGCCTGCAATCAAAAAAGAAAAAAATGTTGCACGAAAAGAAAGCTCCCCTCATACTTCAGACACCTTAAAATTTTGGCTAAAACTTCCAACAAATGATTCCCGATTTTTGTTGCAAGGTCTGGATAAATCATCAATTTCATCTAGAGACTCTTTAGTTGAAGAAAAAGCCAAAATTTAACAAATCAAAACATTATGACTATACAGATCTTACCGGAACAAGAAATTAATGGAATAATGCGGCCACAGACATTAGGATTTGTAGAGAAGACGACTTGAATTTGAGAGGATAAACCATTCTGACAAATTGACAATTCAAATATCTGGATCTCTGTATATCCCTTTGATCTGCTAGGTATGAGTAATGATTCCCTCATGAAACCAACACCCCAATCACAATCCCTCGTCTAATCATGGAAACGGGAAATTCTCATCAGCAGCACGACTCCGGTGATGGCTTTTTCCCTCAGCCGCCTCACTCGCACTGGTACTAGTTTCTAGGGTTTGTTTCGGTTAGATGAAAATTTATATTATGATTTACTAAGATACCCTTGAATTAATTCCAAATGTTGCGACCAAAATTTGTGTGTTGACTAAAGAGTCAAAATATAAGCAAGCGACTCAGAATTTACTCTGGTTCAGAATGTAAATGTACACCATAACTCAAATATCAATCACAGCGACCAATATTTATAGTCCAATGACCTGAAATGTATCTTTGTTACCCAATATATTCACCCAATGAGTCAAATTCTGTCCTATAAGTCACAAAATCTGTCACCTCATGACTCAAATTCTACCCTTGGTCTCAAAATCTTTACCGACTCAAATGCTAACCCAAAATTTGCTTTGTGGACTAATATTTGCCCTATGACATGATCAGTCAATAGAAACCTGAAATGGGTTTCTAGAATATGAACAAG
This sequence comes from Papaver armeniacum, assembly GCA_023531295.1. NCBI lineage: Eukaryota > Viridiplantae > Streptophyta > Magnoliopsida > Ranunculales > Papaveraceae > Papaver > Papaver armeniacum. The sequence continues at coordinate 356,064 of JAJJWW010007129.1, forward strand.
TTGTATAAAAATGGCATTAAAATTACAAGCATTCATTATTGGATTAATGACGACACTGGCCACCGGTATCGATTATGTTTGGCACCTTTGTTTTGACTTTTATGATACATGGGATTGCAGGCCAAAATATATATTGATTTATAACTTTTCATTAGGGAGTAAAACTATTTAGTCTCAAAGCCGATCATAAAAGTGGAGTTCCGGGTATTATTGTTAAGATCGATTTCGAGAAGGCCATTGATCACGTGTCTTGGAGTTTCGTGGATGAAGTCTTGGCTAAAATGGGTTTTGGTACCAAATGGAGAGCTTGGATTCGGGGGTGTATCACTAATATTCCTATCTCTATTTTGGTCAATGGCTCGCCTCACCAACAATTCACTCTTGGGTAAGGGTCTTCGTCAAGGAGATCCAATCTCCCCTTTTCTTTTCTTAATTGTTTCGAAGATCTTAATCTTATGTTTCAAGTTATTCGAATCTAGGTAGAATGGGAGCTTTCAACTTGGTCCTACAGGGTTAAAAATTGGCCATCTTCAGTTCGCGGTCGACACCCTGGTGTTTCTTGACGAAAGTAAGGATCAAGTTGATTGCTTAAGGTATTTTTCTTCTGTTTGAACTAGCTTTTGGCCTTCGTATAAATTTTTCCAAATCTTGCATGTATGGGGTGGAAGGAGTCTCAAACTTAGATTCTCTAACAAGTATGTTGGGTTGTAGGCATGATAACCTGCCAACTAACTATCTAGGTGTTTGAGGGTGAAAACGGTTTCTGCTGATTTCGGTAATTTCGTGTGTGTGGGTGAGAAACGAGTCTAAACCCTAAATAATATACTGCACGGGAGTACTTTGATTCGAGAGATCAATTTGTATAAATCCGGCCTAAAATAAGAAATGGTCGTTCCAGATTTGCTTCGGTCACAAAGTGAAGGACAAGGGTTGGTCTTAGGGAGGGAAGCGAAGAGAGTGTTGAAGCCAGAATAGTTGATTCTGGAAGAGTGGGTGTATTACGACTCATATCAGAAGGTGAAACGCTAGTAATGTCGAAAGCTAGCAGGTGATTTCTGAGTGTTGTATTCTCCTGACCAAAAAACGTGTCCTTTAGTGGAAATAGGTGAAACCTATTTATACAAGTCGTAATAAAACGTACCCTGGCTTCGTAAGAAGCGGAAGCGGTTGAGTGGTGGAGGAAAGTGGTAACGGGTAACGCCTGGAATTGATGTTTCCTTAATGAGGATACGTTTCACCACTTATTGCTTGTCATTATTAACCGCCTCACCTTTATGACACTTTCTTTTAACGGGCGTACTGCACGCCGCACGCTGTAAGCTACCATATATACCAATACCCTGATGAGCATCCCCCAGTTTGTGACATGTTTTGATGTCTCGAGTGTTTTCATGAAAAACATATAGCATGTTGCTAGCGTATGGCAAGTTAATATTGAGAGGTTTTGTCGATTCGGTGGTGACCTTCGACGGCTGAGATTTGCATCCCAAGAGGAAGGGTAGTCGTTGATCATGGCTACCCTTTGTTGGCAGCCAGCGGAGTGGCCGCGGCTTGGCTTGCGCATGCTCTTGGCGTGGCCAATTAGGGTTTGGTGTCGTGACCAAAAAATTGGCATCGTAGCTAAGAGTGTGTCGTGGCCAAGAATTGGCAGCGTAGCCAAATTAGGATTTGGCGCCGTGAACAAAGAATTGGCATCGTAGCCAAGAGGTTGCTATAAGTCGTTTGGTTTGGTGACAAGCCTGTACGGCTGAGATCTGTATCTTGGGAGGAAGGGTATCCGTTGATCGTGGCTACCTTCCGTTTGGAAGCCAACGGCATGGTGGCATGGCAGGCATGCTCGTGCACACTTTAGGTGCGTCCAAATTAGGGTTTTGGCATAAACCGTGGAATTTGGCATTGCGACCAAAAGTTGCCACCAGTTTGGTGGCGAACTTGTACGCCTGAGATCTGCATCTCAGGATGAATGGTAGTCGTTGATCGTGGTTACCTTTTTTTTGACGGCCAGCGGCATGGTGACATGGCCGGTATGCTCGTGCATACTTTAGGCGCGGCCAAATTAGGGTTTTGGCATAAACTGTGGGATTTGGTATTGTGACCAAAAGTTGCCACAAGTTTGGTGGAGAACTTGTACGGCTGAAATCTGCATCTCAGGAGGAAGGGTAACCGTTGATCGTGGCTACCTTTCGTTTGGCGGCCAGCGGCATGGTGGCATGGCCGGCATGCTCGTGCATACTTTAGGCGCGGCCAAATTAGGGTTTTGGCATAAACAGCGGAATTAAGCATGGCTTGGCATAAATTGGAGCCACAAGCATCGTGCGGAGTTGTTGTCTCGGCTTGGAGCCGCTGGCGTGGTGCGGCTTGGACGAAGCCGATGGCATGGTACGGCTTGGAGGCGCTGGCGGCTTGGACGGAGCCGCTGTCATGGTACGGCTTGGACGGTGCTGCTGGCATGGTACGGCTTGGACGGAGCCGCTGGCATGCCTTTGGTACAGTGGCATGGCTGGCATGGTTGGCATGCCTTCCGCACAGTGGCGTGGCTGGCATGGTTGGAATTTCTTTGGCACAGTGGCGTAGCTGGCATGGCCGATGCATACCTTTATCACGGTGGCGTGGCTGGCATGGTTGGCATGCCTTTGGCACGGTGGCGTGGCTGGCATGGTTGGCATGCCTTTGGCACGGTGGCGTGGCTGGCATGCACAGTGGTGTGGCTGGCATAGTTGGCATGCCTTCGGCACAATGGCGTGGCTGGCATGGTTGGCATGCCTTTGGCACAGTGACGTGGATGACATGGCTGGTGCATACCTTTAGTACGGTGGCGTGGCTGGTATGGTTGGCATGCCTTTGGCACGGTAGCGTGGCTGGAATGCCTTTGGCACGGTGGCGTGGCTGGCATGGCTGGCTTGCCTTTGGCACAATGGCGTGACTGGCATGGCTGGCATGCCTTTTGGCACAATGGCGTGGCTGGCATGGCCAGTGCATACCTTTAGCATGGTGGCGTGGTTGGAATGGCTGGCATTCCTTTGGCACAATGGCGTGGCTGGCATAGCCGGTGCATACCATTAGCACGGTGGCGTGGCTGGCATGGTTGGCATGGCTTTGGCACGGTGGCGTGGCTGGCATGGTTGGCATGCCTTTGGCACGGTGGCGTGGCTCGCGTGGCTGGCATGCCTTTGGCACAATGGCGTGGCTGGCATGGCCGGTGCATACCTTTAGCAAGGTAGCATGGCTGGCATGCCTTTGGCACAATGACGTGGCTGGCATGGCCGGTGCATACCTTTAGCACGGTGGCGTGGCTGGCATGAGCGAATGTGATGTCAGCAAATACTAAGGGTTCTGTCGCGGAAGGTAATATGTATATATATATATATATATAAAGGGTACCCAGTGGAGTCTTATCGGCAAGGTGCCGAAACTTATAGTGTATTTGAGACTGTTGTCGCATCCGTGAGTTTGGGTAGATTTCACGTAGACATATTGAATGGTTCAATAAATGTGCTAGTGGAGATATCGGTGTTTACAGATCCGTTTCCTTACATATTGACGTCACGTTATACCAAGGTTTTACGATTTTAACCCTAAGCTAAAAACCACCATCAACATTAACTCCCCTGCTAAGCTCGGAACAGGGGCCTTGTTGCGAGGTAACCATGAGATAGTGAAAGACAAGGAAAAATCGAAACGGCAAGTTATGAAAGGATGGTCAGGAAGATCCGACTAACCTTTTTTGGGAGGTAAAGAGAATCCATGACTCTTGCGTTGGTGGCTTTGCGTAAATTGTCTTCTTTGGCTAGGCCGCGGGGTGGTAGAGATGGTTGCTTCTTTGAGATGTAGACTGTTGGCATCAGCTTAGAAGGGAGCCGCTAGCATAGACTTGGTGTGAAATGGAGTCGTTGTCAGCATTGGTCGGCTTGGAATGGAGCCGTCAGCATCGGTCGGCTTGGAATAGAGCCGCTAACATCAACTTGGCGCGGGCGCTAGCTTGGGTTTGACATGGCGTGAGCGCTGGCTTGGCGTGGGCGCTGGCTTGGCATGGCGTGGGTGCTAGCATGGAGTGGTGTGGGTGCTGGCATGGCGTGGCGTGGGAGATGGCATGGCGTGGGTGCTAGCATGGCGTGGCGTGGGCTGTTGGCACCGTGAAGCTTTCCATTGCGGGCCCGGTTGCCTCTTTCCATGCGTAGCTCAAATAGGAAATCCTTTCCTTATTCAAATTCCAAAAGTGTCACGCCTATAAAAGGGTTAGCTCCCCTTTTTATCACGTATCTTTGTTCTCACGTCCTAGTGCTAGCGGCAGAATGGTAGCAATAACGTGGGCAAGCATATTCCAGGTATGTACTCCAGCGTTTCTGTTTCAGTTTGTTCTTTTTTGTTAGTGCAAACCCTAGCCGTAGGTATACCTTCCATAAATTTGTAGAAATATTATTCTTCTGTATTGGTGTAAACCCTAGTCGTATGTATATCTTTCCATAAATTTGTAGAAATACTTCATCATAAACAATTCCTCTTCAATAGCACCGCAGTAACATTGGCCACTTCATTAATGGAATCGGAGGTAATCATCATGTAAAGTAGGCATGCACGGGTAGGTGACTGCCATTGATTCCATGAAAACCCTAGCGTTAGGGTTTCCCCTTCTTTTTTTTTTTGTGGCCGTGTGCATAGTTTCCACGGTGGGAGGCGCGACTCCTTGGCCGAGAGCGTTCTTCCTGCTTGCAAGGCGCGACTTTGGCGAGGGGGCGCATTTCCCGCGGCGACGCGGGGTTTGCCATGCACGAGTATCAGTCTCCATTTCTTTGACTATGCGTGTTATGACTTGCAACTAAAACAAATTGGCTTGTGTCCAAAATGGATTCTCCGTTGTTGATAAAATAGTCTTCATGCGCTCTTTTTTTTGTAGTAACTTTTCTCCGTCTTGTTCCATTGTAGTTACTTTGAAGGTGAAAGCAGCGCAAGAAATTTTTGTTAGGATGTCGCCTGAGAAAAGCCATGTCGTAACAAAAGACGTTGGCAACTCCAAGCCAAACATGGATGATGAATTCTTCACAATGTCTTCTTCCACAGCTAGGAGAAACCATCCCAAGTATGTTCCGATCCTTCTGACCGGTTCGGAGGGCGAAGGAAGGACCCAGTCAGTTTTGCCATGGGGTGTGATACGGTTTTGCCTTGAGAGGAAAGAGTATTCTGCTTATCCTATTGACTTTAAAATCTCTCATATTCCACTGCACTCTTTTGATAAATGGATGCAATTTATGATAAGTCAAGACTGCGTGAGAGCCAACTTGACCAAGGCGCATATCATCGATGCTGTCATGGCTTCTGCAACACTTCAAATTTGGAAAGATATCCCGGGCTTGCTTGCTTTTATCTCCAGATGGTGTCCAGATACTCATACGGCCATATGCAGGTGGGGTGAAATGACTATCTCCTTAGAGAGTATAACCATCTTGCTAAACCTTCCCATAAAAGGAAACCTTGATATCAAGTTGTCTGGAGATGAAGAAAAAATGTGCGCCGCTCTCGTTGCGAAGTCGAAAGGGTTCGTTCGGAAGGAAAACGAAACGAGGTGCTTAGAATAGATCTTTCAATGTTCACATAAGATAAAAGAAACAAATAGAACTTAAAACATATCAAAACTAAAGATTGCCAAAATATAACATCTGAATATTTATGTTGATCTACCATTTCAACTGGTGTAGGATGTGAAATTGCTAAAACTTCAAAGAAATGATACCCCATAATCGTTTTAAGGTCTAGATAAATCATATATGTCATATTTAGAGTCTCTAGTTGATGAAAGTCCTCAAATCTGGTACATCAAATCCTCAGATGGAACGAGAACCTAATAGAATAAGTGCTAGCTGCCACCAAATCAGGATGTATAGAGGATAGACAACTTGAATTTGAGAGGATAAGTCATCATGAAAATTTCAAAGATCTGGATCTCTAGCATCTCCCTTTTATCTCTAGGGTATGTGTAATGGTTTCCACATAAAACCAACACTCTGAACATAACCCCTCATCTGATCTTTGAAAACGACAATCTCTCGTCCACAAATCTCCGGTTACTGATTTTTTTCCCACAACAAAGCCTCCCTTGCACTGGTTGTCTCTACTTTCTCATTCTCTGGCTAAAACTTATACTGAGAATCTAGGGTTTACTTTATTTAAAAAACTGATTTACTAAAATACCCCTTCAACTAAACTGATTTTTCCCCTTCAAAATATACACCATCACTACTCGGAATTTGAATCGATCCCAAGTCTCAAAATTGTTTTATGTACCAAAGTTGCCTTCTAACCTAGAGTGGAAGAAGTTATTAGTTTCCTCCTAACAACTGTTGTTGAGTTGGTTGACATTGGAGCAAAGTTTTTTGAATCGGTTGTGTTGACGCGTCAATTACTTTAGTGTGGCAGAGTTTATTATCAATTTGTGATTTCTACACAAACTAGAGCAACTGAATTCCAATAACTGTTGTTAAATTACTAGCTGAAGTCTGAAGACATCGAATCTTGTTTCATTTTTGATTCACAAAATTCAGTTTTTATATGCAAAGTGGGAATTACAAAATGAACTACTAGATTTAGTGAGAATAGCAACTTCCTAGGAGTAAACACAGGTGAATCTAAGTAGCAGTTAATGTGACATGACATTTCTTTCGATTTCAAAACTGTAAAGTCATCGCATAATTCCAATTGTTTGTTGTAATCATGATTTAAGACAAATAATCATCAGAATAAGTAATGTTGTTCTAAACTTTGATGCACATTGCCATATTAGGGTTTTGTTTCACTTCTAGAGATACATACTGGTGTACATCAAAGAACAATGTTAAAAAAAAATGCAACAAATACTGAGCTACAGCAGCGTTTTGAACTTCTTCATAGGTAAATAAATTGACAATCATTATCGTCACTTGGCTTAGTTTATTTTGATAAGAGGTAAATGTAATGCAGCAATCATCAAACACTGTCACTAACAACATTTATAAATGAAGTAAATTTAAAAAAAAAATATTTGCAAGGTCGATAAAAGAAAATTTTGTCTTTAGCAATTCAAATGAAAGCCTCTGGATTGATCTATATATGTTCACATACATACGCCAAGGTATTAACAATACAAATGAAAGCTTCCAAATCAATTACACAAGGTCCATAAATAATAAAATGAAACTTTGCCTAACAATTCAAATGAAAGCTTAAAACTGATCTTTTTATGTTCAGGTAAACGCATTGCTAGAATCAGAGTCTTGAATGTTTTCTAACTAAAACAAAAATTACATAATTTTATCCAATTTATATTGCTTAACTGGATATACGAATTGAAACTTGAACAAACAAAAGAGAACTTAAAACATCTCTTCTAATCCAGAGATTACCTATAGACAAGATCTTAAGATTTCTGATTTACCATTTCCACAGATAACACAAAATGGAGTTCACAGCGTTCGCCAGAACATCCTTCTCACCGGACATTTGAGGGTGATTCTGACATGATATGATCTTCAACAACTCTGTTCAAACAGAAACTTGAGCTCAATATGATACCTTGAAAGATTTTCATTGAGATTATGAGGTGTAAAGGTGCTTATACTACTTGAGGTGTATACCAAAAAGTGCAACAGTCAAAACTGACCTGCACCAATCTAAGAAGTTTTTACAAGCATTATCATCACTTGGCTTAGTTTATTTTTGATGCAAGAGGTTCTATACTTCTATGATCAAGCACAAAAAAATATTTATGTAAATGTACAACTATCATCATCATATACTGCCATTAACAATTACACAAGGTCCTTAAAGAAAATTTTCCCGTACAACTCAAATGAAAGCTTCAAACCGATCTATCTATGTTCAGGTGAACCGAAGTTACAAGTACAAAACGCCGGAATCATTAATGTGAATATTTTTTCAAAATCAATCATAATTTGTCCCAATCCTATTACTTCACTAGATATACGAATTGATAACTGGGCAAACAAGCAAAACTTGAAACATCTCTGATCCAGAAATTACCAATACATAAGATCTTAAGATACCATTTCCACAGTTGTAATATGTGAACAGCAAAATCTTCATCGATACCCAATTTTGGTCGTAAGGTATGGATAACTCATCTTACCAATCTTGAGAGTCTCCGTTGATGAAGAACTAGCATCCCGATGACACACCACTATTCTACTGATGTTTACCCAACAAAGAATTTCAGAGAACAAGCAATGCCTTTGAATATCCAAAAACCAAAAACCCAAGTTTGAGAGGAGAAGTCATTATGATACAATATTAACATCTATTTCCCTTATCTTGATCTCCAAGTTATATGTAAAGATTCCGACATGAAACCAACAACTTAATCACAAACCGTTATCTGATCTTGGAAACGGTGAATCTGATCAGCGGATCTAGTTTTTCCCCTTCAGCACCGCCTACTCGCAATGATAGTCTCAAAATCTAGATAAAACTCCAACCAAAAGTCTAGGGTTTGGTTCACTTTTTAAGAAAATTTGTCAGCTTTACTAAAATGCCCTCTAAGACATTCAACTGTTGCAGCCCAGGCCCAATGTGCACGCCAAAATTTGTGCCGTGACTCGAGATATATAAAGTATTAGGGCGTTTCGCCCGATATTCAAGGATTTGATCTGGTCAAATCAAATTCAAGTCATTTTTTACTGGGAAAAATATCGTTTGGTCCTTTTTAGGTGGGCCCATGTCTGTTTGTCCTTTGGTCAAACGCTTTTATTGTTTGGTCCATAAGTATTTAAAAATATTAAACTGACAAAAATATCCTTCTGTGTTAATTTTTATTTATTTTCTTGTAGCAATTCATTCCAGAAATGAAGTTCATACAAAAACCTAAAAAAACAGACTTCATTCCAGAAATAAACTCCATACAAAAACCTAAAAAAACAAAGTTCATTCCAGAAATTAAGACCATATAAAAACCTAAGAAAACAGACTTCATTCCAGAAATGAAGTCCATATAAAAACCTAAAAAAACAGAGTTCAATCCAGAAATGAAATCCATATAACAACCTAATTATAAACAGACTTCATTCCAGAAATGAAGGCCATATAAAAAACCTAAGAAAACAGACTTCATTCCAGAAATGAAGTCCATATAAAACCCTGATAAAACAGAGTTCATTCCAGAAATGAAGTCCATATAACAACCTAAATAAACAGACTTCATTCCAGAAATGAACTCCATATAAAAACCTAAATAAACAGACTTCATTCCAGAAATGAACTCCATACAAAAACCTAAAAAAACAGAGTTCATTCCAGAAAATGAAGTCCATATAAAAACCTAAAAAAACAGAGTTCATTCCAGTCCACTATAAAAAACTCGAGTATTGGCAACAATACTAGTTTAGTTGCCTAAGATGAGATTTTAATTGCCAAACAGAAAGGCAACTAATGGTAGTTGCCAAGCTTAAGTTGTCGTATGTGTTGTTTCGAAATGCAATGGCAACTACCAAAACTAACTAGTTGCTATGCACACTTTTGGCAACTTGAATTTTAGTAGCCAAACACGCTTCTTGTTAAGTGCGACAAATTAAGCCCACTAATTTGCGCAGTTGTGAGTTACTTTCCAAAATTTCAGACAACTACATTTGTGTAGTTGTCAAGTCGTTGCCAAACTATATGGCAACTAAACTAAAATCTTGCAGTAGCCAAGTATCGTGATTCCATAGGCTAAGGCAATTATGTTGCGGTTGACATATAGTTGCCGAATTGTTCAACGACTAAGTTTGCTAGTTGCCCTATAGTTCCAGATCATTCCACAACTATGCTGGCAATTAACTTTTTTGTCAGTGCCACGCACATTTTTCTAATTGATAACACTTAATATCCTAATTAATGTGGTAGTTAATAGTTGTAATCTAATTAATATTTTAATAGTAGTAATTAATATGGTAGTTAGCTAATGGATAACACTGTAATTTAATTAATATCGTAGTTAATATGGTCATTAATGTGGTAATTAATAAAATTGTAATTAATGTAGTAATTAATATAAGTATTAGTTAATTTTAATATTGTAATTAATGTAGTAATTAATATGGTAGTTAATTTTTGTAGGTACCGAGCACTTGACTAGGTCTTAGTTGGGGTTGCCAAAATATTCCATTGTTTAAAAGGTTCTTTTTGGCACCAGGAACACGAAAATGAAATTTAAACTAATACGAAAATAAAAACATATCAACCAAATTAAATCAGAAAATTAACTTCATAATTATTAAATTCAATTTACATAATCATCTCTCTACAAAAATCATTTTTCACAAAAAATAAATATATATACAATATACAATCACATTGAACTTTGTAGAAACAGTACCTTAGTTGTTCTTTATAAATAAAACTACCACCTTAAAAAATAAAAATCCAATTAAAACCTATGCATATTAAAAATCCCACTGGACAAGCATAAAACAACTATAAAATATTCATAGTGATGCGACCTAATATTATCATTCAGTCCGTATTTTTCAGATTTGATAGAGTACTAAATCCAGATCTGGTTCCTCCCTTCCAAAATGATAAACTTGAGTCCTGCATTTAGTTGCAGCAAAGATTAGAATTAACTGAAATTGAAAAATCGAAATCTAACTTTTTAAAAAATAAAAGTCAGGCAAAAATAGTAACAAAAAAAAAGAACCATCTACTGCATAAAAAGAAATTATATCTAAGAATGTTGATATAACAAATAAAGAAAAAAAAGGATAAATGAAGAAGTAGAGACTCTAAAGACCCTCATCACCAACAACTAATTACGGTTCTCTTGGGGGTAGGGAAACAATTTTCGGTCCATTTTTACTATTATCAATAATACCACCCCATGAGTCAAAAATAATGTTTGAATCCTCTCTCTCCTTTATTTTGCTCTGCAACATTATCTTTTAACATAAACAGTTATCTTCTCTAGGGAGTAGTTATATTCAACCATTGGTAGTTATCTTCATCTTCTTCATTGAATTTTTTTAACCATCTTCTCATTTTCTACCCGGATTTTAATTTAATTTAAGATCCGGGTAGATTTATCTAATCTAATATATATCTAAATAAAACAAATTGCATTATAGCAATTGGTATTGTAAATAGTTTGTATTTCTGATAACGTATGGCAAGTTTTGGCCATTACGGTTTCTCATACCTCTGGAGGACTTTCGATTTCGTTCAATCTTTCATTCAATCATCCACGGACGTGATGATCAAAGATTACTGAGAATTCGATGAAGAATTTGGGCATATTACTTCTCCTATGGAAGCATCTTATGTTCTCAGAGAGTATCCAACAAAATGGTGATAAACCATTAGAAGATTTCAATACTTCCGTCGATTTACATATATTTAGTACAGAATTTTGTTTGGGATTTATTTTTGTTCAAGATTATTGTATTAATCATGTATTTCGATTTATGGGTGTAATTGAATATTATGTAACTATATATTATTAACAATGAAGTTTGGAGCTTTCATGCTCCTCTTTCCTTCAAAAAAAAATAATACCACCCCACTTCCTCTTATCAATAATTCCTCTATTGCCATTTTTAGCAATGATCTTCAAAACCCAGAAAATAGAAATACAATAATATGAGATCAATGAAATAAATTTCTGACCTTGAAGAACAAAAATCAGTTCCCCGCTTCTATCTCACAGATCTAATTCCTCACATGGAGATGGAGAATAGTAGTGTTGACTGAAAGTGAGATAGATAAAGAGAGACAAAAGGAGATTGTGATCTTTGCTATGAAGGAAGGGTTTATAGCAGAGAGGGTGAGGGAGAAAGGGAGGGGAGAAAGAATGTGAAAAGATTAGGGTTAAGATTTTGCTTTCTTTGAGCATAATATAGGAGGAGTAAACAAGACACCCATCTCGAGAAAAATCGGATGTTCAACAAAGTACCTGAATGGTTTGAATAAAGATATACTAGGCCCTAGCGGTTCACGCGTCCATTCCTATCTCCGGGTCACGCGTTATATAGTCTCATAAGTCATATTGACCAAAGCTTATCTTATGTAGTATTACATTTTTCTAAGTGTGTGCTACATGATTATATAAATTCTTGGCACATTTAGTCCACGTGATAATCTTATAGTATTACATTTTTAGCTTTGAAGTGAGCTTGAATATGATTAATTAAGATTTAACGATTTAACGTATGGGATTAAAAATTGGAACTCTTTTAGGTACCAATATTCTCGGCATATGTTTGTTTTTTATCGATTCGTGTATCCCAATTTTTGATTGAAAAATTATTGTCCGTATTTTTTTTATATCCTTTTAATAGAAGTCGACAATTTTCTTGTTGGGGATGGAAAATTATAAAGAGGATGTGGGAACTTTAGCGACAAGCAACGCACTCATATTTTTTAAATTGCAATCTCTATAACTGTGAAAAGGAAATTGTCCACTTTAACATTGGATTCTTAACAAGTTAGGCAGTGTTTGAGTCTCTTTAAAAAGACTATAGTATATTTGCTGAAATTTATTTACAAACATCTAAAATTTTATGCTTTGGGATTCAAATTCATTCGCCTGCGACTCCGTTTAGTCTAACTCAATCTCATTGGGTGCTTAAAGATTAGCATTCAATCACCTTTGACTTCGTTTTGTTTAACTCCATGTCATCGGATGCTTTGAGATTTAAATCTATTTGTCTTCGAATCCATTTGGTCTAACTCAATCTCACTAGATGCTTAGAGATTAAAATTTATTCCTCTTCGACTTTGTTTTGTCTAAATCAATCTTGTTGGATGTTTTGGGATTTCAATCAAAACAGTTAAAACATGTCTCAAGCTCTATTTCCAAGCTATTAATTGCTCTCTGCTAAATGGCCTTGGTGATGTCCGATATCAAGTTGAATCCGAGTCTGACCAATTAAATGGGTTTGCAATACCGATTTCATGCGATGTTTTAGTGATCCCAAGACGATTGTAATTCATTTATCTTTGATTGTGTTTGATCTAACTAGATCTAATTGGATGCTTACAAATTTGAAGTGATTCGTTTTCAACTCGTTTCGGTCCAACTTGATCTCATTGGATGCTTAGATTTTTTAATTCATATCCGAGTACTCCTTCCAGATTTAACTTGATCTCAATGGATGCTTAGAGATTTGATTTCATTCATCTTCGACCTCGTTTGATTTAACTCAATTTTATTAGATGCTTAAAGATTAGCATTTAATCGCCTTTGACTTCGTTCCGTTTAACTCCATGTCACTAGATGCTTTGAGATTTAAATCTATTTGTCTCTCGAATCGGTCAGTCTAACTCAATCTCCTTTGGATGCTTAGAGATTAAAATTTATTCCTCTTCGACTTTCTTCGTCTCGACTCAATCACATTATATGTTTGGGGATTTCAAACAAAGTAGTTAAAAAATGTCTCCAAGGTCTATTTCCAAGCAATTAATCGTTCCCCTATTAAGTGACCTTGGTGATGTTCGATATCAAGTTGAATCCGAGTCTGACCGATTTTAGGCGATGTTTTAGTGATTCCAAGCTGATTTAAATTCATTTATCTTTGACTGTGTTTGATCTAACTCGATCTCATTAGATGCTTACAAATTTGAATTCATTCGTTTTCAACTAGTTTTAGCCCAACTGATCTCATTGGATGCTTAGAGTTTTCAATTCATTTATGACTCCGTCCAATTTAACTTGATCTCAATGGTTGCTCGGATATTTGATTTCATTCATCTTCGACCCGTTTGGTCTAACTCAATCTTATTAGATGCTTAAAGATTGAAACTCATCTAACTCCGAAATACCTTCAATGTTTCTCGATCCTTACAGTATACTTAGAGGTTTTTATGTAGCTCAATCCCATTATATGGCCGATCACGTTTAATGCTTATAAATTTTTTTAGCACAAATTCATTTGAATATGCAACTCAAACTTTGTTTGGTAACTTAAAATCAGGTGCCCTGGGGTCTAATACTTTTTTGGCACCTCAAACTTGGTTTTGAGTCCCGAAAATCATTCTTAGTAGGTTTGTGAACAAAAATATGCAAGATGTCACTCACATATTGCCATGTCGAAATAATTTACGCTTTGACCGTTAATTCCTCATTGAAGATAATGACCGGTGAGTAAAATTATGAGATCGTTTGAATTACAAAGAAGGATAAACCTGCCTTGGAATCAACTTGTGTAGATTTTTAAGTATGTCCGATTAGATCAAACAAATTCAAAGTCGGATTAACCGTCGATATTTAATTTATATATTTTCACTTACACCATATTCAACCAGTGGTGCTCAAGTTTACTAGATATCTATTCGTTTTACCCGTTTATCCACCAATTATTGGGTAAAAAATATTTTATTATACCGATAAACGACTATTTATTCAATCATATACATAAAAATGTCAATTTATTGTAAATAATCACATCAAAATTGCATAAATTTGTTACTTAATTATTGACAAGTTAAAATTACAAGTCTTCGGTAATTTGGTAAAATAGGCCAAGAATTGAATTTCAGATCACTCGAGATATTTTTTTCTTTTGAAGCATGAGATCACTCAAGATGATCACCAGGAATTTCACACAAAAGATATTAACCAGAATTCGTATGTCATTTATTCGGCCCATAGAAATCATAGCCTATGTATCACATGGATTAACTTGATTTCAACGGATTCTTTGAAATTTGAATCCATTCGATCGTTTACCAATTCATTCGGTCTAACTCGATCTCGTTGGATGCTTAAAGAATAAAATTTATTCCTCTTCGACTTTGTTCGGTCTAACTCAATCTCATTGGATGTTTTGGGATTGGAATCAGAGTAGTTACACCACTCTCCAATGTCTATTTCCAAGCGATTAATCGGTCCCTGTTAAATGACCTTGGTGATTTCCGATATCAATACTGAATCCGAGTTTGACCGATTTTAGGAGATTTTTTAGTCAATTCCAATCCGATTTTAACTCATTCATCTTTGAATGTGTTCGATCTAACTTGATCTCATTGGATGCTTAAAGATTTGAATTCATTCGTTTCCAACATGTTTTAGCCTAACTTGATCTCATTAGATGCGTAGAGTTTTCAATTCATCTCTGATTTCATTTAGTTAACTTAATCTCAATGGATTCTTTGAGATTTGAATACATTCAGTCTAACTCGATCGCGTTGGATGCTTAAAGATTAAAATTCATTCCTCTTCGACTTTGTTCGGTCTTTCTCAATCTCATTGGATATTTTGGGATTTGAACTAGAGTAGTTACACATGTCTCCAAGGTCTAATTCCAACCGATTAATCCCTCCTTGTTAAATTACCTTGGTGTTTTTAGATATCAGTACTAAATCTGAGTTTGACCGACTTTAGGAGATTTTTTAGTTCATTCCAAGCCGATTTTAACTGATTCGTCTTTGAATGTGTTCGTTCTAACTCGATCTCATTGGATGATTAGAGATTTGAATACATTCGAGTCCAACACGTTTCAGCCCAACTTGATCCCGTTAGATGCTTAGAGTTTTCAATTAATCTCCGACTTCATTTAGTTTAACTTGATCTCAATGGATACTTTGATATTTGAATACATTCGTCTACCAATCCATTCGGTCTAACTCGATCTCGTCGGATAGTCAAAGATCAAATTCATTCCGCTTTGAATTTGTTCGGTTTAACTCAATCTCATTGGATGTTTTGGGATCTTAATCAGATTAGTAAAAGCAGGTCTCCTAGGTCTATTTCTAAGCGATTAATCGCTCCCTACTAAAATCAACCAAAACAATGGTTACATAACTTGTTATAGATGCTTAACTTTGTTATGCGGATGCATAATTTGTTATGCAGTCGAGAAAATTGTTGCATAATTCGTTATGCATCTGCAGAATGTGTTATGCATCTTTTTTGGTGGCTGCATAATAGTTATGAAGTCAGTTTTCAAAAAAATTTCCTAAAATGATGATCACCTCCGATTTTTTCGTGAAAAAAAAAAAAATTGATATTGTTGTTTGTATTCGTTGCGTATCTCTCTTAAAAAGATTTCCAACGATATAAAATTTGTAAAATTCCAAGGCGCGAATTTTTAGATATGTTATATCCAAGTTGCGTTGCCAATTATACCCGTCATGCGGATGCATCATCCGTCATGCAGACATTTTTAATAATTTCATATAATTATGGGTGTAACGGAAATAATTATGAGTATCACGGTACATAAAATTAATTGTTGACCTGACAATAAGAATATTATTTTTTTTGGGCCTGCGCCTAATTTTCCCATACAAAATTGCTCAAATTTGTTACTAGGCAGTTACCATCAGATTCACGAACATGACTTCCACTAGGACCACTACCACCAAATGGGCCCTCAAAAACAAGGTTTGCCAAAGCTGGGCCCGCCGGCTCAATTGATAAGGGCAGGGTTAGCTTAGCCTAGGGTTTACTTACTATATATATAAACGATAAAAATGACCTTCCTCATCATAAACGCAAGAGACGCCCGAAAAATGGCGGAAGAAGAAAATGTAGATGCAGTCAAAGAAGAACAGAAAACGGGAGATCCAGTTAGTGATTGGCCACTAACACAAAGTGCAAGAGAAGCAGTGGTTACTAATATATTTATAAACTTGGCTACACCATCTATTCTTACAAGACGCTATGGTTATACGAGTGAAGATAAAGCTGCTTTAACTGCTCGTGATATCGAAGAACAAGCTTTTGTTGCTGCTGGTGGTGTTAATCTAACTGATGGTACCGAGATTCTTCAGTTTTACTCGCAGCTGATCAGTGAGAAGATGCTTGAATTTGTTAAGAAGTGAGGAAATTCCTTTTTCTTGAATTTTAATTTTCAATTGCAAACTTCTTGTTCTATGTTAAGAAGTGAGGATAAGTCGTTATGATAGAAAATTTCTAATATCTCTCTCTTTGATCCAATCATAACCACTCGTCTGATCTTCCTAAGAGAAATTTCTCATCAGCTAAACTCCGGTCACTATTTTTCCATCGGCGCCGCTTCACTGGCACTGGCATTCTCCAATCTTTCTAAAAAGCTAGGGTTTGTTCTATTTATAAGAATATTTGTGTAATAGGGTTTTGTGAAATTGTAGGGTTTTGTGGAATGTTGAAGCCCAGCGTACAGGCCCAAATCTGTGCAGTCACTCACGATAAAACCACCGTTTAAAATCGACGTTGCCGCCAATGCTCTGCCTTTGATCGAAAATATATAATATTGGAAGTGACCCAAAATTTACTCTATTATCTTATTCAAAATGTATCACATCACTTGAGATTACTCACTGCAGTCCAAAGGTGTTGTTTGAAGATTAATCACCGCGACCCAAATTTGTTGCAAAGTGACCCGAAACCAACGCCATGGCTCAAGATTACATAGTAATTCCAAATGAGTCGGTGATCCATAAAATTTTTTCGTGATCCCAAATGTATCACTAAGACGCAATATTCACCTCATGTCTCAAATTTTTACGTAGTTCCCAAAATCTGTCACATTCACATGACTTAAAATTTATGCAAGCACCTAAAACCTAAATTGCCCCGTAACCCATTAATTTACTTTATAGAGTAAAATTTGCCATGTGACTATTCTAGAAGCCCATTTTAAAATTTCTCACGACCATGATCAGTTAACAGAAAAAATAACCTAAAAAAATTGCACTAAAGCTTGGAATATATGAATTGCCAGTATTTATGATTGGTTTGACATAGTTGCCAATATCAAATTTTTTTGGGTCCTTTGATGCCGGTCAGGATGAGTTTGAGAACAAGAATTAATACTATTAGAACTCTTGAGTGCAAACATGAAAACCATGCACACAATGATTGGTACCCAGTAACATTTTCCCTATATGCAAAAGACAAGGTCTGGATACAGCGTAAGAAAACAAGAAAAAACTGAATGTAATTGTAGCACTAGATAGCAGACGGTAAGAGAGTAGCGGTCATAAACACAATAATGTAGGAAATTTAGCACTTTATCAAGAACAAATTTTTAACTGAATTTTAAAGCTTTGGATACTGATCTACTGTTTGGTTGGGAGCATTTCTTTTTTGTCATCGTAGCCATGATGAATAGTCTACTTGATTTCACTAAAATCAGTTGCCATGATGAATAGTGTTATAAATTGCAAGATATTTTATGGTATATGTAGCAACTCTCAAGACACCTTCATCTCAATGTAAGTGTACTTTATAGGTAAAATGAAAAGCATTATATAGCATGTCGCTGGAGCAAACTACCAACAACTGAAATCATCGAATACCATTATTTGGCAGATCAAAACTTCATAATTTTACAGATACTACCCCCAACAAGTACCGTAGATAAAAGGATGTACCTCGCACATAGAGATATCACGAAAGAAAATAACTTACATTTAAGAGGAGAAGTCATTATGACACATAATTTCAAACATTTGTCTGTTTATTTCCCTTTCAAAATCTCCAAGATATGCGTACGGATTCCCTCATAAAACAAACACTCCGATCATAACCCTTTCTCTGATCTTAGAAAAAGCAAGTTCTCATCGAAACTCCAGTCACTGGTTTCGTCCTCAGCACCGCCTCCTCTCCCTGGTTCTAGTTTCTACTCTCTCACTCTCGGTAAATTCTAGGGTTTGTTTCATTTATAGGTAAATTTGGATGATTTACTAAAATACCCTTGATATAATTCTATTAGTGGCTCAATATATACGGATATACCCATTATCTAAACTCGACATTGCACCCCATGTTTTTTGCTGTTCTGCCTTGTGAAATCTTGCTATAGGGAAGAAATATTTTGGTATGCGTGAGCGATTAACAATCAATAGACTTTGGTCAGACAAAAGATGTCCCTTTAATAAATTTTGAAATGACCAAAAATTTATTCTGTTGTCCGACTCAAAATGTACATGATCACTCAAGATTTATCATCGCGGACCCAAAATTTTTCTCCTTATCGGTGTCATTGCGACAAGAAGTTATTGCCCAATAATAGAGGTGTAAAACGTGCCGGCCCGGCACACGAAATCGCGTGCTTCATGTGCCATGTGCCATGTTGTGCTGTGCCAACGCTTCAAACGTGTTGTGCCGTGCTGTGCTTTACTAGTCAAAAGCTAAGCATAGCACAGCCCACAGGCAAAACACACGAATAAACGTGTTGTGCCGTGTTGGCACACGTGTTATAAACAATTTGAAATCACTTAATGTATACATTAAATCGGACATTATCACGAGAATTTTAAATAGAAACATATCATTTGAAATTATTTCAAGTAAAATTAACAAGTTTATTCAAGAAAAAAAGAAATAGCTTATCAAATATAAAATTGGATCATTGTCATGTAAATTAATGTTCTAGTCAAATATAGGTAACGACATTCTAACAACGATATTGGAATATGTTTTCCAAATATTTAGGTATTATATGTGTTGTTATAAAAATAAGCCAACATAAAATGTCAAAAACTAGCTAGAATAGTGACTCTTTTGTGAAATATATACAAAATGTGATGTATTATGCCTTGTTATATGGTATACTTTTGCATGCTATGACGTGCTTTCTTAACGTGTTATGCTGAGCTGGGCCACGTGCTTATCCGTGTCGCGTGTTGTGCCGTGCTACTGTGCCAATTAGGCTAACCCTGCACAACCCATGAAACTAACGTTATGGGCCGTGCTGGGCTGAATCACGTGTTGTGCTGTGCTGGGCTGGGCTCAGATTTTAACGTGCTGGGCTGGGCTGTGCTCGTGCTGGCACAACCCAATTTACACCTCTAGCTATTTCCCTCGCTGGGCTCAGATTTTAACGTGCTGGGCTGGGCTGTGCTCGTGCTGGCACAACCCAATTTCCACCTCTAACTATTTCCCTCAGCGCCGCCTCCCTCGCACTGGTAACTTGAAAGTCTCTGCCCTCTTACTCTCTCTTTAACACTTCTACTGAAAATCTTAAGGGTTTCGTTAATTTATAATAAAAGTCTGTCTAACTTACTAAAAAGCCCATAGACTCACTGCTATGTTACAGCCGTCCCAAATTTTTGTGGTGGCTACGAATACCCATGATCTGAAATGGGCATTGTACCCCATGTTCTGCCTTGCGATCCGAAACAAGGGAGAGCTAAAAAAATATGGTTATGAGAGTCAAAATTTCGTCATGGGTGAGCAATTTAGATTGAGTAGATTTGGATAGATAAAGATGCCGCGTTTAATCTATAATTCTGTCATGGGTGAGCAATTTAGATTGAGTAGTCTAATCTGTCATGTGACTCAAATGCACGACCATAAATCTAATTACTGTACTAAATAATTTTTCCAGGATTACAAACAATTGTAGCTCCTGGAACCCATTTTTGTTTCAGTGAGCACTCGTATACCTTTTTTTTTTTTTTTTTTTTTGATCGGTAAATTAAAATTTATTAGAAAAAAAAGAAAAAAAGGGGTTCATGAAACATGGGTTGCCCTGCTTCAGTGAGCACTCGTATACTTAGGAACCCAATTCTCTTCTTTTGAATTCCTCTCGTTTGCAACTTCTGTTTCTTTCTCCTCGATTTCTTGCCCTGCTTCTCTTGCTTTTGTCCGAAATTCAAAACTTATCTATAGCCATGTACGTCTTCATTATAGGTAAATAACTCGACAAGCATTATCATCACATGGCTTAGATTATTTTCATATGATCTATCAAGCACCAAATTAATTATGTATGGAAATGTAATGCAACTATCATCAACCACTATGACTAACACCACAAAGGTCCATAAAGAAAATTTTATCTAACAATTCACATGAAAGCTTTGAACTAATCTTTCACATAAGCCAAAGTTGCAAGTTCAACACTACTTGTATTAGATATGCATATGTTTCCGGTGAAAACAAATTTACATGCATTGCCCCAATCCTATTTCTCTTAACTAGATGTAGGAATGGATATCTATACGAAGTCTAGAGATACACAAGATTTCTGTTTATCTACCAATTGGTATCACTTCATACAGATGATACCAAATTTTGGTTGTAAGATCTGGATAACTCATCTAAGTTTCACCATGAGAGTCTCCAGTTGAAGCAAGACCTAAAATCTCAAACATCAAACACCACATCTTCCCGGAAAAAGTATGCCAGAGAATGGATGCTACCACCTATATATCAAGGTTGGAAAGAAATAAAAAACAACTTAGATTTGAGAGGATAGGCGATTATGACAATTTCAAAATCTGGTGTCTCTCTTCAAGAATAGTTTATCGGATTTGACGGCGTAGACAATCGAACGTTTCTTGATCTCTACAAGGACTTGAGCTGACCGAATGTTGGCTTCAAAGGCTGCAATCAAAACAAAAAGAATGTGTTATGGAAAGAATGTAATCTTCTTCCCTATTAGAGATTATTACTTGAAAATAAAGGAGAGCTCCCTCATACTTCAGACACAATGAAATGGTTTTCTAACTAAATTTAGTGTAAGTAACTAAGTATCATCAAAAACTACCATTAACAACATAAGATCCATAATGAAAATTTTGCCTAACAATTCAAATCAAAGCTTCGTACTAATCATTCTATGTATAGATTAGATAAAATTTTGTAACTTACAAGTCCAACACTACCCGAATCAGATATGAATATTTTTCCAACTAAAAGATTAAAACAATTTTCACACTTTCTGTCAATATATACGCCCACTAATCCAGAGATTTCCAATTTCTACAGATCTACCATTTCAACAGGTGTAGCATGTGAAATTGGTCAAACTTTCAACAAATTAATGGTACCCAACTTCGGTTGTAAGGTCAGGATAAAGAGTCTCTAGTTCAGGAAAAACCTAAAATCCCCCATATCAAACACCATTATTTTACAGATCTTACCGGAATCAGCAATGATAGAACAACTGCTGCCACTGGTATCAGGATTTGTTGAAACGGGACAACTTAGGTTTGAGAGGACAAGTCATTGTGACAATTTCAAACATCTGTTCTCTCCCTCTCTGATCTCCAGGTATGTGTAATGATTCCCTCAAGAAACCAACACGCCGATCACAATACCTATTCTGACATTGGAAACGGAAAATTCTCATTAGCAGAACACCAGAATCCATTTATGGTTTTTTCCCACAGCACCGCCTCACTCGCACTGGGAGTGGGACTACTCTCTCACAAAACACGAATTCTAGGGTTGGGCTCGTTTATATATGTGAAAATTTATACTATGATTTACTAAATTACCCTTGATCTAATTCCATATTGTCGCGGCCAAAATTTGTGTGTTGACTAAAGAGTCAACAACATATACCCATTCTGACCCATGGCCTGCCTTGAGCTCGAAAATATGTCATTTTAAGTTTTTAACCCATAAGCAAGTGAATCAGAATTTACTCTATTATTATCTGTCTCGCAATGTTAATGTACACCATTAATAAAATATCAATGACCAGAAGTTATTGTCCAGTGACCTGAAATCTTTGTCATGGCTCAAAAGGTATTGCTTGGTGACCACCAGAAGTTGTTTTCATGATCCGAAATGTATCATTGTGACCCAATATTAATTCACCCAATGAGTCAAACTCTGTCTTTAGTCACAAAATCTGTCACCCCATGACCCAAAATCTACCGTAGGACCTAGGTCTCAAAATCTTTACGGACTCAACTGGTAACCCAAAATTTGCTTTGTGGACTTAAAATTGCTCTGTGACATGATCTGTCAAAAGAAACATAAAATGGGATTCTAAAATATGACCAAGTTGTATACAAATGGCACTAAAATTAATAGTATTCATTATTGGATTAAAAGTATCGATTATTTTTGGCACCTCTGCTTTTACTTCGCAGCCGATCATATGCTAAAAACTAATTACTATACTAAATAGTTTTTCATATGTATGTTCAAAGAAAAGAATTACAAACAATGGGAGCTGGTGGAACCCATTTTTGTTTTGGTGAGCACTCGTATACTTCTTCCTTCGAGTGGTTAGATTTTGACAAGTTCAAATTTGAATGTATCAGATGGGGTGCAATTTGAAGAACAAGGACCCGAAAATCTAACCATGTATTTGCTTTATGGACTAAAATTTGACTCGTGATAAAAAACTGGAAATTGGTTTCTGAAATATTACCAAGTTGTATAAAAATGACACCAAAATTGCCGAATAATCATGATTGGTTTAACAACACTCCGGAATACTGCTTCTGATTCACTTCTCCATAATCCCTTCATCACTCTGCACTTATATGCTGATTCACTTCTCCATAATCCCTGCTCATCCTTGGCCTCAGGGGTTTTGAGTTTCCACACGGCTTCTTTTCCATTTTTCCATTATTTATAACTATTCTTGTGTTTGTCCATGATCATAACAACTCTGTAGCTCCAAAAACCGAAAAGAACCGAGTTTTCGTTGAACACCAAAACTACCAGTGCTTTTTTTTTTTTGGATGGCCACTCCTGGAAGGGGTCATCTACCATTTTTCGGTACCTTGTAGAGAGCATTAGCCAGCCTCCAAAATCAAACCCCATTTCTTTGGAAGTTAAAATACTTTGGAATCCAAGTCTCTCCTTCAGATTTCCTCTCTTTTGCAATCTCCTCAGATTTTTTTGCTTTGCTTCTCTTGCTCTTACTCAAAACCAGCAACTCGTCAGTCTCCGAAATAAATCAACCATTTCTCCTTTATTGAAACCCAAAATCAGCACATTTTCTGGAAAGGTGGGGTTGGTAATTAGAAGATTACTTGACACCACATTTCTAATGGAAGACAGGGATTCTGAAACCACGTTTCTTGATAAATTCATATCATTTAGTAACCTCTTAATATTTCTAGTTTGGTAAATTGGTTTTCTTCTTGGTTTTGTGGTGTTATCATGCATAATGATTGGGGTTGTATCTCTAATTGGTTTGTTGTAGTCATGTCTTAGACAAATAATCATCAAATCAAGCAAAGGGTACTAAACTTTGATACATGTTGTCATATTGGGGATTTTTCGCTTTCGGAAGACAGGTGTATAACAAAAAAAAGAAAAATATGCAAAATTCCAAACTGGAAGTCTTGTTTATAGGTAAATAAATTGCCAAGCACTATGATCACTTGGCTTAGAGCACCAAACTGATCAGCATCAAACACTGTCACTAAGTGAAGTAAATCCAATTACAACACTCCTCAAATCTCAGATGTATGAATATTTCTCCAACTAAATCCAATTACATAATTTATCCCAATCCTGTTGATCAACTAGATACAGGAATTGACAATTGAACAAACAAACAAATCCAGAGATCGATCAAATGATATTTCTGCAGATTTACAATTTCAACAGTTGTAGCATGTTACCTGGCACATACTACGAACACTTGAAATCTTCAAACACCATTATCTTACACCATAATTGGACAGATCAAAACACCCTTATTTTACAGAACTTACGGCGACGACAAATCCAAACAAAGGGAGGTGCCACGAATATCAAGCATACATAAAAACTTATAACTTAGATTTGAGAGGAGAAGTCATTATAATTGACAATTTCAAAAATCTGCATTTCTTTCTCTCTTTGATCTCCAAGGTATGTGTAGTGATTCCCACCATCAGAACTCAAATTAATGGATGTTTCCAAAGCGCCGCCTCACTCGCACTGGCAACTTCTTGAAAGCCTCTACTCTCTCACTCTCTCTGTATAAAACTTCTACTTAAAACCCTAAGGGTTCGGCCACTTTATAAAAAAATCTGTCTAATTTACTAGAATATCCTTAGACTCATCCTACAGCCGCCCCAAAAAAATTTAGTGGCTGGAGACATACGGATACGGATGATCTGAAATGGACATTGCACCCCCATGTTCTGCGTTGTGATCCAAAATCAGGCAGAGCTTGAAATTTGGTTATGGAGACAAAATTTGTTATGTGTGGCCAATTAAGAAGAAGTAGACTTGGATAGACAAAAGTTGTCGTGTTTAATCTTTGAAATGATACAAAATTTACTATATTATCTAGCTCGAAATGTACACCAACACTCAACATCTAGCACCGCAACCCAACGCTATTTCCCACTAACCTAAATTTTACGACATTGCTCAAAATTACTTAGTAATTTCGAAGGAGTCGGTGGACTTCAAATCGTGTTTTTTCGTTTGAAATGTAGTACTGTAAGCCAATGTTTACACCGGTGGTTCAAATTTGACCCAAAGAGTCACCCAAAATCTGTCATGTGACTCAAAATTTATACAACCTTAAATCTAACCCTTTCTTTGCTTTATGGACTAAATTAATTTGCCTCCTAACCTGTGCTTATATATGCTAATCAAAAGTATATATTCGAGCTCCTGCGACATATTTTGTGTAGGGCACATGACATAGCTAGCTCACTATCACATGTGGGAAACTGATTTGATGTGCTGCTTTTGCTGGGGAAGTGTTTTGAACCGCTCCTGCTGCTGGTTGTCCCGAGTGAGGTGTTAGTAGAGACATATGAACAATGCCTGCGGGCAATACACCAGGCTGTGGAGGTGCCGAAGCATTTTAACTACATCCTTGTAGAAGATAGTTCTGAAGAAGAAGAGTTCTCTGATAGAGATTGTGCGAGGTTAAATAGATATGCTTCTCTGAAAGATAAATCTCTTCAAAGGACTCAACGAGAATTGGTAAGACTAAAATGTGAAAGTATGAAGGGCATCAGTCAGGAAAGCTTGGGGAGAGGTCAAAGATCACAATCCAAAAAGATTTAGCTTGTGGGTTTTATGTCTGCAGGCGTTTCTTTTGTTTCTCTTTTTGTGGTAGTTTGGTCAGCTTAACTAGTTTGGGGAGTAAACTGTCTGTCTCTTAGTTGAGAGTTTGTGTTTGTGTTGTTGCTTTGTGGTGTTGTTGACAACTTGTATTGGTGTAGACTCGTCAATCTACTACCAGTTTGTATCGCTTCGGCGTCCTCCCCCTTTTTCTTTTTTTCCTTTTATCAATAAAATTCTAACCTTTTACGTCAAAAAAAAAAAAGATCCAGAAAGTGCACTCGTTTGTTATTGAATCACCATCTAACTACATTTATACTGAACATTGCCTGCTACCAGGATTCATGTGCCTGCACCTTTTGATGGGTTCAAACTAGAAGAGCATCTCCAACAGAGGGTGGAGGTTTTATTTTTTCATGACACATAGGTTTTTAGACCCTCATTTACATTAAATTCATCTCCAACAGTGGGTCATAGAAAATAGGAAGGGTGTTAAAATAAATATGAAGGTCTTGGAGAAGGTCTTATTTAGACCTTGGGAATGACCTCCACATCATCATTTTAACTATATTTTAATTTTTTAATTTTTAAATAAATTGTTATGAACCAATAGGAAAGAGGGAATCAATTTTATCATTATCCAAAACAACAAATTTTTAAAATAAGACCCCATACAATTGGAGATGGTTCATGAGCAAAGCATTATTATTTTTGTCACATACATATGACCCCAAAAATAAGGATCTAAATAAAAATTCCACATAGGATTTTTAGCACCCACTGTTGGAGATGCTCGAAGAGGTACTTTCAGGAGGATGGTTATGGTCATACATTTGAGATGTCATCATAGTAGATTAGGTTAATTGCATAATGTTTCGTGGCGTGATGAATGGTAATTAATCTTAATAAATAACTGTGCTGCTGCAGTACTTGCCTGTTGTTACATTCAACATTTTTCTGTACGTTGTGTTTAAGAATGAATATTCACAATTACACAAATACAGGATATCAAACTAAAAAAAAAAAAAAAAAGGTATTGTAGAGAACGACATGTTTTGTTGGGATTAGGAGGATGAGTCTTGCTCTAATTCCGAACCTTCTTCCTTTGCGCCTAGAGGAACATCACAATGCTCTTTTGGGATTAAAAGGAAAGGAATGAAAATAAACATCAAAATCACTACATAATTTTTATAAAGTATCACCTATACAAAGAAGACGGCCTTAGTAGTCATACCATCTATAAGAACATAAGAAGCGAGAGATGCAGAATTTCACACAGGTATAGGGGGTATGGCAGTGTTGTTGTTTACTCTATCCTTGTTAGACTTCTTTTAGTATTAGTTTGCTTTGTGCTTGTGGGATTTTTAGATTAATTAACTTGTAGCTTTTTTCATAAATGACTGGGCGATTCATGAATAATTGACTACCTTCGTTTTGAAATGTACTGCTTTTCTTGTGTATTCGTGTGTAGAATGTTCTGCATCTCTCTATGTTATTATGTGGTCCCTTATCCTAATACACAGGTTATTTCATGTTGTTCATCGATCTTTTATTTGTTATCCATCCAGAGATAACATAAAATTGCAGGTGGTATCAGATGCCGTGGCATGTGCTTATATATGATGATCAAAAGTATTCTAGCTTCTGCAACATATTGTATGTAGGGCACATGCCACAGCCTAGCTCACTAATCGATGTCTTTGGTGTTTTTGGGGAAGTTTTTAAACCTCTCCGTTGCTCGTTGTCCCGGTTGAGGTGCATTTTAACGACATCCTTGGTAGTTGTAAAACTACGGTGTCAGACTCAGAAAGTGAACTCATGTGTTGTTGAATCACCATCTTTGGCAGAAATCAGAGAAGCAAGTTCACTAGAACTGCATACTGAACATTGCTTGCTACTGGGATTTATGTGCCTGCACTTCTTGATGGGTTCAAACTCGAAGAGGTCAAAAAAAAAAAAGGTATTTTAGAATACCTCATTTGTTTTCTTCTTCTTCCCTCTGTCAGCACCATGCCTTGAACCCGTGACCTTATGGTTATATGGTATCAGCTATACCACAAAGGCACGGAGGCGTTGGTGCCTGTTTACCCATCAATCTTGATGGATATCATGGTGCTAGTCTTGCTCTAATTCTGGACCTCCTTCCTTTGCGCCCATGTTGTCTTTGTACTCGCAGTAGAAATCAGGGATGAAAACCCCAGAATGAGAGGAACAACACAATGCTCTTTTGGGATTAGAAGGAAAAGAAAGCAAATAAACGTACAGAATGAAAGGTAAAAAAGGCATTGTGGTCTAGTGGTTCTTAAGCTATTAGAGGTGTAAAGCAAAAACAAAATGCAACATTCAAAACTGAAGGCACCAAAATATGATTGTAAATGTAATGCCAAACATCAAACACTGTCATTAACAATTACACAAGGTGCATAGATAATTTTTTTCCAAACAATTCAACTAAAAGTTACAAGTAAGAACATTACCTAATCAATCAGAGATGTGAATATATTTCTAACTTAAACCAAAAATTACATAATTTGTGCAATCATATTGCTTAAAAAAGAACTTCTAATCCAGAGATTACCAACTCTCCGGATCTTTAGATTTCTGCGCTGAACTACCATTTTCCACGGTTGTAGCAACAATTGATACCCAATTTTTGTTGTAAGTTCTGAAAAACTCGTCCAATCCACCTTGAGACTCTCTTTTTTGAAAAAAAAACTACATTCCCAAGAAACACCATTATTTTACGGATGTTACCAAAAACAGAATACCAACAAAGATAGATGCTTTCATTGATATAGCTGAAAACAAAAACCTTAGATCTCGAGAGGATAAGTCATTATGACAATTTCAAATATCTTCCTCTTTGATTTCCGCATAAAACCAACAATTCCGATCCTAACCACTCGTCCGATCTTGGAAATAGAAATTTCACATCACTCAACCCAGCCCATCGGCGCGCGCACTCACTCGTATTGGCAGTCTCTACTCTCTAACCTTCTCACTCTCTAAAATTCTAGGGTTTGTTCAATTTATAAGAAAAATTGTGTAACTCTAGGGTTTTGTGAAATTCTACGGTTTGGTCGAGTGTTGAAGCCCAGCGTACAGGCCCAAATCTGTGTAGTATAGTCAAGATAAAACCATCGCTTAAAAATGACGTTGCCGCCAATGCAATGCCTTTGATCAAAATGTTGAAAGTGACCTAAAATTTACTCTATTATCTGACTCAAAATGTACCCCATCACTCGAGATTAATCACAGCGACATAATGTTCTATGATCTATCAAGCACCAAAATATGTATGGAAATCCAATGTAACTATCATCAAACGCTATCACTAACAACACAAGGTCCATAAAGAAAATCTCATCTTTCACATAAGCCAAAGTTGGAAGTACAACACTACCCGAATCAGATATGCGTATTTTTCCACAAAACTAGATATTGTGGAAACAAAAATGTACTTACAAAAAAAAATAAAAAATGTACGAGTACCACTGTAACCCGATGTTTAAACCCATGACCCAAAATTTACATTTTTTTCTTTGTCTCAAAATCTTTCTTGTGACTCGAAATTGTGATGGTGTACCTTATGAAGCAAACTTTTCCCAAATAAACATCCAGGGGTGCCGCTGAAATACAAGGGTTTCGTTTGGTAGATCCAAAAATGTACTTTGAAAATGTCAAAACTAACCTTAACAGATATAACAATTACGATATATATGTACAGATCGAAGTATTGAGGGTGTAATAATCTGTATAAAATACTTAGCGCATGTGTATAAAAATTTAGAAGTATGGACTCCAAAATTTCATCCGAGAATCTCCCCTGCACAAAATTGTACCGGTGTCTCGGCCGATTGAGCACTTAATCATGGTTTTTGGGCCTCTGCCGAAGCAATACAAACTTGAAAATACTACTCCCTCTGTCCGTTTTTATCTGTCCTAATTTCTACTTTGGTATGTCCATTTTTATCTGTCCGCTCCGTTTATAGACATACTTTTCCCTTAAACTATCAAATATACCCTTTATTTTTATAATCATATAATCATTTTTAATATCCAAATCTTAAATAATATCACCATATTTATGGAAAAAAACTTACTCAATATCTTTGTATTAATTGTCATTCCTTTTTTAAATAAAAATATTTATGAAAAGTTATAAAATTCCTAATAAACTTCTACTTATATTAACACTAATAATTTAGTTTTGGTAATAATATAACATTAAATAGGCTAGTCAAGGGCTAGTCATGACAATTTATAGGATTTAATATCTTGACTTATTCAAAGCGGACTCTTAATTTAGGACGGAGGGACTGATCAACTACAAGCCACGCTAGCCAAATCCGGCATGGTTTTGTTGAAAGCAATAGCTTTTGCCATCGTCAACTATTCCTGTTACCCACTATTTTCCATCACCACCCATTGCTTAAAATTTCATCTCATGGTTTTGTTGAAAGCAATAACTTATGAACTTTTGTCAAGTTCAAAAGGAATAGTATTATTTTTGTCGACTTGATGATGGCATGTTAGGACTTTGCTTATATACTTGTGACTGGACATGCATATCATATGGAATAGTATTATTTTAGAATTAGGATTAGGATAATTGTGGATTCAACTAACTTCTATCAAACCCCATAAAAGAAAATAGTTTGCAGTAGAGTCTTCCAAGTTCGACTATCCACTAGAATAATCTTATGACGTCCAAACATTTGCAATATAAGAGGAGACCTTTAGTTTGTATTCTGATAGAACATTATTTGTTCATCCAAAACTTCATGTATGTGATCTACATTCTGGCACTTGGCTTAATTTATTTATTTTGATATAAGATGTTATATAGTCTATCAATCACCAAACTAGTCTGCATCCACTAACAACATTTATAAATGAAGTAAATCTAAACAAAATATTTATAAGATCCATGAGGGAAAATTATCTTAACTAGTCAAATGAAAACTTCCAACTGATCTATGATAAGCCAAAGTTACAAGTACAATATTCCCTAAATCAGATGTATAAATATTTCTCCAACTAAAACCGAAATTACATAATTTATCCGATCATATTGCTTAACTAGATATAGCAATTGACACTTGAACAAACAAACAAAATTTAAAAACATCTCTAATCCATAGATCAACAGTTGTAGCATGTACCAGGCAAAAGCTACCAACAGTTGATATCTTCAAACACCATTATCTTACCGATCTTAAGCCAAAATCGAAATCCAACAAAAAATATTAAAATTTGAAACACCCTGAATACACATATCAAAACACCCTTATTTTACCGATCTTACCGCAACGGAAAATTCAAACAAATGGATGCAGCACGCATATCAAGCTTACATGCAAGAATATAATTTAGATTTGAGAGGAGAAGTCATTATGATTGACAATTTCAAATACCTGTGTCTCTTTCTCTCTTTGATCTCATAGGTATGTTTAATGATTCAATTTCCCACATTATACCAACACTCTGATCGTAAACCACCATCACAACTCAAATTACTCGCTATTTCCCTCAGCGCCGCCTCCCTCATCTTGAAAGTCTCTGCCCTCTTACTCTCTCTTTAACACTTATACTGAAAATCGTAAGGGTTTGTTAATTTATAGTAAAGAAAAAGTCTGTCTAATTTACTAAATAGCCCTTAGACTCATTCCAATGTTACAACTCGCCCCAAATTTTTGTGGTGGCTATTTAATACCCATTATCCGAAATGGGCATTGTACACCATGTTCCGCCTTGCGATCCGAAACAAGGGAGAGCTAAAAAATCTGGTTAATGAGAGACAAAAATTTGTCGAGGGTGAGCAATTTAAATTGAGTAGACTTGGATATAGATAAAGATGTCGCGTTTAATCCGTAATTTTGTCATGGGTGAGCAATTTAGATTGAGTAGTCTCAAAATCTGTCATGTGACTCAAATGCACGACCCTGAATCTAACATTGCATTTGCTTTGTGGACTAAAATTTGAGTCGTTACACCTCGAAAGGGTTTCTAATAAATGACCAAGTTGTATAAAATGGCACTCAAACTGCCGGTACTCATGATTGGTTCAATGACACTGGCAACCAATACTATTAATTATTTTACTTGTACCCAAAAGCTCATCAAAATACATGGGATTGCTGGCCGATCTAATTATTGTACTAAATAACTTTTCGAAAGTGTTCAAAGAAAAGGATTACAAACAATCGGAGATGGAACCCATTTTTGTTTAGGTGAGCACTCGTATACTTCTTCTGTTTTCCTCTCTTTTGCAAGCTCTCTTTCCTTCTCCTCGATTTCTTGCGCTGCTTCTCTTGCTTTTCTTTACTGGAACGGAAATCCTAAATGAGTCAAGTTTTTGAGAAGATAATCATAATGGCATGTATAAAACGCATAATAAGATGTGTGCATGTTCAAGCAAAAGGTTGGGGTTTCGATTACCTTTTCATCCCTGACCTCGTGGGTTTTGAGCTTCGACAAGTCTTCTTTTCCATTGCAAGAATTATTTGAGACTTACAAAGGTCGAACAACTTGATCATCTAATGGAAGAGTTACATGGATCAGGACTAGCATTCCGAAACTACAATTCTTAATATATTCATGTCATTCCATCCATTATGCATAGTATAATCTCTTGTTATTTTGAGTTTGGTAAATTGTTTTAGTTTTTGAGGAGGCGTTATTAGAGGTGTTTTCCTGAGTATGGTGTTGTTTTGAACCACTAAAGGCACGGAGGCCTTGGTGCTCATACAATCCGTAAGAACAAAAGAGGGGAGAGATGCAGAATTTGACACAGGCTAGTATAATAAAAAAGAAGCAACCATTGGCTTCACATAAACACAGGCAAATAACCCACAAATGGAGTTCAAAACGTTCGCCAGAACCTCATTCCCACTTGATAGTTGATGGTGATTCTGAAATGAATGTCTTGCAACTCTGTTTACACCGTCAACTCGAAACTTGCGCTGAAAATGACACCAGAAAAGATTTTCATCGAGATTAATAAACCAGAAACCAAGAGTAACGTTTGCTCAAATGTACAAAGCAAACAAATGAAGAAAATAAGGCATTGTGGTCTAGTGGTTCTTAAGCTATTAGAGGTGTAAAGCAAAAAATGCAACATTAAAATCTGAAAGCACCAAAATATGTATGTAAATGTAATGCAACTATCATCAAACACTGTCATTAAAAATTACACAAGGTCCATAAATAAATTTTGCCAAACAATTCAAATGAAAGTTACAAGTACAACATTGGAATCGTAGATGTGAATATTTTTCCAACTAAAACCAAAATTACATAACTTGTCACAATCCTTGATGCTTAACCGGATATACGAATTGATAAATAAACGAAACAAACAAAACTTAAAACATCTATTCTAATCCGTGAGATTACGAATACACATGATCTTAATATTTCTCTTTGAACCACAATTTCTACAAGTTGTAGCAACAATTGATACCCAACTTTTGTTGTGAAGGCTGGATTACTCATCTTACTCACCTTGAGACTCTCTATTCGAAGAAAAACAACAAATCGAAGAACCCCCCAACACTCATGCTGCAAATGATATTTGAGTCGGCTTAAAACAAACAACTTAGATCTGAGAGGATAAGTCATTATGACCGACAATTTCAAATATCTCACTGGTTGATTCCCTCATAAAACCAACAATTCCATCATAACCACTCGTATGATCTTCGAAATAGAAATTTATCATCAGCGGAACTCCAATTACTGGTTTCTCCATCAGGGCCGCCTCAGTCGCACTGGCATTCTCTACTCTCTAATATCTCACTCTCTAAAAATCTAGGGTTTGTTCTATTTAAAAGAAAATTTGTGTAATTCTAGGGTTTGGTCAAATGTTGGAGCCCAGCATACAAGCCCAAATCTGTGTAGTCAGTCAAGATAAAACCATCCTTTAAAATCGACGTTCCCGCCATTGCTCCGCCTTTGATCGAAAATATATGTAGCTTGAACTCATAATCTTGGAAGTGACCCAAAATTTACTCTATTATCTTACTCAAAATGTGTCCCATCACTTGAGGTTAATCACTGCAACCCAAAGTTATTGCTTCAAGATAATCATTGCGGCCCAAAGTTATTGCCGAGTGACCTGAAACCTACGCCATGGCTTCAAGATTACTTAGTAATTCCGAATGAGTTGGTGACCAAAAAAATTATTTTGTGACCCCAACATGTGACTTAAAATTTGTGCAGGGACCTAAAACCTAAATTGCCCCGTAACCTTAATTTACTTTGTAGAGTAAAATTTTCCATGTGACTATTCTAGAAAATTGGAGTAAATATTGGAATATATGAATAACGAAAAAGATGCCCATTATTTAAACTCGATATTGCACACCATGTTTTGTGCTGTTCTTCCTTGTGATCGAAAATCAGGGAGAACTAGAAATCTTGCTATGGAGGGACAAAATTTTTTTTATGGGTGAGCAATTAACAAAAAGGGTCACTTTAATAATCTTTAAAATGACCGAAAACTATTCTATTATCTGACTCAAAATATACATGATGACTCAAGATGTATCATTGCGACTCAAAGTTATTGCCCAACTATGTTGTAAAAGATGTTGGGCGAAGCGCTTTAGGGCTCATTATGACAATTTTAAATATATGAGTTGGTTGAAACTATCAGTGGATAAGTAAGTCATTATGACAATTTCAAATATCTTCCTCTTTGATTCCCATATAAAACCAATACTCCGATCATAACCACTGTCTCGATGTTGGGCGAAGCGCTTTAGGGCTCATTATGACAATTTCAAATATATGAGTTGGTTGAAACTATCAGTGGATAAGTAAGTCATTATGACAATTTCAAGTATCTTCCTCTTTGATTCCCATATAAAACCAATACTCCGATCATAACCACTCGTCTGATCTTCAAAATAGAAATTTATCATCAACTTAACTCCAATCACC
Source organism: Papaver armeniacum (assembly GCA_023531295.1). NCBI lineage: Eukaryota > Viridiplantae > Streptophyta > Magnoliopsida > Ranunculales > Papaveraceae > Papaver > Papaver armeniacum. The sequence continues at coordinate 390,655 of JAJJWW010007129.1, forward strand.
GATTTTCCATCTGCGCCGCCTCACTCGCTCTGGTATCTATACTCTCTAATCTTTCACTCTATGAAATTTTAGGGTTTGTTCAATTTATAAGAAAATTTGTGTAATTCTAGGGTTTTGTGTCCCGGTCAAACTTTGGAGCCCAAAGGTACTGCACTCCAAATTTTTGTAGTTCACTCAAGATATATCAATTATCTGAAATCGACATTCCGATCCGTGCTCTGCCTGATTATTGGAAAAATCACTTGACACCCAGAATGGTTGAGCAACTTGATCGTATCATGGAAAAGAAGTGAAACTACGATTCTCTATATATTCATGTCATTCCATCCATGATGATCAATCATAATACCTCTTGTAATCTTTCAAGCACCAAAATATGTATGGAAATGTAATGTAACTATCATCAAACACCATCACTAAGATGAGTAAGATAATGCTGTTTGAAGATATCAACACAAACACCATCAATCGTAATACCTCTTGTAATCTTTCAAACACCAAAATATGTATGAAGCGTTTCTTGATCTCTACCATGGACTTGAGCTGGATCAAAGAAAGGTTTAAAATCCTGCAACCAATACAAAAATAATGTGTCAAGAAAATAATATAATTTTCTTCTCAATTAGATCATTACTTGAAAATAAAGGACAGCTCCCTCATACTTCAGACACATTGAAATGATCTTTTAACTAAATCTGATAGATTTAGTGCAACTATCATCAAAGACTACCACTACACAACATATACAATGAAAAAATTTCTCCTAACAATGAAATCTTCAAACTGATCTTTATATGTTCACAAAAGATAAAATTTTGTAACTTAAAAATACAACACCCAAATTGCATAGTTTGTCTCAATCCTATTGCTTAAACACACAAAACTTTGAACATCCTAATCCAGAGATTGCCAATCTATAAGATCTTAAACTTCAAACAAATGATACCCAATTTTTGTGGTAAGGTCTGTATACATCATCTATTTCATGTTGAGACTCTCTAGCTGAAGAAAAACCTAAAATCTCAAATATCAAACACAATTATTTTACGGATCTTACCAAAACAACAAATCGAAAGAATAAGTGTTGCCACATATATCACGATTCTTTGAAGAAAAACATCTTAAATTTAAGAGGGTAAGTCATTATATCCATTTTGACGATGTGACTCTATTTCTGATTTCCAAGGTATGTGTAAAGGTTCCAACATGAAATCAACACTCCGATCACGACCCCTCATCTGATCTTAGAAACAAAAAATTCTCCCTCAGCACTGGTAGTCTTCTATCACTCTCACTCTGAAACGCTAGGGTTTGGTTCCTTTTATAGCATAACTAGTTTGCTTACTAAAAAGCCCTCTAGCTACTGTAATCCCAAAGTTGCAGCCCAGGCCCCAGTATGCAAGCCAAACTTTGTGGTGACTCAAGATAACTTTTCATTGTGGTGTACAACTATTTATTTTCACAGCCGATCAAATGCTAAAATCTAATTACCATACTAAACAAATTTTAATTCATATACGTGCAAAGAAAGGGATTAAAACAATTGGATCTGGTGGAACCCATTTTTATTTAGAGGAGTTATAGATTTTTCCAATCTTTGTTGAGTATGCTTTGGATTCTTCACTCCACACTGCTGCTGATTCACTTGTCCATAATCCCTGAACATATAAACGTATATACGAAGAAGTAAATATATACCTTAAGAAAACATTAATAACACCTCTACCTCTCCATGTGGTAAATGCAACAATCAAATCTATTAGAGTACAATTCTAGAGATGAGAAATGAATACATTTAGAAATCGGTCCTAAAGCTATTAACAACAACGACATATACTTGAACCAAAGAGTGGTACATAAAAACTACTGCCATATGCATAGAAATATGCGTATATGTTCAAGCAAAAGTTGTTTCGGTTAACTTTTCATCCTTACCTCAGGGGTTTTGAGCTTCGTCTTCGACAAGGCTTGTTTTCCGTTGTATATAACTCGTTTTTTTTTTTTTTTTGGGCTTGTCCATGACGTCCTTTGTAGTAACAACTCTGTAGTTCAAACAAAAAAACGAACTCTTAAAACCAGAAAGTACTAGTGTATTTTAGATGGGAATATGACATATGTTCTTCTAAATCAGCTGGCAACGCAAGTATATCTCTTTCTGCTTACACTTTCCATTTCAAAATGTGCATGAAGTTGTAATTTACCTATTTTGAAGATTTGAACTTTTCAGAAATGTTTGGAAGTGTTGGTGAATTGAACTTGTGTGAATACATGTTATTAAGAAAGATTTTGTTTAACGAAGTTGTAATCCTGAATCTGAAAATATAAAGGATGTTATTCGAAAGAATATTAAAGCTTTGGATACTCATCCTATCTAGACTCTGGTGCTATAAATTCGAGATTGCTTATATATGTAGAAACCCCCATGACACCTTCATCTCTACATGGCATTTTATCAACCAAATAAGGACAAGATTTAGAATAATTCTATAGCAAACATAGACATTTTCAGGAAAGGTGAGGCTGGTGCATCAAAGAACTACTTAAAACCTATGATGGTTGACCATTCCGGAATTCTCCACACAATTCATTTGCTTTCCTAGTCAGCCGTGTTTCATGTATAAACCTCTGGTTAGTATAACATTTTACTAGACCTTTCTGCATAGTTTTCAAATATTCTTGGCATTACAAATTACGTGTTCCAACATAGATGTGAAGCAAAAAAATGCAACATTCAAATCTGAAAGCACCAAAAAATGTATGTAAATATAATGCAACTATCATCGAACACTGTCATTAACAATTACACAAGGTTAATAAATAAAACTCTGCCTAACAATTCAAATGAAAGTTACAAGTACAACATTGCCGGAATCAGAGATGTGAATGTTTTCTGACTAAAACAAAAATTACATAATTTGTCCAAATCATATTCCTTTAAATGGATATACGAATTGAAACTTTAACATCTATTCTAATCCACAGTTGTAGCAACCAATTTTTGTTGCTAGTTCTGAAAAACTAATCTACTTCACCTTGAGACTCTCTGTTTGAAGCAAAACTTGCAGTCCCCATTTGAAACACCATCATTCTACTACAGATGTTTGAAGATATATGAGTTGGTTGTAAACAAACAACTTCAATTTGAGAGGATAATTCATTATGACGGACAATTTCAAATATCTCCCTCTTTGATTCCCATATAAAACCAATACCCCGATCACAACCACTCGTGTGATCTTCAAAACAGAAACTTCTGATCAGCTGAACTCCAGTCACTTTGTTTTTCCATCGGCGCCGCCTCACTTGCACTGGAATTCTCTACTCTCTTATCCCTCACTCTCTAAAAATCTTGGGTTTGTTCTATTTATAAGAAATTTTCCGCAACTCTAGGGTTTTGTGTTTCAGTCACATGCTGAAGCCCAGCGTACATGCCCAAATTTGGGTAATTCACTCAAGATATATCTATTATCTAACATCGACATTGCTACCATGGTCTTCCTGGTGATCGGACATTAATTTTGATGTCATCTTAACTCGAATCTAGGAAGTGACTGAAAATGTACACCAATACTCGAAATCAATCACTGCGACACAAAGTTACTGTCAAGTGACTTGAAACCCACCCCATGCCTTAAAATTACTTAGTAATTCCAAGACTCAAAATATTTGTTTCGTGAGCAGAAATGAACCACTGTGACACAATTGTTCACTCCACTGCTGAAACGTTCCGTTAAAGTCTTAAAACTTGTACAAGGAGCTAGAATATAACTTGCTCCGTAATCCAGAATTTCCTAGTTAGATTAATATTTTCCTCTTCACCAATTTTACAAAACATGAGCATATTCTAGAAACTCACTTTAAACCTAGTTCTAGAAAATCAGAACAAAGATGAAAACTGAAAGGCCCTTGTATGAGATATCAAATCAAAACAAGAAGAAAAAGTAGAAAGCAAGCATACAACCTATCAATCACCATACCGATCTCGCATCAAACACTTGTCCACTAAAAACATTCATAAATCGAAGATCACTTATAGATTTAAACTGAAGATCTTACATAACAAGTAGAATTCCCGAACTAAACAAAAGATCTTACATTAAAGATAGAGAGAGAGGTACTTAAAAAAAAACATCTTGAATTCAGCTAAACATCACTCCACTTATCTGCATCCAACAATCCTGCCTTTGTTTTAGCCCAATCAAGCATATTCTCACTTATTCTGTCCGTGTAGAATCTAAGAATTTCCGTAGCCGTTCCAACACTCGTACCAGCAGCAATCAAAGCATTCACTTCAATTACACGAGCAACCAGACGACCTCTGTTAATATCTAAAGGAGCTAGATGATATCGTTGCATGAGCAGATTGTGTGAACAGAGATCACTAAAAATTTGACCTAGAATCGCATCCCCGACTTTCTCTCGTTGGAGGCCATCTGAAACTTTCGCATGTTCTTACTTTCTTTCTAACTAGTTTCTTATTCACTAGTTTTTCCCTGAGCACCGCCTCTCTTGCACTAGTTGTCTCTACTTTCTAATTCTCTGGCTAGTACTTAGATTTGAGAGGAGAAGTCATTATGATTGACAATTTGGAACATCTGTGTCTCTTTTTCTCTTTGATCTGATTTGCATGACTAATGATTCCCACATTAATTATACCAACACTCGATCATAAACCACCATCACAACTCAAATAATCTGGTTATTTCCCCGCCGCCGCCTCCTCGCACCGGTAACTTGAAAGTCTCTACCCTCTCACTTCTACGTAAAACCTGTAAGGGTTTCGTTAATTTATAAGAAAGTCTGTCTAGTTTACTAAAAAGCCCTTAGACTCATTCCAATGTTACAGCCGCCCCAAATTGTTGTGGTGGCTACGAATACCCATGATCTGGAATGGGCATTGTACCACATGTACAGCCTTGCGATCCGAAACAAGGGAGAGCTAAAAAATCTGGTTAATGAGAGACAAAATTTGTCATGGGAAACAATTTAGATCGAGGAGACTTGGATAGATGAAAATGTCACGTTTAAGTTGTACTCCAGTCACTGGTTTTTCACAAACAACCTAGATTTGAGAGGATAAGTCATTATGACTTAACAATTTCAAATATCTTCCTCTTTGATTCCCACATAAAACAACACTCCAATCATAACTAAGTTGTACTCCAGTCACTTGTTTTTCTATCGGCGTCGCCTCACTCGCACTGGCAGTCTCTCACTCTCTAAAATTCTCTTGTTTCTTCAATTTATAAGAAAATTTGTGCAATTTAGGGTTTATGTTTTAGCCAAATGTTGGAGTCCAGTGTACAGGCCCAAATTTGTGTAGTTCACTCAAGACTCAAGAGATATGTACCTCATCACTCGAAATCATTCACTGCGATCCAAAGATATTGTCAAGTGACCTGAAACCTACCCCATGGATCAAAATTACTTGGTAGTTCCAAATGATTCTAAAAGTTTATTTTGTGAACCGAAATATACCAAGGTAACACAATTGTTCACTCTGCAACTCAAATATTATGTTAGGTCTCAAAATTTGTACAAGGTACTAAGTCTAATTAACTTGTCCCGTAATACAGATTTTCCTAGGTAGATTAATATTTGCCACTTCACCAAAATCTGTCATGCGACTCAAATGATATTGAGTAGTCTCAAAATCTGTCATGCGACTCAAATGCACGACCATAAATCTAACACTGCATTTGCTTTGTGGACTAAAATTTGAGTCGTTACACCTCGAAGGGGTTTCTAAAATATGACCAAGTTGTATAAAAATTGGCACTCAATGACACTGGCAACCAATGGGATTGCTGGCCGATCTAATTATTGTACTAAATAACTTTTCGAAAGTGTTCAAAGAAAAGGATTACAAACAATCGGAGCTGGAACCCATTTTTGTTTAGGTGAGCACTCGTATACTTCTTTTGTTTTCCTCTCTTTTGCAAGCTCTCTTCTCTTTGCTTCTCCTTGATTTCTTGCGCTGCTTCTCTTGCTTTTGCCTACTGGAACGGAAATCCTAAATGAGTCAAGTTTTTGAGAAGATAATCATAATGGCGTGTATAAAACGCATAATAATATGAGTGCATGTTCAAGCAAAAGGTTGGGGTTTTGATTACCTTTTCATCCCTGACCTCAGAGGTTTTGAGCTTCGACAAGCCTTCTTTTCCATTGCAAGAATTATTTGAGACTTACAAAGGTCGAACAACTTGATCATCTAATGGAAGAGTTACATGGATCAGGACTAGCATTCCGGAACTACAATTCTTGATATATTCATGTCATTCCATCCATTATGCATAGTATCATCTCTTGGTATTTTGAGTTTGGTAAATTGGTTTAGTTTTTGAGGAGGCGCTATTAGAGGTGTTTTCCTGAGTATGGTGTTGTTTTGAACCACTAAAGGCACAGAGGCCTTGGTGCTCATACAATCCCTAAGAACAAAAGAGGGGAGAGATGCGGAATTTGACATAGGCTAGTATAATAAAAAAGAAGCAACCATTGGCTTCACATAAACACAGGCAAATAACCCACAAATGGAGTTCATAGCGTTCGCCAGAACCTCATTCCCACTTGATAGTTGATGGTGATTCTGAATTGAATGTCTTGAAACTCTGTTTACACCGTCAACTCCAAACTTGCGCTGATAATGACACCAGAAAAGGTTTTCATCGAGATTATGATGTGTAAACCAGAAACCAAGAGTAACGTTTGCTCAAATGTCCAAAGAAAACAAATGAAGGAAAAAAAGGCATCGTGGTCTAGTGGTTTTTAAGCTATTAGGTGTAGAGCAAAAAATGCAACATTCGAGAACTGAAACCACCAAAATATTTATGTAAATGGAATGCAACTATCATTAAATACCATCATTAACAGTTACACAAGCTCCATAAAAAAAAAAAAAAAAAAAAAACTGATAATTCAAATTAAAGTTACAAGTACAACATTGCCGGAATCAGAGATGTGAATATTTTTCCAACTAAAACCAAAATTACATAATTTGTCACAATCCTTGATGCTTAACTGGATATACGAATTGATAGTTATACGAAACAAACAAAACTTAAAACATCTATTCTACGGATGTATACATCATCAAACACAATTATTTCATGGTCTGGATACATCATCTATTTCATGTTGAGACTCTCTAGCTGAAGAAAAACCTAAAATCTCAAACATCAAACACAATTATTTTACGGATCTTACCGAAACAACCAATCAAAAGAATAAGTGCTGCCACATATATCACGATTCTTTGAAGAAAAACATCTTAAATTTGAGAGGGTAAGTCATTATATCCATTTTGATGATGATGTGACTCCATTTCTGATTTCCAAGGTATGTGTAAAGGTTCCACCATTAAATCAACATTCCGATCACGACAAATCATCTGATCTTGGAAACGAAATTTTCTCCCTCAGCACCGCCTCCCTCGCACTGGTAGTCTTCTCTCACTCTCACTCTGAAACGCTAGGGTTTGGTTCCTTTTAGCATAACTAGTCTGCTTCCTAAAAAGCCCTCTAGCTACTGTAATCCCAAAGTTGCAGCCCAGGCCCAGTATGCAAGCCAAATTTTTGTGGTGACTTGAGATATACCCCACTTATTTATTTTCACAGCCGATCAAATGCCAAAATCTAATTACCATACTAAATAATTTTTTATTCATAAACGTGCAAAGAAAGGGATTAAAACAGTTGGAGCTGGTGGAACCCATTTTTGTTAAGGTGAACACTGTATACTTCTTCTTTAGAGGAGATAGATTTTGACAAATAGAACTACTTTGGATTACTTCACCCACACCGCTTGTTTCACTTGTCCATAATCCCCGAACATATAAACGTATATATGAAGAACCGGCTAGCTCCGGGGGTCGAGTGGCATTGCACCCTAACCACAACTCATCCGCCGATTCTTCAACATCACCGGTTCGGACCTCCACTTAGTTTCACCCAAGCTTCATCTATATACCTTAAAAGCAACAATAATAACACCTCTACTGATCCATGTGGTAAATGCTTACTATTTTCTGGGTCGATATTAGTTCAACCAAATCTATTAGAGTACAATTCTGGAGATTAGAAATGAATACATTTAGAAATTGGGCCTAAAGCTATTAACAACAACGACATATACTGAACCAAAGAGTGGTCAGATGCATAATAAAATGCCTATATGTTCAAGCAAAAGTTCTTTCGGTTACCTTTTCATCGTTGACCTCAGGGGTTTTGAGCTTCGTCTTCAACAAGGCTTCTTTTCCGTTGTATATAACTGTTTTTGTATTATGCTTGTTCATGACGTCCTTTATAGTAACAAGGGTTGGAGACGCAAAATTATCAAGGGTTGGAGACGCAAAATTCTTTCTGCAACTGGTCAAAAGCTATGGAAGTTACTTCCGCAGCCATCACTTGACGATTTGGGATCAAAGAAACAAACTAGTTTTCGAACAAATCAACTTCGATGTGAATCGGTGATTAAACAAATTAAATCCCAAGCTTATTTCTGGTGCAGAAACGATGAATCTATGAAGGGCATCTCCCTTGAAAATGTTTTATCGAATTGGGGTCAATTTTTTGTTAATTAGCAGGATTTGTTAGTTTGGGCTTTTTGGGTTCCGCCAGTCTAGTCTTTGCAGAGGGAGTCTGTACCTCTTTCTTTGTTTGGTGTTGAGGGATTGTGGTGCTGTGGGGATTTTGTAACACAGCCCTCTCTGTTCTTGGGGTGTTGTAAAGCGCTTACTTCGCGTAAGCTTTCTTAATTTATTACTTATGTTTGCTGAGGAAAAAAAAATAGTAACAACTTTGTAGTGCAAACTAAAAACAAACTCTTAAAACCAGAAAGTACTGGAGTATTTTAGATTGGAATATGACATATGTTCTTCTAAATCAGCTGGAAACGCAAGTATATCTCTTTCTGCTTACACTTACCATTTCAAAATGTGCATGAAGTTGTAATTTACCTATTTTGAAGATTTGAACTTTTCAGAAATGTTGGAAGTGTTGGTGAATTGAACTTGTGTGAATACATGTTATTAACAAAGTTTTTGTTGAACGAAGTTGTAATCCTGAATCTGAAAATATAAAGGATGTTATTCGAAAGAATTTTAAAGCTTTGGATACTCATCCTATCTAGCCTCTAGTGCTATAAATTGCAAGATTGCTTATATATGTAGAAACCCCCATGACACCTTCATCTCTACATGGCATTTTATCAACCAAATGAGGACATTGCACGGGGAAAATACTAAGAGTACGCCTCCGCTATGTAACACAAAAAAGAAAATCCCTCTGCCATTTGAGGCGATTTATATTTGTTCCGCGACGGAGTTTCAGAATTTTGAAGTGAACGAAAATGACAAGATTTAGAATAATTCTATAGCAAACAAAGACATTTTCAGGAAAGGTGAGGCTGGTGAATCAAATGAAAGTTACAAGTACAACATTGCCGGAATCAGAGATGTGAATGTTTTCCGACTAAAACAAAAATTACATAATTTGTCCAAATCATGTTGCTTAACTGGATATACGAATTGAAACTTGAACAAACAACACAGAACTTAAAACATCCCTTCTAATCCAGATATACCAATACACAAGATCTTAAGATTTCTGCTCATCCACCGTTTCCACAGTTGTAGCAACCATTGATACCCAATTTTTGTTGCTAGTTCTGAAAAACTAATCTTCTTCACCTTGAGACTCTCTGTTTGAAGCAAAACTTGCAGTCCCCATTTGAAACATCATCATTCTACAGATGTTTGAAGCAAAACTTTCCACAGTTGTTTTGCCACTGATATATGAGGTTGTTGTAAACAAACAACTTCAATTTGAGAGGATAATTCATTATGACTGACAATTTCAAATATCCCCCTCTTTGATTCCCACATGAAACCAATACCCCGATCACAACCACTCGTGTGATCTTCGAAACAGAAGTTTCTGATCAACAGAACTCCGGTCACTGGTTTTTCCATCGGCGCCGTCTCACTTGCACTGGCATTCTCTACTCTCTTATCCCTCACTCTCTAAAAATCTTGGGTTTGTTCTATTTATAAGAAATTTTCCGCAACTCTAGGGTTTTGTGTTTCAGTCACATGCTGAAGCCCAGCGTACAGGCCCAAATTTGGGTAGTTCACTCAAGATATATCCATTATCTAACATCGACATTGCTACCATGGTCTGCCTGGTGATCGGACATTAATATTTATGTCATCTTAACTCGAATCTAGGAAGTGACTGAAAATGTACACCAACACTCAAATCAATCACTGCGACACAAAGTTATTGTCAAGTGACCTGAAACCCACCCCATGCCTTCAAATTACTTAGTAATTCCAAGACTCAAAATATTTGTTTCGTGAGCAGAAATGAACCACTGTGACACAATTGTTCACTCCACTGCTCAAACATTACGTTAAGTATCAAAATTTATACAAGGACCTAGAATCTAACTTGCTCCGTAATCCAGAATTTCCTAGTTAGATTAATATTTTCCTCTTCACCAATTTTACAAAACATGAGCATATTCTAGAAACTCACTTTAAACCTAGTTCTAGAAAATCAGAACAAAGATGAAAACTGAAAGGCCCTTGTATGAGATATCAAATCAAAACAAGAAGAAAAAGTAGAAAGGCGGCGTACAACCTATCAATCACCATACTGATCTGCATCAAACACTGTCCACTAATAACATTCATAAACTGAAGATCAAGATCTTACATAAAAAGTAGAATTTCTGAACTAAACAAAAGATCTTACATTAAAGATGGAGAGAGAGGTATTTAAAAAAAACATATTGAATTCAGCTAAACATCACTCCACTTATCTGCATCCAACAATCCCGCATTTGTTTTAGCCCAATCAAGCATATTCTCACTTATTCAGTCCGTGTAGAATCTAAGAATTTCCGTAGACGACTTATTCAGTCCGACTTATTATGATTGACAATTTGGAACATCTGTGTCTCTTTTTCTCTTTGATCTCATATGTATGACTAATGATTCCCACATTAATTATACCAACACTCGATCATAAACCACCATCACAACTCAAATGACTGGTTATTTCCCTCAGCGCCGCCTCCCTCGCACTGGTAACTTGAAAGTCTATACCTCTCTCTCTCTTTCAACACTTCTACTAAAAATTTGTAAGGGTTTCGTTAATTTATAAGAAAGTCTGTCTAGTTTACTAAAAAGCCCTTAGACTCATTCCAATGTTACAGCCGCCCCAAATTGTTGTGGTGGCTACGAATACCCATGATCCGGAATGGGGATTGTACCACATGTAGATTTGCGATCCGAAACAAGGGAGAGCTAAAAAATCTGGTTAATGAGAGACAAAATTTTTCATGGGTGAGCAATTTAGATCGAGGAGGCTTGGATATAGATGAAGATGACACGTTTAATCCAAAATTTTGTCATGCGTGAGTAGTCTCAAAATCTGTCATGTGACTCGAATGTATGACCATAAATCTAACACTGCATTTGCTTTGTGGACTAAAATTTTACTCGTGACACCTCGAAGGGGTTTCTAAAATATGACCAAGTTGTATAAAAAATGGCACTGAAACTGCCAGTACTCATGATTGGTTTAATGAATATTAATTACTTTACTTTTACCCAGGAGTCCATCAAAATACATTGGATTGCTGGCAGATCTAATTACAGTACTAAATAATTTGTCGAAAGTGTTCAAAGAAAAGGATTACAAACAGTTCGAGCTGGAAACCATTTATGTTTAGGTGAGAACTCATATACTTCTTCCTTTGACGAGTTAGATTTCGACAAGTTAAAATAATTTGGAACCCAATTCTCTCCTTTTGTTTTCCTCTCTTTTGCGATGTTTCTCTTGCTTTTGCTTACTTGGACGAAAATCCTAAATGAGTCAAGTTTTTGAGAAGATAATCATAATGGCGTGTATAAAACGCATAATACTATGAGTGCATGTTCAAGCAAAAGGTTGGGGTTTTGATTACCTTTTCATCCCTGACCTCAGAGGTTTTGAGCTTCGAAAATCCTTCTTTTCCATTGCAAGAATTATTTGAGACTTACAAAGGTCGAACAACTTGATCGTCTAATGGAAGAGTTACATGGATCAGGACTACCATTCCGGAACTACAAGTATAATCTCTTGTTATTTTGAGTTTGGTAAATTGGTTTAAATTTTGAGGAGGCGCTATTAGAGGTGTTGTCCTGAGTATGGTGTTGTTTTGAACCACTAAAGGCAGGGAGGCCTTGGTGCTCATACAATCCGTAAGAACAAAAGAAGGGAGAGATGCAGAATTTGACACAGGCTAGTATAATAAAAAAGAAGCAACCATTGGCTTCACATAAACACAGGCAAATAACCCACAAATGGAGTTCATAGCGTTCGCCGTAACCTCATTCCCACTAGATAGTTGATGGTGATTTCAAATGAATGTCTTGAAACTCGTTTACACCGGTCAACTCGAAACCGAAATACCAAAATTATGAGGTATAAACCAAGAGTAACGTTTCTCAAATGTCCAAAGAAAACAAATGAAGGAAAAAAAGGCATCGTGGTCTAGTGGTTTTTAAGCTATTAGGTGTAGAGCAAAAAATGCAACATTCATGAACTGAAAGCACCAAAATATTTATGTAAATGTAATGCAACTATCATCAAACACTGTCATTAACAATTACACAAGGTCCATAAGAAAAAAAAAAAAAAAAAAAAAAAACCTAACAATTCAAATGAAAGTTACAAGTACAACATTGCTGTCATTAACAATTTCAGAATATATTTCCAACAAAAACAAAAATTACATAATTTGTCCAAATCATATTGCTTTACTGGATATACTAATTGATACTTGACGAAACAAACAAAAATTAACACATCTCTTCTAGTCCTGAGATTACTACACAAGATCTTAAGATTTATGCTGATGTACCATTTCTAGAGTTGTAGCAATAATTGATACCCAATTTTTGTTGTAAGTTCTGAGAAACTCATCTACTTCACCTTAAGGCTCTGGTTGATGAAAATCCAAGTACGAAACACCATTGCTTTCTTAACAGCATAAATCCGCCCACTGATATATGCATTTGTTGAAAACAAACAACTTAGAATTGAGAGGATAAGTCATTATGACAATTTCAAATATCTTCCTCTTTAGTTCCCACATAAAACCAACACTCCGATCATAACCACTCAGTTTAATCTTTGAAACAGAAATTTCTCATCAACTCAACTCCAATCACTGGTTTATCCATCGGCGCCACCTCACTCGCACTGGCAGTCTCTACTCTCTATTCTCTCACTCTCTAAAATTCGAGGGTTTGTTCAATTTATAAGAAATTTTGTGTAACTCTAGGGTTTTTTGTTTCGGGCAAAACATTGGAGCCCAGTGTAATGGCCCAAATTTGTGTAGTTCACTCAAGATATATCCATCATCTGAAATCGACATTGCGATCCATGCATGCTCTGCCTGGTGATCGCACATTTTTATGTCATCTTAACTTGGAAGTGACTCAAAATGTGTTGGAAATTTAGGGCTAAAAACGGAGGATGATAACACTAAAAGAAATTGTTGTACTCAAAAACTTTCAAGGCTCATAAAGATTTCTTTTAGACGATTATTTCTACCCTCCCAATATCAATTGGCGATTGCAACAGATATGCGAAATAATGCCTTCAGGATACAATGAAAGCTCTACAACAGAGAAATTGGATTCAAGGTTTGCACCCCTTGACCCAATCAAGAACACACTAGAAAGAATTCTGATGATGATTTAGAAAGAGAGAAAACAGGTTGAATTATTATTGTTGAATGAGAGAATACCTTCACTACTTATAGGGATATTCATGCCTATTGGAGATGCCTCTTCACTTCCAAAAGACACATAAGGTGTCTATTGGGAATGGTTGTCTTTTATGAACCATCACACCTATTAAAGGTGTCACTTCATCTCCAACTAACATCCATTGTGTTTATTCAACACAGAACATTTCCCCGTCATAGCGGCAAACCAAAACAGAAAACCATTTTATTTTCCAAGATATTGAAAATATCCAACAATCTCCCCCTATTTTCAAAAACATGAAAATAAAAATAAAACAAAAATTTTAAATCGTAGTGGCCGCATCACACAAGTGATCGCCTACGACCCGAGTGGGATCAAGCCAACGTAGTTCAAGCTAAATTGAGACTAAGCATCATCGTTGAAATCAATACATAAATGATAGGTATCTTTTGGATTTGAACCTTCACTTAGTGTAAGAAACTCAAAGCCTTATCGAGATTCTATGGTGAAACCAGTCTTGAACCAAGTATCCCTTATGATAAAACCGGAGTCTCCACACATTGATTTCATAAATCATGTGTTCTGTAGCCAAGAACGTTAATGGCCATGTGCTTATATCCTTGATTCATGAGTCTTCTTTAGAGAACGGTCTTCTTCTCTTAGGAAACGGCTTGATTTCCATACTCATATAGGTAAGTCTCGAAGGTGTTTCTGCGATACACCTTTTACTAATCACAGACTCATTAAGGATTTACATCCATCCTATTTTCTTGCAGTAACCCAGCACTAATTAGAAATGGGAAGTTTTATATTAGTGCTCCATAATCTACATCCATAACTTGTTGGTACCACATTGAACCTTGTTTATCTTTTTCAAAACATAGGTTGGGTTTCTGCTATGGGAGATCAACCTTCCTTCACAGACCTTAGTCCCATTTCTTTACACTTCATTGAAAACATTTCCGTTGGGAGACTTTCCATAAATATGTCTGCCAAGTTTTTCTCCATTTCAATGGCTAACTGCAATTACTCCTTTCTTGAGTAATTGACTTACCGTTCAATGTACAAGACTTGTATGTCTTGACCTTTCATTATAAGTCTTTGTTAGAGACGTTATAGATCATAGCCTGATTCCCAAATAATCAAGACAACTTGAGATGACTTCTTCCAAAAATGGGATCTCTACAAGTTAGGTTCTAAGCCATTCTTCCTCATTAATTACTTCCATTTATGCAATCAATTTTGACAACATTATTAAAAATGTTTCTATTTAATTTTACAAAATAATTGTAACTTCTCTAGTGATCCTAATTAACATTTACGGTTAATTCACAAGAAGTCATTATAGACTTGCATACACTAGAGGCATAGAAAATTTGTAGGCTACTTACTTGCTATTTCAACAAGCACATTATTACGATGAGTAACTCCTCTACTCATGTCAAATCTTCTACAAATTTATATCCAAAAACATAGACAATGTCTATTTAACATTTTACATTATGTAATGCAAATGTTCATCATTTATGCATCGGTAATATCGTAACACCTCATCGTTGGATATTTGGTCGCGCGCCCAATCTTCCAATATGTTACATATTCACCGGTATTCCATTTTTCGATGTCATTTAAGACATGCCAACTTCCAAATTTTGGAACCTATAATTCTTTTTGCAAGAATTATACTCATATCATAAAATTTGTTATCTCAACAATTATTGATGATTTTGGTTATAAAATAACCTACCGACTAGAAAATTTTATATGACATTCTCATACAAATTCTCCCCCATTTCATGATAATTTTCAAATGCATAAATGCAACTAAATGTCATGAAACACGCTTTCGTTTAGAAACTTTTATGCATCATTTTCTTCGCATTAAATGGCATATAATGGGAGAATATCTCATGTCTCCTGATTTTAAAAAATCTACAGAAATATAAAAATTTTAGTGCATGCATATTTATGTGACTAGTAGTCTTCGCATATAAGCAAACGTCAATTCATACAGATAAATTTAATGCATGAATCTTGGGTTTCAAATTCCAATAGTTAGTTCTTGGGAAATACACAAATGGATGCAATCATATTCATGCTATTAGTCTTACTAATAATCAAAATTTTAATGCTTAAATCATTAGTCATTTCAAAAGTGCATGAATCACACCATCATCATAAGAACGGAAACACATATTAATTGATATCAAAAACTCAATATGTCAGTGGATAAAGAAATTAGATACTTATCTTAAACATGATGACAAAATCATGTTCCACCAAGGCACCAACCGTTCTTTGTCTTCATCTCTTCAATAGATGTATCGGTGCATCACTCATCCTTATTTCTTCTACAGATGAAAGATACCTCAAATCGATCAGAAAACCTAATCCCATTATCCCACGTATCCCGTGTATGGAAAATAAGAACCAACTTCTTTCATTCCAAAAATCAACCAGGAAACATTCTTATAAAATTGAATAATACTTTCATCCTCTGTCGAATTTAATCGTCTAAAACTGTTGGAAATTTAGGGCTAAAAACGGAGGATGATAACACTAAAAGAAATTGTTGTACTCAAAAATTTCAAGGCTCATAAAGATTTCTTTTAGACGATTATTTCTACCCTCCCAATATCAATTGGCGATTGCAACAGGTATGCGAAATAATGCCTTCAGGATACAATGAAAGCCCTACAACAGAGAAATTGGATTCAAGGTTTGCACCCCTTGACCCAATCAAGAACACACTAGAAAGAATTCCGATGATGCTTTAGAAAGAGAGAAAACAGGTTGAATTATTATTGTTGAATGGGAGAATACCTTCACTACTTATAGGGATATTCATGCCTATTGGAGATGCCTCTTCACTTCCAAAAGACACATAAGGTGTGTATTGGGAATGGTTGTATTTTATGAACCATCACACCTATTAAAGGTGTCACTTCATCTCCAACTAACATCCATTGTGTTTATTCAACACAGAACACTTCCCCGTCATAGCGGCAAACCAAAACAGAAAACCATTTTATTTTCTAAGATATTGAAAATATCCAACAATCTCCCCCTATTTTCAAAAACATGAAAATAAAAATAAAACAAAAATTTTAAATCCGAGTGGCTGCATCACACAAGTGACTGCCTACGTACCCGAGTGGGATCAAGCCAACGTAGTTCAAGCTAAATTGAGACTAAGCATCATCGTTGAAATCAATACATAAATGATAGGTATCTTTTGGATTTGAACCTTCACTTAGTGTAAGAAACTCAAAGCCTTATCGAGATTCTATGGTGAAACCAGCCTTGAACCAAGTATCCCTTATGATAAAACCTGAGTCTCCACACATATTGATTTCATAAATCATGTGTTCTCAGTAGCCAAGAACGTTAATGGCCATGTGCTTATATCCTTGATTCATGAGTCTTCTTTAGAGAACGGTCTTCTTCTCTTAGGAAACGGCCTGATTTCCATACTCATATAGGTAAGTCTCGAAGGTGTTTCGCGATACACCTTTACTAATCACGAGACTCATTAAGGATTTACATCCATCCTATTTTCTTGCAGTAACCCAGCACTAATTAGAAATGGGAAGTTTTATATTAGTGCTCCATAATCTACATCCATAACTTGTTGGTACCACATTGAACCTTGTTTATCTTTTTCAAAACATAGGTTGGGTTTCTGCTATGGGAGATCAACCTTCCTTCACAGACCTTAGTCCCATTTCTTTACACTTCATTGAAAACATTTCCGTTGGGAGACTTTCCATAAATATGTCTGCCAAGTTTTTCTCCATTTCAATGGCTAACTGCAATTACTCCTTTCTTGAGTAATTGACTTACCGTTCAATGTACAAGACTTGTATGTCTTGACCTTTCATTATAAGTCTTTGTTAGAGACGTTATAGATCATAGCCTGATTCCCAAATAATCAAGACAACTTGAGATGACTTCTTCCAAAAATGGGATCTCTACAAGTTAGGTTCTAAGCCATTCTTCCTCATTAATTACTTCCATTTATGCAATCAATTTTGACAACATTATTAAAAATGTTTCTATTTAATTTTACAAAATAATTGTAACTTCTCTAGTGATCCTAATTAACATTTACGGTTAATTCACAAGAAGTCATTATAGACTTGCATACACTAGAGGCATAGAAAATTTGTAGGCTACTTACTTGCTATTTCAACAAGCACATTATTACGATGAGTAACTCCTCTACTCATGTCAAATCTTCTACAAATTTATATCCAAAAACATAGACAATGTCTATTTAACATTTTACATTATGTAATGCAAATGTTCATCATTTATGCATCGGTAATATCGTAACACCTCATCGTTGGATATTTGGTCGCGCCCAATCTTCCAATATGTTACATATTCACCGGTATTCCATTTTTCGATGTCATTTAAGACATGCCAACTTCCAAATTTTGGAACCTATAATTCTTTTTGCAAGAATTATACTCATATCATAAAATTTGTTATCTCAACAATTATTGATGATTTTGGTTATAAAATAACCTACCGACTAGAAAATTTTATATGACATTCTCATACAAATTCTCCCCCATTTCATGATAATTTTCAAATGCATAAATGCAACTAAATGTCATGAAACACGCTTTCGTTTAGAAACTTTTATGCATCATTTCCTTCGCATTAAATGGAATATAATGGGAGAATATCTCATGTCTCCTGATTTTAAAAAATCTACAGAAATATAAAAATTTTAGTGCATGCATATTTATGTGACTAGTAGTCTTCGCATATAAGCAAACGTCAATTCATACAGATAAATTTAATGCATGAATCTTGGGTTTCAAATTCCAATAGTTAGTTCTTGGGAAATACACAAATGGATGCAATCATATTCATGATATTAGTCTTACTAATAATCAAAATTTTAATGCTTAAATCATTAGTCATTTCAAAAGTGCATGAATCACACCATCATCATAAGAACGGAAACACATATTAAGTGATATCAAAAACTCAATATGTCAGTGGATAAAGAAATTAGCTACTTATCTTAAACATGATGACAAAATCATGTTCCACCAAGGCACCAACCGTTCTTTGTCTTCATCTCTTCAATAGATGTATCGGTGCATCACTCATCCTTATTTCTTCTACGTGATTTAAAGATATCTCAAATCGATCGTAAAACCTAATCCCATTATCCCACGTATCCCGTGTATGGAAAATAAGAACCAACTTCTTTCATTCCAAAAATCAACCAGGAAACATTCTTATAAAATTGAATAATACTTTCATCCTCTGTCGAATTTAATCGTCTAAAACTGTTGGAAATTTAGGGCTAAAAACGGAGGATGATAACACTAAAAGAAATTGTTGTACTCAAAAACTTTCAAGGCTCATAAAGATTTCTTTTAGACGATTATTTCTACCCTCCCAATATCAATTGGCGATTGCAACAGGTATGCGAAATAATGCCTTCAGGATATAATGAAAGCCCTACAACAGAGAAATTGGATTCAAGGTTTGCACCCCTTGACCCAATCAAGAACACACTAGAAAGAATTCCGATGATGCTTTAGAAAGAGAGAAAACAGGTTGAATTATTATTGTTGAATGGGAGAATACCTTCACTACTTATAGGGATATTCATGCCTATTGGAGATGCCTCTTCACTTCCAAAAGACACATAAGGTGTCTATTGGGAATGGTTGTCTTTTATGAACCATTACACCTATTAAAGGTGTCACTTCATCTCCAACTAACATCCATTGTGTTTATTCAACACAGAACACTTCCCCGTCATAGCGGCAAACCAAAACAGAAAACCATTTTATTTTCTAAGATATTGAAAATATCCAACAAAATGTACACCATCACTCGAAATCTTCACTGCGACCCAAAGTTAGTGTCCACGGCCCAAAATTACTTAGTAATTCCAAACGAGGTGACTCAGAATATTTGTTTTGTGAGCCGAAATGAATCACTGTGACGCAATTGTTCACTCCACTGGTCAAACATTACGTTAAGTATCAAAATTTGTACAAGGACCTAGAATCTAACTTGCTCTGAAATCCAGAATTTACTAGGTAGATTAATATTTGCCTCTTCACCAATTTTACAAAACATGATCATATTCTAGAAACTCACTTTAAAATCTTTCGTGACCTGATCAGTCAAAACAAATCTAAAATGGGTTACTAGAATCTGATCTAAGTTATATAAAAATTGCACCAAAGCTTGGAATATGAAATGCGAGTATTCTTCTTTGGATGAATTGCGAGTAATCATGATTGCTATAATGACATTGCCGCCAATATCAATTTTATTTGGCTCATTTGTTTCACTTTTACGTAAAGTCCATGGGATTGGGGCTGAAATGTACATGGCTGCTAACGAAATTCCAGTTCATCATTTTGAATAATTGTATGTCAAACAATTTCATGTCGGGAAAGATGAAGTTGGTGATTGGAACAATCACTTGACACCCATAATGGTTGAGCAACTTGATCGTATCATGGAAAAGAAGTGAAACTACAATTCTCGATGTATTCATGTCATTCCATCCATGATGATCCATCAGAATACCTATTGTAATCTTTCAAGCACCAAAATATGTATGGAAATGTAATGTAACTATCATCAAACACCATCACTAACAACACAAAGTCCATAAAGAAAATTTTGTCCAGCAACTCAAACACTACCTAGAAATGCATTTTTTCCAACTAAAACAAATTAAATACATTGTCCAAATCCTATTGCTTAACTAGTTTACAGATCTTACCGGGAAAAAAACAACTATAGATTTAAGAGGATATGTGATTATGAAAATTCAAGAATGTATTAACGGTTCGATGGCTTCACAATGAAGCGTTTCTCGATCGCTACCATGGACTTGAGCTAGATCAAAGAGAGGTTTCAAATCCTGCAACCAATACAAAAATAATGTGTCAAGAAAATAATATAATCTTCTTCTCAATTGGATCATTACTTGAAAATAAAGGAGAGCTGCCTCATACTTGAGACACATTGAAATGATATTTTAACTAAATCTGATAGATTTACTGCAACTATCATCAAAGACTACCACTACACAAGATATACAACGAAAACTTTTCGCCTAACAATGAAACCTTCAAACTGATCTTTCTATGTTCAAAAAAGATAAAATTCTGTAACTTAAAAATACAACACAACCCAATCAGATCTGAATATTTTTCTAACTAAACCAAATTACATAGTCACTACACCATTTTTAGGGATTCGCAACGGAGTCTGGCCGTTGCTGACCGGGCTCGCAACGGCAAAGTGACGTTTCAAAACACGGTGTTGCATTTTTTTTCGCAACGGCATAAGCTCCGTTGCGACTCTTGGTCAAGAACGGAGATTCGCAACGCATCATCGTGCCGTTGCGACTATGTTTATTCGCAACCAAGGTCTGCCGTTGCTAACCTGTTTCTAATTACAGGAATAACCCTACCCGGAACTAAATTATTATTGGTTCTGGTTCTAATTTGCTGGTTCTGGTTCTAACTTAGCAACAGAATACAGACGTTGCTAATTTTTTGCAACAGCAAAAAAAAGGTCAAGTCTTCATTGACCTGGTCAAAATCCATTCACCCCACATTTACCCCCCTGCAGTTACCCAGTTCCTCATATTCAGCATTCCACAGATATACAAACCATGACACATTCATTTACTTTTATTTCCACATTCACCATTATGAAAAAATAATTCTTCAATTGAAGTTAACAAGTATGATTTTTTGATACAAACTATGTCATTCATTTAATGGATATGGCATAAGACACTGATAATGATAGTGTATCCTTGTCCCATATTTCATAAAAATTATGATAATAGAAACACTCGCTTGTAACAAGATGTTAACGAGAAAAAATACTACGGTGGCGTGATAAAACCTCGCTTGTTATCTTTCCACCAGGCCCAGCAGTCTTCAAATCTGAACTCGCTTGTGCATCCTTCTCTGGCGCACCTGACTTATCTTTCATAGATTTCAAGTTTCCTCATGTTTGAGGACTTGCTACCTATATAAGAACATGGAGCAAAAGACCACCAATATACCCAATTTATCAGAGAAAATAAAAGGAAGACAATCAAACCATAAAAATTTGATTAAAAAAAAAACAAGATGTTCTTGGCCAGCAAAAGTGGGAACAGGACTTGAGGCTCTCTAGCTTATCAAATTGATCTCAACAACTGGTTGCTGCGGCATTTAATTGGAATTCTAACACTATGGGACAGAAAATATTTTCTGCTAGTAAACATGGGATACCTAACTCTTCCATCTCCTAAAATAACCTATTCTCTTTTGCAAACAGATGGACATACCCTATTTAGTATTGATTGCTCCGCATCACTCCCTTTTTTTGAGGATTTGGTCTTTATTTCTTCCTCGCGTCGCTGCCTATCCATCCTGCAAAATATAAAAGTCCAAGTATCGGCTAAAATAAGCAATAGAACGCCATCACTGGGAGATGTGGATACATAAGTGATTATTACATGAGCAGGCAACTAGACGAATTATTAAGAAAAAATAGAAGAAGAAAAGAAACATCATCAAAAGCTTAGGTCGAGGGGAATGCACAGGCAAAGCTACATGGTGTTGTTTACTAAGCTACTCCAAAGGATCTTCCTGTAAAAGTGTTAATGGTACAGATAACTTGAAAAGTGATTATGGATAAATTAACTAATTTGATTATTATTAACCATACCTCCTCTCGCACTGCATTTAATAAAGTGTTCGGTGGGGAACAAAAGCCCGATTCCATATCAACTAACGCAACCACCATTTTCTTTGCCTCATTCTTAAATACATCCAATGCAAAGAGTTGCAATTGTCACGACCTGGAACACGATAAACCAATTAAAGGCTATTTTCTTAAAGCACTATAACTACTTACAAATGCAAATTCATCAGAAGCCTTTTCTTATAGCAAACTTTTAACGGAAGATTTATTTAAAAAAAAAAAAAAACTGGACAGTGACATAAAGCCAAAACCTCCAACAAAGGTTTTTTTTTTTTCCTAACACGAGTCCAGTATACAGGTATCAAAGACCTGTTACTTCCAATTGTTTGTATACAGGATGTATGAAATTATGCACGGAAATTACAGTAAGGACATGCGTCTTAAAGGAAACAGATAATATTACTCCAGCGTATAAAGCATACCTCTCGCTTAAAAGGTGGATATCTTCCAAGCCCTGGAGTGGCGTTAGCAGAAGCAGTAACGATATCCACCAAGACACGATGTACCTATGTATGTAAGAGTTGAATCATTTTGGATATGTTTGCACAAAAAGTATCTATGATATAAATTAAAATCTCTTAAAAAGGATCGATAAAAATGAAAGGCTTCTAAGAGATAAGGCCCGATGGATGGGAACACCTTTTATTAAAGACCAGTTCAATAACACCTTTTATTAAATACCCCAGACCTTTCTCAGGGGATATAAGATATGGTTGGTAAACATCTGCCTCTAACACAATCTGGTGCAATATAGAATCAAATCACAAAGATTTAGGTGCTAGGAAGCACAACAGGAGTCAAAGTTCCAAAAACAGAATGCCAGGGGAAAATACCCTTTTCACATTGTTGATGTCAAAATGTCTATCCAATGGTAGCTGATTGATTTGGTTCGGAAAAGTTCCCTCAAAGCTTGCAACAATTTTCCAACCACTACCCTGGAAAAGAAAAGCTCCAATGAGTTACATATAAACAGAATTAAGGAACAATAGAGACCAGTCTTCTGCAGAGGAAGTAGTGCTAGATTCCACAAGGGTCTAGATCTACCTCTGATCCGCTCATAAGCGCAAAATATTAAGTACTGAAGCCAATCTAATAAACTACCGAAAAAGATTACCAAGATCAGGAGTAACAGTGCATGACCATATTCAGCATGTAAGTTTAAAAAACATATAATTGTCCTACTAAGTAACTAACGCATGTGCTTTCTATATGAACAACTCGGTGCGAGCGTAACAACCTCGTATAGGAGAGTTGTTGTATCAGGTTTAGCATGAACTAGTGGACCTTATAGCACCAAATTGCACGCTAACAACATATTCAGCTTACAAAATAGATTTTAATGGGTGGAAAGACCTTCATAACTTGGTCAAAAGAGGGCCAGCTGATATAATTATCATAATACAGAGATACGAGTATGTGCACACTTTTTGTATGTTACATACCTCACCAGTGGCAATATGTTGTAGAAATATATCTTCAAATTCACGACAGAGCTCCAAAGATATGGATCTTGTACCTTCAGAACTATGAACCATTTGTTCGCCAAGCCGTACTAACTCATCCTTAACTATTTGAGACTTACCCTGTAACCTACAAAACAGTTTCGAGCAAAAGTAATCATCTTTCTGCATCCAATCACGATAAAAACAGTATGAAGTATTAATAGGCTGTTATAAAAGATTTATAGATAGGAAGTCAGGCCCCAATTGTCCACTGTCACTAATCAATATGCATGAATTTGTTGCCGAAGATAAAGAGTTAAAAGGTAAGTTGGGAACTAATGCACATACCCAGAAAGGATGTTAGGAAGCCTGATTTTCATACGCTTACGAATCTGTTGAGCAAGAGCTTCCACCAAAGCTAATCTACCAAGCTTGTTTTGAGGAGCTCCAGTCAATATAGATTTAAGACTTTCACTTTCAAAGACGCAAGCGGTTTCAGTGAATTCTTCGAACCAACAGATCACTCCCTTTTTTTGAGGATTTGGTCTTTATTTCTTCCTCGCGCCGCTGCCTATCCATCCTGCAAAAGAAAAAAGTCCAAGTATCAGCATGTAAAGCTTCAACACACAAAAAATGACAAAATAAGCAATAGACCGCCATCATCGGAGATGTGGATACATAAATAATTTACATAAACAGACAAGTAGACGAATTATTAAGAAAAAATAGGAAAAAAAAAAAGAACAGCTCAAAAGCTTAGGCCCTGGGGAATGCACATGCAAAGCCACATGGTGTTGTTTACTAAGCTACTCCAGAAGATCTTCTTGTGAAAGTGCTAATGGTACAGAAAACCATTAATTAATATGATTATTATTAAACATACCTCCTCTCGCACAGATTTAATAAAGTGTTGCGGGGGAACAAAAGCCCATTCCATATCAATTAATGCAACTACCATTTTTTTTGCCTCGTTCTTAAATACATCCAATGCGGTAGTTGCAATTGCCACGACCTGGAAAACGATAAACCAATTAAAGGCTATTTTCTTAAATCACTAAGTACTTCCAAATGCAAATTTATTAGAAGCCTTTTCTTATAGCAAACTTCTAAGGGAAGATTTCTTTAAAAAAAGAAAAAAAAACTGGACGGGGACGGGGACATTAAGCCAAAACCCCCAACAAAGGTTATCTCCATGGTTGAAACAAACTGATTCAAATGGCATACATTCATAAAATGATATGTACTCTTATTTTAACGGGATAAAATTCTGTCAAGTAATTCTCCTCCTTCACACAACCTAGTAAAAATATACACTTCAAGGTCAACAAAAAAGATCGTCTGGTAATCAACATGAGGACATATGATACGATGCTTGTACTTCAAGATTCAATTTAGCATCTAAACAATACACACTTGAAGATTAGCACTTAAAGAAAAAACAGAAACACATAGTGGTGGAATCATTAATAAAATTTAACCTTTCAAGATATCATCAGATGCAAATTCTACAAAAACATAATCCAAAGCAACCCTGTGATTGATGTACAGAGTATCTTAAACAGTTATATTTCAACCTAATTCGTCTAATTAACCAAATACTCAGCTCCAATTCCTGCACCCAATTCAAATACTACCAAGAACCCTAATTTCTGTAAAATCAAAATCAAATTATATGCAAATATCCCTACCTCATGCTTAAATAAAAAACTCATCACTAAAATTCAGCTTATCAATCAAAATTCACATGAATTAATCATTAAACAGAAACTCCTAATTTACCTTTTCTTCAACCTCCTGTCTGAGTTTGAATCAACACTTGGTATAGCACCACCACCATAAATCAGCACGGTTCTCAATTTTTTTTTACATTTACTCTTGATTTTTTCCTCTCAAGACCAAAACCCTAATTTATTTTCTTTTCCCAAAACTCAGTCAATAGCTTCGATCTTCATTAACTGCAACTTATCGTCACCATCACCTTCTCTTCAATGATTACTCTAACGCTTCTTACACAGCACCGACTCAACTCATCACCTTCTCCTCAACGGGTTCACCCTAAAAAACTGAAATCGAAAACAACAAATTCACAAATGAAACACTAAAATCGATAAACTGAAATCGAAATCCTTAAAATCGAAAATAGAAGATTCACAGATAAAAATCTAAAATCGATAAACTAAAAAGAAATAAATAGATTCACAGCTGAAACCCTAGAAATCAAAATATCTAAAATCGCAAAATCTATAAACCCTATAAACTGAAACGAAAGGATTATTAAAGAGACTTAAAACCTGGTAGATTTCAGTGGTTTTAGATTGAAAGGGATGAAAGAGAGATGAGTTCTTCAGAGATGCAGTTCTGTGGAGAGGAGATGAAAAGAGATGAGGTTCTGTGGAGGAGAAAAAATAAAAATGAGAGGAATATAAACGATAAGGAATGGATATAGGATAACTTTGGCTGAAGGGTGGAAACAAAAAGAAGCTTACTGGACCAAAGTTTGACTAGGGCGTGTTTATAAGTCCTAGTGTTCCCAACCACGCACGTGGTTCACACGCTTGAACCCAGCGCAGTTGCGATTCGCAACCTTGTGTGTGAGGTTGCAATATTAGCAACGGCAGTCCTCCGTTGCGAAAAAATATCAGTTGCAATTAGCAACCAAAAATTTCGCAACCTCACTAGTGCCGTTGCAAACCTGGGTTGCGAATACCTTAAAATGGTGTAGTGAGTTTGTCCCAATCCTATTGCTTAAACAAAAAGAACTTAGAACATCCTAAATCCAGAGATTGCCAATACATAAGATCTTAAACTTCAAACAAATGATACCTAATTTTGGTCGTAAGGTCTAGATAAATCATCCATTTCATCTTGAGACTATCTAGTTGAAGAAAAACCTAAAATCTCAAATATCAAACACAATTATTTTACGGATCTTACCGAAACACCAATCGAAAGAATAAGTGCTGCCACATATATCACGATTCTTTGAAGAAAAACATCTTAAATTTGAGAGGATAAGTCATTATAACGATTTTGACGATATGACTCTAATTCTGATTTCCAAGGTATGTGTAAAGGTTCCAACATGAAATAAACACTCCGATCACGACCCCTCATCTGATCTTGGAAACGAAAAATTCTCCCTCAGCACCGCCTCCCTCGCACTGGTAGTCTTCTCTCACTCTCACTCTGAAATGCTAGGGTTTGGTTCCTTTTATAGCATAACTAGTTTGCTTACTAAAAAGCCCTCTAGCTACTGTAATCCCTAAGTTGCAGCCCAGGCCCCAATATGCAAGCCAAATTTTTGTGGTGACTCGAGATATACCCCACTTATAACTTTTCATCGCCGTGTACAACTATTTATTTTCACAGCCGATCAAATGCTAAAATCTAATTACCATACTAAATAATTTTTCATTCATATACGTGCAAAGAAAGGGATTAAAACAGTTGGAGCTGGTGGAACCCATTTTTGTTTAGGTGAACACTCGTATACTTCTTCTTTATAGGAGTTAGATTTTTGACAAGTAGAAAGACTTTGGAACCCAATTCTCTCCTTTTGATTTTCTCTCTTTTGCAAGTTCTCTTTCTTTCTCCTTGATTTCCTGCTTTCCTTCTCTTGCTTTTGCACAATCTTTGTTGAGTATACTTTGGATTACTTCACTCCACACCGCTGCTGATTCAGTTGTCCATAATCCCTGAACATATAAACGTATATATGACGAAGTAAATATATACCTTAAGAAAACAATAATAACACCTCCACCGCTCCATGTGGTAAATGCTTACTATTATCGATATCCATAGTCATTAAAGTATGAGAAGGAACTCGTGATGATGAGAGATCAATGAAGTTCAGAAAATGAACCAAATTTGCGCATCAAACAGTATGAAATTATTATCTAAATGTTTGAATTGAATTAACTTCCCGGAAGTTGGGAAATATATTTAGGTGATAAAGAGTTTCGAAAAGAAACAAATATATTTGGATATCAAAGAATATATTCAGACCTGAATTTGTATTCCGAATAATCTTGATAAAAGGAAAGATTTCAGGAAAAAAAAGACCTTGAAGAAATAACCAAAAAGAATGTGCATATCTTATGACTTAATGAATTCCCATTAGTCATGGCTATAGATGAGTACCAATATTGATGTGTGGATGAATAATTTGTAACACCACACGTAGAATGAGAAGTCATTGTTACTATAGTTATGCAGAATAAGAAAATAATAGCAGCAACCGATGAGAGTCTCACTCATTTTGGTCTAATTTGATCTTTGCTCACGGGCGTTGAATGAGTCCACTTTCCCCCAAAATCGCTCGTACACTCATTGCGACGAGTGAGTGTTGGAAAGTCTTTACTAGGCGGCTAAAAATTAGCCATTCGGAAAAAAACACAGGGAGCTACCAAGATATGCCTCCTAGGGATATTTTCGTGAGTTTTATTAATTTAAAAGTCTTTAAAGTGGGCCCTTTACAAGTTTAAATATTAAAATAAGGGGAAACGGCTAATGTTTAGCCGTTGTGTTTTTTAATAAATAAATAAAAAAAACGGTTGAAAATCAACCGCTTAGACCATAAAATTTGCTCACCATAGTCACAAAGTCCCTCGTTCAGCTAGTCTCTCAATGATTTGGGCAATGAATGAGGATGTCTACATAACTACCAAACACATTATATTTACTTTCTCCTTTCACGTTCTCATTGAAGACCATTTTTTAGATTAAATCATTAGAAATCTTATATGGCCTTATATTTATGACATTTTCAAAGTCTCATTGGAGACGCTCTTACAATTTAGAATCAGTAATGATTGTTGTACCGAGAGTAAATCCCGTACATAAAACCGTGCGAGGAGAGGTGGGAGAGTGACGGGAACCACATAAGCCTTTACCCTCTCTGCCGCACGATCTGTCCACGGGATTTCACCCGGTATTTTTGGTCGTCAATGTAGCATCATCCCTTTAAAATACCCACGGTACAAAATTGCTCAAATTAGGCACCAGTTGCCATCAAATTCACGAACATGACTTTCATTAGGACCACTACTAGCAAATGGCAAATGGGCCCTAAAAAAAGTTGGACGAACAAGGTTTGCCAAAGCAGCCCCGGTTCAATTGATAAGGGCAGGGCTAGCTTAGCCTAGGGTTTACTTACTATATATAAACGATAAAAATGACCTTCCTCAACATAAACGCAAGAGACGGCAAAATGGCGGAAGAAGAAAATGTAGATGCAGTCAAAGAAGAACAGAAAACGGGAGATCCAGTTAGTGATTGGCCACTAACACAAAGTGCAAGAGAAGCAGTGGTTACTAATATATTTAAAAACTTGGCTACACCATCTATTCTTACAAGACGCTATGGTTATACGAGTGAAGATAAAGCTGCTTTAACTGCTCGTGATATTGAAGAACAAGCTTTTGTTGCTGCTGGTGGTGTTAATTTAACTGATGGTACCGAGATTCTTCGATTTTACTCGATGATGATCAGTGAGAAAATGCTCGAGTTTGTTAAAAAGTGAGGAAATTTCATTTTCTTGAATTTTAATTCTCGATTGCAAAATTCTATGTTATTTCTAAGGTTTGTAATTTGATTCTCACGTCTAGATGTTCTATTTTGAGATCTGTTTGTTAATTAGCTTTGGATCGGAGTATTGGACTCTAACTGAACTCAACATGGTTTATCTATTTTGAGATCTGTTCTATTTTGTCTCTGTGGGGTGTCTTCTTGTTTAACTGAACTCAACATGGTTTGTTTAATTAGATTCAAATTACGTTTAGATTATTGTTAAAGGTGCTAACTAAATGCAACCCTAATTATTGATTGACCTAATTGATACGTGGGTAATCAAACCTATCACCATCCTCTACCTTTGTAACATGAAAATAATTGATATCGATCCAACATATGAAACACCATTATTTTACGGATGTTAGCAAAAAAGAAACCAACAACATAGCATATCTGAATTTGATAAAACAAACAACTTAAATTTGAGAGGATAAATCATTATGACTTAGTAATTTCAAATATCCTCCTCTTTGATTCCCACATAAAACAACACTCCGATCATAACTAAGCTGAACTCCAGTCACTGGTTTTTCCATCGGCGCCGCCTCACTCGCACTGGCAGTCTCTCACTCTCCGAAATTCTAGCGTTTCTTCAATTTATAAGAAAATTTGTGTAATTTAGGGTTTTGTGTTTTAGCCAAATGTTGGAGCCTAGTGTACAGGCCCAAATTTACAAAACTTTAATCACATTTAGATCAATAATTAAAATTAAATTAAAAATATATAAAGTAATGGACACATATACCCGTAGATGTAAACTTCCTCTTCGCAAAACAATCGATGTTTACCGCCCAATAATCGAAATGCGTAAATGTTCTTGGAAAATCGTGATAAAAATACTCCTTAGTTCTTAAATAATAGGTGGTTTCATGTGTATTTTTACATGAAACCAGCCTATTATTTAAGAACGGAAGGGAGAACATGATATATAGTAGCGAAATTTTGAGAATTAAAAAATATGTTCGTCAAAAAGTCAAATAGATAATCATGGCTTCAATATTGTTTTTCTTAATTATGGTCAGTCCATAAAAGAAAATGAAACAATAGGAAAAAAAAAAAAAACAAATTTCTATATAGGGAGAGGTGTTCAATATTATCCGGACAAAATATGGAAACAAGTAAATATGGCTATCAAAAAATGGAAAAAAAATATAGGAGGTCGGCTTAGATATTTATTATCCAAAAATATTATGATTTTATTAGTATGTTGTCCATCCAAAAATATTAAGCGCATTAGAAAAGATATATTAAGTAAATACGATAACTAAGCCAAATATGAATATTTTCCGAACTAAAACAAATTACATGGTTTGTCCAATGCATAAGATCTTAAGATTTCTTATGATCTACCATTTCAACAGGTGTAGGATGTGGCTGGCACACACTACCAACAACTGAAATCACCGAACACCAGTGCTCGTCAAACTCATAGATTATTTTCGACGTCTAAGTGTCAATAATTCTCCCTTTAATTAATCTGGAAAAGACTTCCTGGTAAAACATAATTCTACTAAAAGACCCGATTCTTCACATTGAATGGTAAGATTACCAGTCCAATCGGTTCTTCACATTGAAATGGTCTTTAACTAAATCTGCTAAAATTTAGTGTAGCTATCATCACACACTGTCATTAACAACACAAGATCCACAAAGAAAATTTTGCCTAACAGTTCAAAATGAAAGCTTAGAATAGATCTTTCAATGTAAAAAAAAACAAACAAAACTTAAAACATATCAAATCCAGAGATTGCCAAAACAAAAGATCTGAAGATTTCTGTTGATCTACCATTTCAACGGGTGTAGGATGTGAAATTGCTAAAACTTCAGAGAAATGATACCCAGTTTTGGTTGAAAGGTCTGGATAAATCATCTATATCTTTAGAGTCTCTAGTAATGAAAATCCTCAAATCTGGCACATCAAACATAACGAGAAGCCACAATATCAGGATGTGAATAGGAGAGACAACTTGAATTTGAGAGGATAAGCCATTATGACAATTTTAAAACTTTGGATCTCTAGCATCTCCCTTTTATCTCCAAGGTATGTGTAATGGTTCCCACATAAAAACAACACTCTCAACATAACCCCTCATCTGATCTTTGAAAACGGCAATCTCTCGTCCACAAATCTCCGGTTACTCATTTTTTCCCCACAGCACCGCCTCCCTTGCACTGGTTGTCTCTACTTTCTCATTCTCTGGCTAAAACTTATACTTAGATTCTAGGGTTTACCTTATTTTAAAAACTGATTTACTAAAATACCCTTTCACTGCACGACTCAAATGCTACCCTAAGTCTCAAAATTTGTTTTATGGACCAAAGTTTGCCTTGTGACCTAGAGCGGAAGGAGCTGTAGGAACTATTAGTCTCATAACACTTCTGTTTCTTTTTCTCTTGATAAATTATACAGTATGTTGTTGAGTTGGATGACATTGTAGCAATGGTTTTTGAATCTGTGATTTCTGATTGTGGCAAAGTTTATTGTGAATTTGTGATTTCTGCACATACTAGAGCAATGAATTTCCAAGAAAATATTTTGTTAAATTACTGGTTGAAGTCTGAAGACATCGGATCTTGTTACATATTTTACATGGCGGTTATCCAAAGTGGGAAAGTCAGTCTAACAAAGCTACTGCCATCTTGTGAGACCATTTCATAATCTAGTCTTTGGAGCTACGAAATGAACTAGTAGAGTTAGTGAGGATAGCAACTGCCTAAGCATCTTTGATTCTTTGACTGTGTATTGTTTAAAGCAGCGCATTTCCATTTCATTCGATTTCAAAACTGTAAAGTCTTCAAATAATGAATTCCAATTGTTTGTTGATATTAATCATGATTTAGGACTAATAATCATCAGATTAAGTAATGGAGTTCTAAACTTAGATGCACATTGCCATATTAGGATTTTTTCACTTCTAGAGGTACATACTAGTGTACAGCAAAGAAAAATGTAAAAAAAGAAAAAAAATGCAACAAAAACTGAGCTGCAGCAGCGTCTTGAACTTCTTCATAGGTAAATAAATCGACACTAAGCAGTATCGTCACTTGGCTTAGTTTATTTTGATAAGAGGTTCTTCTATGATCAATGAACAAAACTATGTATGTAAAATTAATGTAACTATCATCAAACACTATCACTAGCAGCATTTATAAATGAAGTAAATTTAAAAAAAAAAAAAGAATTTGCAAGGTCCATAAAAGAATTTGTCTTTAGCAATTCAAATGAAAGCCTTGAACTGATCTATACATGTTCACATACATAAGCCAAGGTTAAAAGTATAACACTCCCCAAATCAGATACGAGTACACCTAAATAAATTACACATCTCAAGTCCTATAAATTCTCCACATCTCAAATCCTGTTTATGATACTAATTGATAAACTTTTTCACATCTCAATCTTGTGCACCGAGTATAAATTCTCCACATCTCAAGTCCTATAACCGCCATTAGCGTCACATTAGAGCTGGCAAACGGCAGCAACCCCAAATAATGACTAATTAGAGCTAATTGAAAATCACCAAATACCAATGCTTCTGCACCCCTAATTAGCTAGTATCCAATTCAATCTAATTAACTAGATATAGGAATTGAAACTTGAACAAACAAACAAAACATAAAAACATCTCTAATCCAGAGATCAACGATACATAAGATCTAAGACTGCAGATTTACCATTTCAACAGTCGATATCTTCAAACACCATTATCTTACCCATCTTAAGCGAAAATCAAAATCCAAAAAAAATATTAAAATTTCAAACACCCTAACTGTGTATCAAAACACCCTTATTTTACCGATCTTACCCCAATGTAAAATTCAAACAAAAGGGTGCACAACAGTATATCAAGCTAACAAAAGGGTGCACAACAGTATATCAAGCTTAATGAAAAAAATTTAACTTAGATTTGAGAGGAGAAGTCATTATGATTGATAATTTCAAACATCTGTGTCTCTTTTTCTCTTTGATATCATAGGTATGTTTAATGATTCCCACATTATACCAACACTCTGATCATAAACCACCATCACAAATCAATTTCCCTCTCTCTACCCTCTCACTCTCCGTTTAACACTTCTACTGAAAATGGTAAGGGTTTCGTTAATTTATAAGAAAGTCCTGTCTAATTTACTAAAAAACCCTTAGATTCATTCCAATGTTACAGCCGCCCCAAATTTTCGTGGTGGCTACGAATACCCATGATCTGAAATGGGCATTGTATCCCATGTTTTGCCTTGCGATCCGAAACAAGGGAGAGATAAAAAATCTGGTTAATGAGAGACAAAATTTTGTCATGGGTGAGCAATTTAGATTGAGTAGTCTCAAAATCTGTCATGCGACTCAAATGCACGACCATAAATCTAACACTGCATTTGCTTTGTGGACTAAAATTTGAGTCGTGACACCTCGAAGGGGTTTCTAAAATATGACCAAGTTGTATAAAAATTGGCACTGAAACTGCCAGTACTCATGATTGGTTTAATGAATATTAATTACTTTACTTTTACCCAGGAGTCCATCAAAATACATTGGATTGCTGGCAGATCTAATTACCGTACTAAATAATTTGCAGGTCTAGTGGCTTTTAAGCTATTAGGTGTAGAGCACAAAATGCAACATTCATGAACTGAAAGAACCAAAATATTTATGTAAATGTAATGCAACTATCATCAAACACTGTCATTAACAATTACACAAGGTACATAAATAAATTTTGCCAAACAATTCAAATGAAAGTTACAAGTACAACATTACTTGAATTAGAGATGCGAATATATTTCCAACTAAAACCAAAATTATGTAATCTGTCACAATCCTAGTGCTTCACTAGATATAGGAATTGATACTTGACCAAACAAACAAAACTTAAAACATCTCTTCTAATTCAGATTACCAATACACAAGATCTTAAGATTTCTTATGATCTACTTCCATTTCCACAGTTGTAGTAACAATTGTACCTTTTTGTTGTATGATCTGAAAAACCTACAATCCCCATATGAAATACCGTTATTGTGGAGATGTTACCCAAAAACAAACAACAAAGATGTACCTGGTATGAGAATCTGTTGAAAACAAAAAACTTATATTTTAGAGGATAAGTCATTATGACAATTTTAAGTACTTTCCTCTTTGATTCCCACGTAAAACCAACACTCCGATCTTTCAAACAGAAATTTCTTATCAGCTCAGTCACTAGTTTTTTAAGCGGCGCCGCCTCACTCGCATTATCAAGTCTCTACTCTCTAATCTCTCACTCGCTAAAATTTTAGGGTTTGTTCTATTTATATTTATAAGAAATTTTGTGTAACTCTAGGGTTTTGTGTTTCAGTCACATGCTGAAGCCCAACGTACAGGCCAAAATTTGGGTAATTCACTCAAGATATATCCATTATCTAACATCGACATTGCTACCATGGTCTGCCTGGTGATCGGACATTAATATTTATGTCATCTTAACTCGAATCTAGGAACTGACTGAAAATGTACACCAACACTCAAAATCAATCACTGCGACACAAAGTTACTGTCAAGTGACCTGTAACCCACCCCATGCCTCAAAATTACTTAGTAATTCCAAACGAGCCGGTAGCTCAAAATATTTGTTTTGTGAGCAGAAATAAACCACTGTGACGCAATTGTTCACTCCACTGCTCAAACATTACGGTAAGTATCAAAATTTGTACAAGGACCTAGAATCTAACTTGCTCCGTAATCCAGAATTTCCTAGTTAGATTAATAATATTTGCCTCTTCACCAATCTTACAAAACATGATCATATTCTAGAAACTACAATTTAAAATCTATCGTGACCTGATCAGTCAAAAGAAATCTAAAATAGGTTACTAGAATCTGATCTAAGTTATGTAAAAATTGCACTAAAGCTTGGAATATGAATTGCGAGTACTCTATTTTGGATGAGTTGCGAGTAATCATGATTGCTATATTGACATTGCCGCCAATATCAATTTTATTTGGCTCCTTTGTTTTCACTTTTACGTGAAGTCCATTGGATTGGGGCTGTAATGTACATGCCTGCTAATGAAACACCAGTTTCTCATTCTGAATAATTCTATATCAAACAATTTCATGTGAGGAAAGGTGAAGTTTGTGATTGGAACAATCACTTGACACCCATAATGGTTGAGCAACTTGATCATATCATGGAAAAGAAGTGAAACTACAATTTTCGATGTATTCATGTCATTCCATCCATGCTGATCCATCAGAATACCTATTGTAATCTTTCAAGCACCAAAATATGTATGGAAATGTAATGTAACTATCATCAAACACCATCACTAACAACACAAGGTCCATAAAGAAAATTTTGTCCAACTAAAACAAATTAAATACGTTGTCCAAATCCTATTGCTTAACTAGATATATACGAGATACATAATTTAAAGATACTTAGGATCATAAGATTTCTGCTGATCACCATTTCAGCAGTTGAAGCATTTGGCTGGGGCAAACTTCAAACAAATGAATGATATCCAATTTTGGATGTAAGGTCTGGATAACTCATCTATGTTTCACTTTGAGAGTCTCTAGTTGAATAAAGACTTAAAATCTCACATATCAAACATCACTAGTTTACAG
Source organism: Papaver armeniacum (assembly GCA_023531295.1). Classification (NCBI taxonomy): domain Eukaryota; kingdom Viridiplantae; phylum Streptophyta; class Magnoliopsida; order Ranunculales; family Papaveraceae; genus Papaver; species Papaver armeniacum. The sequence goes on from JAJJWW010007129.1 coordinate 426,794, forward strand.
ATCTTACCGGAAAAAGTTACAAGTAAACATTCCCTAAATCAGATGTATAAATATTTCTCCAACTAAAACCAAAATTACATAATTTTGTCCCAATCATATTGCTTAACTAGATATAGGAATTGACAATTGAACAAACAAACAAAATTTAAAAACATCTCTAATCCAGAGATCAACGATGCATAAGATCTAAGATTTCTTCAGATTTACCATTTCAACAGTTGTAGCATGTACCTGGCAAAAACTATAAACAAAGGGATGCACAAGGCGAATCAAGCTTAAAGAAAAAAATATAATTTAAATTTGAGAGGAGAAGTCATTATGATTGACAATATCTGTGTCTCTTCCCTCTTTGATCTCATAGGGATGTTTAGTGATTCCCACATTATACCAACACTCGATCAAATTACTGGATATTTCCCTCAGCGCCGCCTCCCTTCGCACTATTATCTTGAAAGTCTCTGCCCTCTTACTCTCTCTTTAACACTTCTACGGAAAATCGTAAGGGTTTCGTTAATTTATAAGAAAGTATGTCTAATTTACTAAAAAACCCTTAGACTCATTCAATGTTACAGCCGCCCCAAATTTTTGTGGTGGCTTCGAATACCCATGATGTGAAATGAGCTAAAAAAATATGGTTAATGAGAGACTAAATTTTGTCATGGGTGAGCAATTTAGATTGCTAGACTTGGATATTGATAAAGATGTTGCGTTTAATCCATAATTTTTTCATGGGTGAGCAATTTAGATTGAGTAGTCTCAAAATCTGTCATGCGACTCAAATGCACGACCCTAAATCTAACATTGCATTTGCTTTGTGGACTAAAATTTGACTCGTGACACCTCGAACGGGTTTCTAAAATATGACCAAGTTGTATAAAAAATGGCACTGAAACTGCCAGTACTCATGATTGGTTTAATGACACTGGCAACCAATATTGATTACTCTACTTTTACCCATGAGTCCATCAAAACACATTGGATTGCTGGCACATCTAATTATTGTACTAAATAATTTTTCAAAACTGTTCAAAGAAAGGGATTACAAACAATTGGAGCTGGAACCCATTTTTGTTTGACGAGTTAGATTTCGAAAAGTAGAAATACTTTGGAACCCAATTCTCTCCTCTTGTTTTCCTCTCTTTTGCAAGCTCTCTTTCCTTCTCCTTGATTTCTTGCGATGTTTCTCTTGCTTTTGCTTACTTGGACGAAAATCCTAAATGAGTCAAGTTTTTGAGAAGATAATCATAATGGCGTGTATAAAACGCATAATAATATGAGTGCATGTTCAAGCAAAAGGTTGGGGTTTTGATTACCTTTTCATCCCTGACCTCAGAGGTTTTGAGCTTCCACAAGCCTTCTTTTCCATTGCAAGAATTATTTGAGACTTACAAAGGTCGAACAACTTGATCATCTAATGGAAGAGTTACATGGATCAGGACTACCATTCCGGAACTACAATTCTTGATATATTCATGTCATTCCATCCATTATGCATAGTATAATCTCTTGTTATTTTGAGTTTGGTAAATGGTTTATTTTTTGAGGAGGCGTTATAAGAGGTATTATCCTGAGTATGGTGTTGTTTTGAACCACTAAAGGCACGGAGGCCTGGGTGGTCATACAATCCGTAAGAACAAAAGAAGAAGGGGATGCGAGAATTTGACGTTGAGGCTAATATAATAAAAAAGAAGCAACCATTGGCTTCACATAAACACGGAGTAAATAACCCACAAATGGAGTTCATAGGGTTCGCGTAACCTCATTCCCACTTGATAGTTGATGGTGATTACGAAATGAATGTCTTGAAACTCGTTTACACCGTCAACTCGAAACTTGCGCCCGAAAATAACACCGTAAAAGATTTTCATCGAGATTATGAGGTATAAACCAGAAACCAAGAGTAACGTTTGCTCAAATGTCCAAAGAAAACAAATGAAGGAAAAAAGGCATCGTGGTCTAGTGGTTTTTAAGCTATTAGGTGAAGAGCAAAAAAGGCAACATTCGAGAACTGAAACCACCAAAATATTTATGTAAATGTAATGCAACTATCATTAAATACCATCATTAACAATTACACAAGGTCCATAAAAAAAAAAAATCCTAATAATTCAAATGAAAGTTACAAGTACAACATTGCCGGAATCAGAGATGTGAATATTTTTCCAACTAAAACCAAAATTACATACTTTGTCACAATCCTTGATGCTTAACTGGATATATGAATTGATAGTTATACGAAACAAACAAAACTTAAAACATCTATTCTAATCCAGAGATTACGAATACACATGATCTTAATATTTCGCTCGCACCACAATTTCCAGCTTATAGCAACAATTGATACCCAACTTTTGTTGTGAAGTCTGGATTACTCATCTTACTCACCTTAGACTCTCTATTCGAAGAAAAACAACAAATCGAAGAAACCCCCAACACTCATGCTGCAACCGATATTTGAGTCGGCTTAAAACAAACAACTTAGATCTGAGAGGATAATTCATTATGACCGACAATTTCTAATATCTCAGTGGTTGATTCCCTCATAAAACCAACAATTCCATCATAACCACTCGTGTGATCTTCGAAACAAAAATTTCTGATCAGCTGAACTCCAGTTACTGGTTTTCCCATCAGGGCCGCCTCAGTCGCACTGGCATTCTCTACTCTCTAATCTCTCACTCTCTAAAAAGATAGGGTTTGTTCTATTTAAAAGAAAATTTGTGTAATTCTAGGGTTTGGTCAAATGTTGGAGCCCAGGGTACAAGCCCAAATCTGTGTAGTCAGTCAAGATAAAACCATCCTTTAAAATCGAGGTTGTTGCCGTTGATCTGCCTTTGATCGAAAATATATGTAGCTTGAACTCATAATCTTGGAAGTTACCCAAAATATACTCTATTATCTTACTCAAAATGTATCCCATCACTTGAGGTTAATCACTGCAACCCAAAGTTATTGCTTAAAGATTAATCATTGCGGCCCAAAGTTATTGCCGAGTGACCTGAAACCTACGCCATGGCTTCAAGATTACTTAGTAATTCCGAATGAGTTGGTGACCCATTTTGGGTGAAATGGACACACAAAAAAAGTAGTAGAAGTGGATGCAATGGACATTTTCAAATCCCTAAAAAACACAACAGTAAAATCAAAATCCAACTTCAATTACAAAAATTAAGAAACTCCCAGCGAGAGGAAGAAGAGTGTCACCTTGACTCATTTAAGATTTTCATCCAAGTATGATTATCTTCTCAAAAACAATAAAATGCATAATAATATGAGTGCATGTTCAAGCAAAAGGTTGGGGTTTTGATTACCTTTTCATCCCCGACCTCGAGAGGTTTTGAGCTTCGACAAGTCTTGTTTTCCACCGCATGAATTATTTGACACTTACAAAGGTCGAACAACTTGATCGTCTAATGGAAGAGTTACATGGATCAGGACTAGCATTCCGAAACTAAAATTCTTGATATATATATATTCCTGTCATTCCATCCATTATGCATAGCATAATCTCTTGTTATTTTGAGTTTGGTAAATTGGTTTAGTTTTTGAGGAGGCGCTATTAGAGGTGTTTTCCTGAGTATGGTGTTGTTTTCAACCACTAAAGGCACGGAGGCCTTGGTGCTCATACAATCCGTAAGAACAAAAGAGGGGAAAGATGCGAGAATTTGACACAAAGCTAGTATAATAAAAAAGAAGAAACCATTGGCTTCACATAAACACAGGAAAATAACCCACAAATGGAGTTCATAGCGTTCACCAGAACCTCATACCCACTCGATAGTTGATGGTGATTCTGAAATGAATGTCTTGAAATTCTGTTTACACCGTCAACTCGAAACTTGCGCTGAAAATAACACCAGAAAAGATTTTCATCGAGATTATGAGGTATAAACCAGAAACCAGAAACCAAGAGTAACGTTTGCTCAAATGTCCAAAGAAAACAAATGAAGGAAAAAAGGCATCATGGTCTAGTGGTTTTTAAGCTATTAGGTGTAGAACAAAAAATGCAACATTCAAGAACTGAAAGCACCAAAATATTTATGTAAATTTAATGCAACTATCATCAAACACTGTCATTAACAATTACACAAGGTCCATAAGAAAAGAAAAAAAAAAAGACCTAACAATTCAAATGAAAGTTACAAGTACAACATTGCTGTCATTAACAATTTCAGAATATATTTCCAACATAAACAAAAATTTACATAATTTGTCCAAATCATATTGCTTTACTAGATATACTAATTGATACTTGACGAAACAAACAAAACTTAACACATCTCTTCTAGTCCTGATATTACTACACAAGATCTTAAGATTTATGCTCATGTACCATTTCTAGAGTTGTAGCAATAATTGATACCCAATTTTTGTTGTAAGTTCTGAGAAACTCATCTACTTCACCTTAAGGCTCTGGTTGATGAAAATCCAAGTACGAAACACCATTGCTTTCTTAACAGCATAAATCCTCCCACTGATATATGAATTTGTTGAAAACAAACAACTTAGAATTGAGAGGATAAGTCATAATGACAATTTCAAATATCTTCCTCTTTAGTTCCCACATTAAACCAACACTCCGATCATAACCACTCAGTTTAAAACAGAAATTTCTCATCAACTCAACTCCAATCACTGGTTTTTCCATCGGCGCCGCCTCACTCGCACTGGCAGTCTCTACTCTCTATTCTCCCACTCTCTAAAATTCGAGGGTTTGTTCAATTTATAAGAAATTTTGTGTAACTCTAGGGTTTTGTGTTTCGGGCAAAACATTGGAGCCCAGTGTAATGGCCCAAATTTGTGTAGTTCACTCAAGATATATCCATCATCTGAAATCGACATTGCGATCCATGCATGCTCTGCCTGGTGATCGCACATTTTTATGTCATCTTAACTTGGAAGTGACTCAAAATGTACACCATCACTCGAAATCTTCACTGCGACCCAAAGTTAGTGTCCACGGCCCAAAATTACTTAGTAATTCCAAACGAGGTGACTCAAAATATTTGTTTTGTGAGCCGAAATGAATCACTGTGACGCAATTGTTCACTCCACTGGTCAAACATTACGTTAAGTACCAAAATTTGTACAAGGACCTAGAATCTAACTTGTACCAAAATTTGCACTAATGGAGCGTTTCTTGATCGCCACCATGGACTTGAGCTGGATCAAAGAGAGGTTTCAAATCCCGTAACCAATACAAAAATAATGTGTCAAGAAAATAATATAATCTTCTTCTCAATTGGATCATTACTTGAAAATAAAGGAGAGCTGCCTCATACTTCAAACACATTGAAATGATCTTTTAACTAAATCTGATAGATTTAGTGCAACTATCATCAAAGACTACACTACACAAGATATACAATGAAAACTTTTCGCCTAACAATGAAACCTTCAAACTGATCTTTCTATGTTCACAAAAGATAAAATTTTGTAACTTAAAAATACAACACAACCCAATCAGATATGAATATTTTTCCAACTAAAACAAATTACATATTTTGTCCCAATCCTATTGCTTAACAAACAAAACTTTGAACATCCTAAATCCAGAGATTGCCAATACATAAGATCTTAAAGAATAAGTGCTGCCACATATATCACGATTCTTTGAAGAAAAACATCTTAAATTTGAGAGGGTAAGTCATTATATCCATTTTGACGATATGACTCTATTTCTGATTTCCAAGGTATGTGTAAAGGTTCCAACATGAAATCAACACTCCGATCACGACCCCTCATCTGATCTGGGAAACGAAAAATTCTCCCTCGCACTGGTAGTCTTCTCTCACTCTCACTCTGAAACGCTAGGGTTTGGTTCCTTTTATAGCTTAACTAGTTTGCTTACTAAAAAGCCCTCTAACTACTGTAATCCCAAAGTTGCAGCCCAGGCCCCAGTATGCAAGCCAAATTTTTGTGGTGACTTGACATATACCCCACTTATAACTTTTCATCGCCGTGTGCAACTATTTATTTAATTACCATACTAAATAATTTTTCATTCATAAACGTGCAAAGAAAGGGATTAAAACAGTTGGAGCTGGTGAAACCCATTTTTGTTTAGGTGAACACTCGTATACTTCTTCTTATACTTCTTCTTTAGAGGAGATAGATTTTGACAAATAGAACTACTTTGGATTACTTCACTCCATAATCCCTGAACGTATATATGAAGAACTAGCTAGCTCTGGGGTCGAGTGGCATTGCACCCCTAACCACAACTCATCCGCTGATTCTTCAACATCAGTCGGTTCGGACCTCCACTTAGTTTCACCCAAGCTTCATCTATATACCTTAAAAACAGCAATAATAACACCTCGGTTCGGATCCATGTGGTAAATGCTTACTATTTTCTGGGTCGATATTAATTCAACCAGATCTATTAGAGTACAATTCTGGAGATGAGAAATGAATACATTTAGAAATCGGGCCTAAAGCTATTAACAACAACGACATATACTGAACCAAAGAGTGGTCAGATGCATAATAAAATGCCTATATGTTCAAGCAAAAGCTCTTTCGGTTATCTTTTCATCGTTGACCTCTCGGGGTTTTGAGCTTCGTCTTCAACATGGCTTCATTTCCGTTGTATATAACTGTTTTTGTTTTGTGCTTGTCCATGACGTCCTTTATAGTAACAACTCTGTAGTGCAAACTAAAAACAAACTCTTAAAACCAGAAAGTACTAGTGTATTTTAGATTGGAATATGACATATGTTACCATAATTTCAAAATGTGCATGAAGTTGTAATTTACCTATTTTGAAGATTTGAACTTTTCAGAAATGTTTGGAAGTGTTGGTGAATTGAACTTGGGTGAATACATGTTATTAACAAAGTTTTTGTTGAACGAAGTTGTAATCCTGAATCTGAAAATATAAAGGATGATATTCGAAAGAATTTTAAAGCTTTGGATACTCATCCTATCTAGCCTCTGGTGCTATAAATTGCAAGATTTCTTATATATATGTAGAAACCCCCATGACACCTTCATCTGTACATGGCATTTTATCAACCAAATGAGGACATTGCCCAGGGGCAGTACTAAGAGTACGCCTCCGCTATCAAACACAAAAAATAAAATCCCTCTGCCATTTGAGGCGATTTAGAGTTGTTCCGCGGTGGAGTTTCATAATTTTGAAGTGAACGAAAATGACTTTTAGACTATTCCGGAATTCTCCACACAATTCATTTATCTGAACTGCTGTAAGCTGATAGTTGTTCCGCGGTGGAGTTACAACATTTCTTTTGCTTTCCTAGTCAGCCGTATTACATGTATAAACCTTTGGTTAGTATAACATTTTACTAGATCTTTCTGCATAGTTTTCAAATATTCTTGGCATTACAAATTACGTGTGCCAACATAGATGTGAACCAAAAAAAATGCAACATTCAAATCTAAAAGCACCAAAAAATGTATGTAAATTTAATGCAACTATCATCGAACACTGTCATTAACAATTACACAAGGTTAATAAATAAAACTCTGCCTAACAATTCAAATGAAAGTTACAAGTACAACATTGCCGGAATCAGAGATGTGAATGTTTTCCGACTAAAACAAAAATTAAAAAATTTGTCCAAATCATAAGATCTTAAGATTTCGGCTCATCCACCGTTTCCACAATACTACCAATGATTCCTTTTGCCATCCACAGATTACCAATACACAAGATCTTAAGATCTTAAGATCAACATTTCTTTTCCTAAACTTCTGGTTAGTAAAAGAAACAACTTCAATTTGAGAGGATAATTCATTATGACGGACAATTTCAAATATCTCCCTCTTTGATTCCCACATAAAACCAATACCCCGATCACAACCACTCGTGTGATCTTCGAAACAAAAATTTACGATCAGCTGAACTCCAGTCACTGGTTTTTCCATCGGCACCGCCTCACTTGCACTGGCATTCTCTGCTCTCTTATCTCTCACTCTCTAAAAATCTAGGGTTTGTTCTATTTATAACAAAATTTGTGGAATTCTAGGTTTTGTGGAATGTTGAAGCCCAGCGTACAGGCCCAAATCTGTGTAGTAGAGTCGACGTTGCTGCCAATGCTCTGCCTTTGATCGAAAATATATGTAGTTTCATCTCATAATATTGGAAGTGACCCAAAATTTACTCAAAATATAGAAGTGATTAATCACCGCGACCCAAATTTGTTGCAAAGTGACCCGAAACCTACACCATGGCTCAAGATTACATAGTAATTCCAAATGAGTCGGTGATCCATAAATTTGTTTTGTGATCCCAAACGTATCACTAAGACGCAATATTCACCTCATGTCTCAAATTTTTTATGTGACTTCAAAAATTTGTGCAACGACCTAAAACCTAAATTGTCCCATAACCCAAAATTAACTTTGTAGAGTATTCTAGAATCCATTTTAAAATTTTTCATGACCTGACTAGCCAAGAAAAAAAGAAACCTAAAATGGGTTTCTATAATATGACAAAAGTTGAAAAAGTTGCAGTAAATCTTGGAATATATGAAAATCGAATACTCATGATTGGTTTGACATTGTCGCCAATATCAATTTTTTTTGGCTCCTTCGGTTCTGGTCAGGATCAGTTTCAGAACAAGCATATTATTGGAACTATTGAGTGCAAACATGAATACCATGCACACTGCATTACACCCTGGTTGGTACTCAATAACGTTTTCTCTATATGCAAAAGACAAGGTCGGAAGACCATGGAAGAATACAAGAAAAAATTGAATACGAATGTAGCACCAGATATCGGACATTAAGTGAGCAGCGCTCATAAACACGGTAATATAGGAGATTTAACACTTTATCACGAACAAATTTTTAACAAAATTGTAGGGGTTAAATATCGACTAGCCGATAAATCATGCGAAGCAACTGAATTGAGAGGAAACGAAGGGTATAAATATCGAATAGCTGACAAAATGATGAACTAAGAGGTGAAATCGCAGAGACATCAAGAATGGGAGAGAGGAACAACAGGTCTCAGCCGATCAGATCTCAGATCCAGCAGGAACCAAGAGAGGACGATCATAAAAATTACAATGCAGTAAGTGTTCATACCATAGATTCAGATACCGCCGAGGAAAATGAAGAAGGGACGCATGAAGAAGGAGCTTTAGGAGAAATTGAAGACAACATGACCATCGCAGAATTAAGGCAGCGATTGGCAGAGGAAAGAAGAACAGAAGTGGAACTACGCGCGAATTTGACACGACAAAATGATGAACTAAGAGATTAAAATCAGAGATTACAAGAGCAAAGGTCACAGTCAAGATCCGGAACAACACGTGTGAGTTCAAGATCAAGGACAAGCAGGAGTACCACTAGGAGGAGGAGATCTGAGCACGGGGATAATACACAAGGACAATTTTTGGATAATACTTTTTAGGTAAACGAAGACTCGCAGGATGATGAGTAGCGAGAGAATGATGCAGAACAAGCAAGGATGATACTCCATAAAAGAGAGATGCTGAGACAGCAGAATGAGAGAAATAGAGCATCACAAGAGCATGCAAGAAATAAAAGGGAAAGACGAAGAAGAGACGATGAAGAGTGCCAACAACTATAAGAAGCCATACGACTAAGGAGGCATGAAAACAGAATGGAGCAAGCCCGGTTGAGAATACCAAGGAAACAACAAGAAGTAGACATATTCATATACGCTGAAATTCGAAGAGAAATAGCGGAGTTAAGAGAGTTAGTAACTAAAGGGAAAGATGAAGGAAGAAGACAGCTAGAGGATGCAATATAATAAGCAGCAAGGACACCCTTCGCACGAAGAATACAATCGGTAACAATACCAAGAAAGTGCGCACTACCCACGTTTCCTAGCATCTTTAATGGATCTACATGCGCGATTCAGCATATATCAAGACATACAACTTAGCTTTATTACAATATGAGGATGATGAGGCAATCTTATGCAAATTTTTTCCAGCCAGTCTCGCAGGAGAAGCCTTGAAGTGGTTCGATAGGTTGCCAGTGGGAACAAGAAAATCATTTGAGCACTTACAGAGTCTATTCTTGAGGCAATACATCAGCAGTAGTATGCTAAGACCAAGAATTAAAAAAGCATTCAGTCTGCGAAGGAGAACGAACGAGAGCCTGCGAGATATAACGAACAGATGGAGGACAATGAGTAGTGAAATGGCAGGACGAGTGGATGAAAGAAATCTCATTACGAATTGTGGTTAAAAGATGTCGTCTTCTACTTAAAGCATCTAAAACTTGATTCAACTTACCACTTTTGTGCTTCACAGAGAAAGTGCATTTTTGATTGTAGCTAGCCATCGATCATGCATTCTGTTAACTTTAGCAGAAGTATTAAAAAATTTCAGTGCATGGTTGTCCGTATTGACAACAAATTCTCTGTGTATCAGATACGTATGCCACTGCTTGAGAGCTTGGACAAGAGCAAGTAACTCCAATTCATAGGTAGACCACTTCTTTTGTGTCTATGAATTCTTTTCACTGTGATATGTTATAGGATGACCTTCTTGTGATAAAACGGCGCCAATCCCAACAATGGAAGCATCGCAATCTATCTCAAAAGGTTTGTCGAAATTTGGAAAAATAAGAATCGGGGCAGTACAAAGTTTTTCTTTCAGAGTATTAAAGCTTATGTCCATTGCTTTTGCCCATTCAAACTTTTCTTTCTTGAGGAAGTCAGTTAGGGGTGAAGAAATGCTAAAATTCTTCACAAATCTTCTATATATGGAAGCCAAGCCATGAAAACTATGTACATCTCGAATAGAGGTAGGAACTGGCCATTCTTTAATTGCTTGAACTTTAGAAGGATCAACATGTATGCCTTGATTATATATCACATACCCTTTAAATGTTCGCGATGAAGCCATGAATGTGCACTTCTTGATTAACATATAAGTAGTTATCTACAAGAACTTGAAATACTTGTGACAGATGATCAAGATGTTCTTGATCACTTCGGATAAAAATCAAAATATCATCAAAAAACACGATAAACACAATAACGAATTTACTAAGAAAGGGTTGGAGAAGATGATTCATGAGTCGCATAAATGTACTTGGTGCATTAGATAATCCAAATGGCATGACAAGCCATTCATATAAACCTTCACGAGTCTTGGATGCTTTCTTCCATTCATCTCCTTCTCGAATTCTTATCTGATGGTATCCACTGCGCAAATCTAATTTTGTGAAGATAATAGAACCTGAGATCAAATTGATCATGTCTTCAATACGAGGTATATATAGGAAATCTATAAGGAATTGTAATTCGACTTAAAGCTCTGCAATCGATACACATCCTCCATCCACCATCTTTTTTGCTAACTAAGAAAGCAGGGCAAGCACAGGGGCTGGTGCTAGGTCGTATTAAACCTTTTTGAAGTAAATCATTTACTTGTCCTTCCAAAATCTCATGTTCTGTAGGACTCAACATGTAATGTGCTTGATTAGGGAAAGAGGCTCCTGGAATGAAATCAATACAATGATGAATATTCCTTAATGGTGGTAGAGTAGTTGGTAATTCATCTGGAAATAAAACACTATAAGGAGTTAACAAAGGTTGAACTTTGTCAGGTAACTTATTCATAGGTTTAGATTCTAATTTCAAAACACTTATCGTTTCTTAGATCGGTCTTCTAATTAACTTGGGTGTACTACTAGATTTCAGTGAGTTACTGGTACCTGAGAAAAGCATCGGATGATTTTTGATTTTCGGCTGCAATTAATTTGCTTCTCGGTCTCTAATTCTCATAATATGAGATTAAATTACCAAATAACCTCCCAAGATTTGTTTATTATCTAACTTGAAAACAAAAAAGCCCTTACCAAGTGGTATGAATTGACAATTACCTTTAAGTCGTCATTGCTTTCTCAAGGACGATTCAACAGTCTCCAACTAAAATTTCACAAAATCCAATCTACCAATCAAACTAAAGCGCAATTTGTCTAAATTTTCATCAATCAGTTCACCTGCAATAAAAGTCGAAGGATCATTACCATGTTCTCCGCATTCATGGAGGATGAACATATCATTCAAACTAATCCTAGAAGAAGATCTGAAATTGTTCATTCTACAACCAGATTCTGACATATTTTTGTTTAAAACTGACAAAGTTAAACGACAAGCAAAAACAAAAACACAAGATATACAAAAATTGAGTTAAATTTCTTCTTCCATCTCAAATTTGAAGAGAGAAAGAGAGAAAGTAAGCCAAAGTCAAAGGAGATTTCTTAAAAAGATTGACTCAAGTTTTATTCTTCGTCATTTTCATTAATTTCAGATAATATGGTATGGAATTGCAACAAGTTAAAAGCTGATACGTACTTTAAACACCTACGATACAAAATGTGAAAACTACAGGGAAACCCAGTTTTCAGATTTTCTCTACCGTGAAACCCACGGTCAGAAATCTTCACGCGCGCACCCAATTTTTGGGATAAAATTTCTCTGAAACCCATATTTTCTAAAGGTTTCTTTCATAAGGTTTATGGACAAGGTATAGATCTGAAGCCGATTCAATCAATGGATTCCGTGGTTGAGATTTGATGTGTTATTTAGCAAAGAAACTCATGGATGGGTGTTGAGCTATAAGACATGAGAGGAATATAAGATAATGGTAATGATCATGGATTGCTGGTTAAGGTGAGTGATGGCGAAAGTCAAGAGACAGATAAAGAGCTTGGCCAAGTTTGAAAAGAAAAGGGAAAGAAGAAATAATTTACTGTCATTAATGGCAGTAGTGATGATAATCAGTGATGGGGAAGACCGAGATGAAGAAGATGGAGTTGAGGCTCGATATTGTAATGATGTTGTGCTGTCAATGGTGTTTGATGTTATCGTTATCAGTAGTATGAACGGTGATGATGGATAAGGAGGAAGTGTATTGTCGTCCATTTGAGCTGTTGGGGTTATCAGTAACTGAAGATGGAGAAAAGATGGAGGAATACAAATACTTCTGTTGTTCGATAAAAGAAGTGGGCAGCTGTTAACGGAACTCGGATGGAGTTCATATTTTAATTTTGTGGGAAGAAACTAAAAGGAATTGCATTCCAGAACAAACAAGAAATGAGGCTGTTGATTTGTGAATGCAAGGATTTAGATCCGACTAGAAGAGAGGAGATAGTCAGAGAGAGATCCGACGAGAAGAGACTGAATCGACCAAATCTCATTTGGGTAATTTGAAATCTGCCTCACAATTTCAATTTTCCCATTTTTTTTTTTTTTTTTGTGAAATGGCGTCTAACCAGTGGTGTTCTCTGTTTAGAATTCTCAAATTGTTATGGTTTTGTGTAATAAAATTTGAATCTGAATTGTTGTGATTCGTTTTTATGGCGTCGTGGATCAATTAATTCATGGGGCTATCTGAATGGTGGGTATGAGGGAATTGATGATGTTGATTTGGTTTTATTCATTTATTAGGGGAAACAAGAGAATCAATGGAAAGGTTTATAGTGAATGTGGAAGATGATGATGATTATGATGGGTTAGAGTTGTGGTTGAGAAAATGTCTCTACTTGCTTGGTTAATTGGGAAAGTTGAAGAAATGTCTCTGCTTGCTTGGTTTGGGAAAGTTGAAGAAAGTGGTGTTTGCTTAAGATGGGGTATGACTGCATAACCTATCATGCAGTCAAGAAAATATCTGCATAACATGTTAGAAGGTTGCATAACCTACTTTTTTATTAGTATTGAAACCAACAAAAAATAAGGTTACATAACTTGTCATGCACCTACAATAATATCTACATAACATGTTATGCAGTCGTGAAAATGGATGCATAACTTTGTTATGCATCCGAAAAATATGTTGCATAATGTATTATGCATCGATAAAATTGTTGCATAACTTTGATATGCATCGGGAAAATAGATGCATAACCCGATATGCATCAAGTAAATATGGATGCATACCGCATTATGCATCAATTTTTTATGTACGCACTAAAATCAACCAAAACAATGGTTACATAACTTGTTATAGATGCATAACTTTGTTATGCAGATGCATAATTTGTTATGCAGTCGAGAAAATTGTTGCATAATTCGTTATGCGTCTGCAGAATGTGTTATGCATCTTTTTTGGTGGCTGCATAATGGTTATGTAGTCAATTTTCGAAGTTTTTGCCTAAAATGATGATCACCTCCGATTTTTTCGTAAAAAACAAAAATTTGATATTGTTGTTTGTATTCGTTGTGTATCTCTCTTAAAAAGATTTCCGACGATATAAAATTTGTAAAATTCCAAGGCGCGGATTTTTAGATATGTTATATCCAAGTTGCGTTGCTAATTATTCCCCTGATGCATAACCCATCATGCGGATGCATCATCCGTCATGCAGACATTTTTAATAATTTCATATAATTATGGGTGTAACGGAAATAATTATGGTTATCACGGTACCTAAAATTAATTGTGCGCCTGACAATGAGAATATTATTTTTTTTGGGCCTGCGCCTAATTTTCCCATACAAAATTGCTCAAATTTGTTACCAGGCAGTTACCATCAGATTTAGGGGTGAGCATGGGCCGGTTTTCGCCTCATCCGCATCCAATCCCTTGCACTACGGATTTCAAATTTGGCATCCGCATCCAATCCAGATCAAACGGATTTGCATCCAATGGATGCACGAATGGACGAATTGGATGCGGATAATCCAATGGATTTGTTTTAGTTAAAATTTATAGTAAATAAAATAAAGTTAACACAAATGACTCCTTATAAAACCTACATATCCTATATATGTATACAAATATAAAAATCTCATGTACTACACCCCAAGCAAACATCTTAAAAATTCCTAAATGATCCATAGTATTTTCTTGAACTATGTAAATACCCTTAATTTAACGGATATGGATGTCCAACGGATTTTCATGGTTGCATCCGGGCCCGATCCGTTATCCGTTGGATTTCAAAAATTCTATCCGCATCCAACCCATTAACGAACGGTCCGGGCATCCATCCGCAAAAGAACGGTTGGTCCCGGTTAAATCCGCGGATTATGGGCCAAATGCTCACCCCTCATTGGGATTCACGAACATGACTTCCACTAGGACCACTACCACCAAATGGGCCCTCAAAAACAAGGTTTGCCAAAGCAGGGCCGGCTCAATTGATAAGGGTAGGGTTAGCTTAGCCTAGGGTTTACTTACTATATATATAAACTATAGAAATGACCTTCCTCATCATAAACCCAAGAGACGGCAAAATGGCGGAAGAAGAAAATGTAGTTGCAGTCAAAGAAGAACAGAAAACGGGAGATCCAGTTAGTGATTGGCCACTAACACAAAGTGCAAGAGAAGCAGTGGTTACTAATATATTTAAAAACTTGGCTACTCCATCTATTCTTTCGAGACGCTATGGTTACACGAGTGAAGATAAAGCTGCTTTAACTGCTCGTGATATCGAAGAACAAGCTTTTGTTGCTGCTGGTGGTGTTAATCTAACTGATGGTACCGAGATTCTTCAGTTTTACTCGCAGCTGATCAGTGAGAAGATGCTTGAATTTGTTAAGAAGTGAGGAAATTTCTTTTTCTTGAATTTTAATTTTCGATTGCAAACTTCTATGTTATTTCTAGCGTTTGTAATTTGATTCGATCACGTCTAGATGTTCTATTTTGAGATGTGTTTGTTAATTAGCTTTGGACCGGAGTATTGGAACCTAACTGAACTCAACATGGTTTATCTATTTTGAGATCTGTTCTATTTTGTCTCTGTGGGGTGTCTTCTTGTTTAACTGAACCCAATATGGTTTGTTTAATTAGATTCAAATTAGTTTAGATTATTGTTAAAGGTGGTAACTAAATGCAACCCACACTTATATCTCGCTATGTCTGTTTCTCTCTTTGATCTCCAAGGTATATATGCTTAATGATTCACACATTATACCAACACTCGGAGGCGGCGGTGAAGTATAGAAAGTCTCTACTCTCTCACTCTAAGTATAGAACTTCCAATGAAAATTCTAGGGTATGGTTAATTTATACTGTAAAAAAATCTGTCTAATTACTAAACTGCCGTTAGACTCATCCTGATGTTACAGCCGCCCCAAATTTTTGCCGTGGTTCAATAATATACGAATACCCATGATCTGAAATGGACATTGCACCCCATGTTCTGCCTTGATAAAAATTAGGGGGAGCTAGAAATCTTGCTATCGAGAGACAAATTTTTGTTATGGGAGATCGATTAAGATAAGTAGACTTGGATAAACAAAAGATGTCTTGTTTAATCTATAATTTTTGAAATGACCCAAAACTATTTTCTTATATATCTGCCTCCAAATGTTCAGTATCAATCAAGAATAAGTAAAATTGCACCACGTGTTCTGCCTTGTGATCCAAAAGCAAGGACAGCTAGAGAATCTGGTTATGGAGAGACAAAATGTTGATATGGGTGTGCAATCAAGAATAAGTAGAATTTTTGAATCACCCACTAGACAAAGACATTGCCTTAACCCATAATTTTTGAATCACCGAGGATTTATGCTCAAAATATACACATCATTCAAGATCTATCATTGCAACCCAAAAGAATAGTGGGCGTTGCTACAATGGTGGGCGTTGTATCCCTAGTGGTTTGATATAAGGATAGAGCTCCTCAATGCTCACTTTGTTAATGAATTTGGTTTTGTTACACACCTGTGGTTGAATTTTTGTGGAAAATTGTCTTAACTATTCAAATGAAAGCTCCCAACTAATCTAAGACAAGCCAAAGTTACAATTACAACACTCCCTAAATCAGATGTATGGATATTTCTCCAACTAAAACCAAAATTACATAATTTGTCCCAATCATATTGCATAACTAGATATAGGAATTGACACTTTATCAAACACACAAAACTTAAAAACATCTCTAATCCGGAGATCAACGGCACATAAGATCTAAGATTTCTTCAGATTTCCCATTTCAACAGTTGTAGCATGTACCTGGTAAAAACTACCAACATTTGATATCTTCAAACACCGTTATTTTACAGATCTTATCCCAACAGAAACTAGAAACAAAGGGATGAACCATGCATCAAGCTTAATGAAAAAAATATAACAGATTTGAGAGGAGAAGTCATTATGATGTGAGAGAAGAAGTCATTATTTTACAGATTTTATCCCAACGGAAACTAGAAACAAAGGGATGAACCATGCATATCAAGCTTAATCAAAAAAATATAACAGATTTGAGAGGAGAAGTCATTATGATCGTAAACCACCATCTCAACTCAAATTACTGGCTATTTCCCTCAGCGCCGCCTCCCTCGCACTGGTATCTTGAAAGTCTCTGCCCTCTTACTCTCTCTTTAACACTTCTACTGAAAATCTTAAGGGTTTCGTTAATTTATAAGAAAGTGTATCTAATTTACTAAAAAACCCTTAGACTCACTGCAATGTTACAGTAGCCCCAAATTTTGTGGTGGCTACGAATACCCATGATACGAAATGGGCATTGTACCCCATGTTCTACTTTGCGATCCGAAACAAGGGAGCTAAAAAATCACAAAATTGGTTAAAAGACCAAAATCAACAATTTCTGGGTGAAAAAGACATCTAGATTTTGATATTGTTTAAATGGACAAAAATATAAAAATAGCCTGGAAGTAACCAGTTTCATACTACCCATTTTCAAATACTTTTTCTTATTTTTAATTTACATAAGGATGCATCCAGTTTCATCCTCGCTATTTTTAAGTTTAAGCCAGGATGTAACCAGTTTCATCTTACTATTTTTTTTTTGTCCATTTCACCCATAAAAAATTTTACTCGTCCATTAGAACCTTGTTTAAAAAATATTTGGACAAATGACCTATTTTCCGTAAAAAATTCTGATTGATAAAGATGTCGCGTTTAATCCATAATTTTGTCATGGGTGAGCAATTTAGACTTAGTAGTCTAATCTGTCATGTGACTCAAATGGACGGCCCTAAATCTAACTCTGCATTTGCTTTGTGATTAAAATTTGAGTCTAGAATGGGTTTCTTTTTTTTTTGAAGGAATGAGGAGCATGAAAGCTCCAAACTTCATTGATTAATAAAATATAATTACATAACATTCATTACATCCATGAATCGAAATACATGATTAGTACAATAATTTTGAAACGAAGAAAATCGAAAACAAAAATCTGCACCAAATATATGTAAACCGACATGGGAATTGAAATCTTCTAATGGTTTATCACCATTTTGTTGGATACACTCCGAGAAGATATGATGCTTCCATAAAAGAAGTAATATGCCCAAATTCAACATCGAATTCTGTAATCTCTGTTCATCACGTCCGTAAATGGTAGTAGGAAAGATTGAATGAAATCGAAGTCCCTCCAGGAGGTATGAGAAATCGTAATGGCACAAACTTGCCATACGTATTAGAAATAAAAACATACTACAATATCAATTGCTATAATGCAATTTGTTTTATTTAAGTATATATTATATAAGTAATTCTACCCGGATCTTAAACTAAATTAAAATCCGGGCAGAAAATAAGAAGATAGTTTTAAAAATTCAATGGAGAAGATGAAGATAACTGCTAATGGATGAAGATAACTACTATTGGGAAGGAGATAACTGTTTATGTTAAAAGATAAAGTTGCAGAACAAAATAAGGTGAGAGAAAGTGAGAGTGTCTAATTAACCAAGTTGTATAAAAATTGGCACTGAAACTGCCAGTACTCATAATTGGCTTAATGACACTGGCAACCAATATTAATTACTTTACTTTACCAGGAGTCCATCAAAATACATCCGATTCTTTGGCAGATCTAATTATTGTACTAAATTATTTTTCCAGGATTACAAACAATATGGAGCTGGAACCCATTTTTGTTTAAGTGAACACTGGTATACTTGTTTCTTTGACGAGTTAAAATACTTTGGAACCCAATTCTCTCCTTTTGAATTCTTCTCGTCTGCAACCTCTGTTTCTTTCTCCTCGATTTCTTGCCCCGCTTCTCTTGCTTTTGTCCAAAATTCAAAACTGATCTATAGCCATGTACGTCTTCATTATAGGTAAATAACTTAACAAGCATTATCATCCCATGGCTTAGTTTATTTTCATAAGAGGTTATATGATCTATCAAGCACCAAATTAATTATGTATGGAAATGTAATGCAACTATCATCAACCGCTATGACTAACACCACAAAGGTCCATAAAGAAAATTTTATCTAACAATTCACATGAAAGCTTTGAACTAATCTTTCACATAAGCCAAAGTTGCAAGTTCAACACTACTTGTATTAGATAGGCATATGTTTAGGTCAAAACAAATTTACATGCATTGCCCCAATCCTATTTCTCTTAACTAGATGTAGGAATGGATATCTATACGAAGTCTAGAGATACACAAGATTTCCACTTCATACAGATGATACCAAATTTTGGTTGTAAGATCACGGATAACTCATCTAAGTTTCACCATGAGACTCTCCGGTTGAAGCAAGACCTAAAATCTCACAACATCAAACACCACATCTTCCAGGAAAAAGTATGCCAGTAGAATGGATGCTACCACCTATATCAAAAACAACTTAGATTTGAGAGGACGGGTGATTATGACAATTTCAAAATCTGGTGTCTCTCTTCAAGAATAGTTTACTTGATTTGTGGCGTAGACAATCGAGCGTTTCTTGATCTCTACAAGGACTTGAGGGCACCCGAATGTTGGCTTCAAAGGCTGCAATCAAAACAAAAAGAATGTGTTATGGAAAGAATGTAATCTTCTTCCCTATTAGAGATTATTACTTGAAAATAAAGGAGAGCTCCCTCATACTTCAGACACAATGAAATGGTTTTCTAACTAAATTTAGTGTAAGTATCATCAAAAACTACCATTAACAACATAAGATCCATAATGAAAATTTTGCCTAACAATTCAAATCAAAGCTTCGTACTAATCATTCTATGTACTAGTAAGGCCACATGTGCGATGCACATGTTTGAATTGGATTCTTTTAACAACACTAAATTTGATAATAATGGGAAAAAAAAATCTTAAAATAAAAATTTAATATTCTTGTTTGTACTCATTACGTAGATAATTTAAAGAGCTTTCCAAATATATTAATTTTGCAAAAATCTGATGTGTATTTTTAAAGATATCTAAGTTTTAATTTTTTTGATCTATTTTTAAAACAATGGCATTCCTGTAAATATACAAATATTAACTAAAATCTTAGTTAATGGGGGTATTATTGTCATGTGAAAAAGCTTCACCAAAAATACCTCTTTTTTTTTTTTTTTTTTTTTTTTTAATTTTGACACAGCCCGCTGGGTTAAGGAAACCCAAACCAAAGAAACAGAAAGAAAGAAAAAACAAAGCCCAAAAAGAAAACAAAAACCAAAGAAGCCATCATCTTCTTCTTCTTCTGTGATAAACTTGCTGAGCCACCAGTATCGATTGTTTTTGGAACCTTTGTTTTTCTCTTTGATTTCTATGCTTAATGATTCCCACAATATACCAACACTAGGACTGTAACCCTCATCGTAACTCGAGTTAGTGGCTTTTCCCTGGTAGCCACCCTCGCCTTTGGAAATTAAAGCCCTAGGCTTGGCTACTTTATAAGAAAATCCGTCTAATTTACTAAAATATCCTGAGACTCATCCTAATGTTACAGCCGCCACATATTTTTGTAATGGCTCAAGCATACGGATACCCATGATCGGAAATGGACATTGCACCCCCATGTTACGCCTTGTGATCCAAAATCGGGGAGAGCTTCAAATCACGGTTATGAGTGACCAATTAAGAAAAAGTATCTTGGGATTGACAAAAGTTGTCGTTTTTAATCTCTTTGGTTTACATGAGCTAGCAAACCATATGTCGCGTCGATAACCCACAATGGAGTTCATAGCGTTCGCGAGATCATCATTCCCACTCAATGTCTTCAAAATTTGTTTACATAAGTTAACAGGGAAAGAGATTTTCATTGAGATTATGAGGTATAAACTACAAAGCAAACAAATGAAGGAAAAAAAGGCGTTGTGTTGTTCTTAAGCTATTAGAGGTGTACAACAAAATAGAGAGAGAGAGAGAGGTACTTAAAAAAAACATCTTGAATTCAGCTAAACATCACTCCACTTATCTGCATCCAACAATCCTGCCTTTGTTTTAGCCCAATCAAGCATATTCTCACTTATTCTGTCCGTGTAGAATCAAAGAATTACCGTAGCCGTTCCAGCACTCGTACCAACAGCAATGAAAGCATCCACTTCAATTACACGAGCAACCAGACGACCTCTGTTAATATCTAAAGGAGCTAGATGAAATCATTGCATGAGCAGATGTGTGAACAGAGATCACTAAAAATTTGACCGTAATCGCATCCCGACTTTGTCCGTTGGAGGCCAACAAACTTTCACATGTTCTTACTTTCTTTCTAACTAGTTTCTTATTCACTAGTTTTTCCTTGAGCACCGCCTCTCTTGCACTGGTTGTCTCTACTTTCTAATTCTCTGGCTAGTACTTAGATTTGAGAGGAGAAGTCATTATGATTGACAATTTGGAACATCTGTGTCTCTTTGATCTCATATGTATGACTAATGATTCCCACATTATACCAACACTCTGATCATAAAACCACCATCACAACTCAAATAACCTGGTTTATTTCCCCGCCGCGCCTCCCTCGCACCGGTAACTTGAAAGTCTCTACCCTCTCACTCTCTGTCAACACTTCTACAGAAAATTGTAAGGGTTTCGTTAATTTATAAGAAGGTCATCTAGTTTACTAAAAAGCCCTTAGACTCATTCCAATGTTACAGCTGCCCCAAATTGTTGTGGGTGGCTACGAATACCCATGATCTGGAATGGGCATTGTACCACATGTACATCCTTGAGATCCGAAACAAGGGAGAGCTAAAAAATCTGGTTAATGAGAGACAAAATTTGTCATGGGAAACAATTTTGATCCAGGAGACTTGGATAGATGAAGATGTCACGTTTAATCCAAAATTTTGTCATGTGACTCAAATGCACGACCCTGAATCTAACATTGCATTTGCTTTGTGGAGTAAAATTTGAGTCGTAACACCTCGAATGGGTTTCTAAAATATGACCAAGTTGTATAAAAAATGGCACTGAAACTGCCGTACTCATGATTGGTTTAATGAATATTAATTATTTACTTTTACCCATGAGTCCATCAAAATACATTGTTTTTCTTTCCCTGTCCGTGTTGGGTGGTTGTAGCTTTGCTACTTTGTAAATTGCCTTTCTTCTTAATATAATTTCTTTACCGATCAAAAAAAAAAAAATACTAAATAATTTGTCGAAAGTGTTCAAAGAAAAGGATTACAAATGGTCCGAGCTGGAACCCATTTATGTTTAGATTTCGACAAGTTAAAATAATTCGAACCCAATTCTCTCCTTTTGTTTTCCTCTCTTTTGCAAGATCTCTTTCTTTCTCCTCGATTTCTTGCGATGTTTCTCTTGCTTTTGCTTACTTGGAAGAAAATCCTAAATGAGTCAAGTTTTTGAGAAGATAATCATAATGGCGTGTATAAAAAGCATCATAATATGAGTGCATGTTCAAGCAAAAGGTTGGGGTTTTGATTACCTTTTCATCCCTGACCTCAAAGGTTTTGAGCTTCGACAAGCCTTCTTTTCCATTGCAAGAATTATTTGAGACTTACAAAGGTCGAACAACTTGATCGTCTAATGGAAGAGTTACATGGATCAGGACTACCATTCCGGAACTACAATTCTTGATATATTCATGTCATTCCATCCATTATGCATAGTATAATCTCTTGTTATTTTGAGTTTGGTAAATTGGTTTAGTTTTTGAGGAGGCGCTATTAGAGTTGTTTTCCCGAGTATGGTACGTGTTGTTTTGAACCACTAAAGGCACGGAGGCCTTGGTGCCCATACAATCCGTAAGAACAAAAGAGGGGAGAGATGCAGAATTTGACACAGGCTAGTATAATAAAAAAGAAGCAACCATTGGCTTTACACAAACACAGGCAAATAACCCACAATGGAGTTCAAAGCGTTCGCCAGAACATCATTCCCACTCGATAGTTGATAGTGATTCTGAAATGAATGTCTTGAAATTCTGTGTACACTGTAACTCGAAACTTGCGCTGAAAATAACACCGGAAAATATTTTCATCGATATTATGAGGTATAAACCAGAAACCAAGAGTAACGTTTTCTCAAATGTCCAAAGAAAACAAATGAAGGAAAAAAGGCATCGTGGTCTAGTGGTTTTTAAGCTATTAGGTGTAGAGCAAAAAATGCAACATTCATGAACTGAAAGCACCAAAATATTTATGTAAATGTAATGCAACTATCATCAAACACTGTCATTAACAATTACACAAGGTCCATAAAAAAAAAAATTCCTAATAATTCAAATGAAAGTTACAAGTACAACATTGCCGGAATCAGAGATGTGAATATTTTTCCAACTAAAACAAAAATTACATAATTTTTCACAATCCTTGATGCTTAACTGGAGATACGAATTGATAGTTATACGAAACAAACAAAACTTAAAACATCTATTCTAATCCAGAGATTACGAATACACATGATCTTAATATTTCTGCTGAACCACAATTTCCACAGTTGTAGCAACAATTGATACCCAACTTTTGTTGTGAAGTCTGGATTACTCATCTTACTCACCTTGAGACTCTATTCGAAGAAAAACAACAAATCGAAGAAACCCCAACACTCATGCCGCAACCGATATTTGAGTCGGCTTAAAACAAACAACTTAGATCCGAGAGGATAATTCATTATGACCAACAATTTGTAATATCTCAGTGGTTGATTCCTCATAAAACCAACAATTCGATCATAACCACTCGTGTGATCTTGAAATGTAAATTTCGATCACCGAACTCCAATCCTTTGGTTTTTCCATCGCGCCGCCTCACTTGCACCAGCATTCTCTTCTCTCTTATCTCTCACTCTCTAAAAATCTAGGGTTTGTTCTATTTATAAGAAAATTTGTGGAATTCTAGGTTTTTTGGAATGTTGAAGCCCAGCGTATAGGCCCAAATACGTGTAGTATAGTCATAAAATCGACGTTGTCGCTAACTCGCCTTTGATCGAAAATATATGTAGTTTCATCTCATAATCTTGGAAGTGACCCAAAATTTACTCTATTATTTGACTCAAAATGTATCCCATCACTCGAGATTAATCACCATGACCCAAATGTGTTGCAAAGTGACACTGAAAACCTACGCCATGGCTCAAGATTACATAGTAATTCCAAATGAGTCGGTGATCCAGAAATTTGTTTTGTGATCCCAAACGTATCACTAAGACGCAATATTCACCTCATGTCTCAAATTTTTTATGTGACTTCAAAAATTTGTGCAAGGACCTAAAACCTAAATTGTCCCGTAACCCAAAATTTACTTTGTAGAGTATTCTAGAATCCATTTTAAAATTTCTCATGACCTAATCAGCCAAAGAGAAAAGAAACCTAAAATGGTTTTCTATAATATGACCAAAGTTGTAAAAGTTGCAGTAAATCTTGGAAAATATGAAAATGCGAATACTCATGATTGGTTTGACATTGTCGCCAATATCAAAAAAATTTGGCTCCTTTGGTTAGGTGGGATCGGTTTAACAAGCATATTATTGGAACTATTGAGTGCAAACATGAATACCATGCACACCGCATTACACCGGTTGGTTCTCTTTAACGTTTTCTATATGCAAAAGATAAGGTCCGAAGACCATGGAAGAATACAAGAAACAATTGAATACGAATGTAGCACCGGATAGCGGACGGTAAGTGAGCGCGCATAAACACTTGTAATATAGGAGATTTAGCACTTTATCACGAACAAATTTTTAACAGAATCTTAAAGATTTGGATATTGATATACTACTTGCTTCACTACCAAATCCAGCACCCTTTGGTTATGAGCATTGACCTTTGCCATGATCTTGTTTCTTTAGTGAGTTCAAACATGTTTATCCAACTTTTAGTCTCCTTGATTTCACTAAAATCAGTAGCCATGATCATGATGATCTTATAATATGCAATCTTATAGCTAGCCATACACTTCAGTGTACCTGATACCATTATTGATAGTGCTATAAATTGCAAAAAAAATTGACACCTAAAAATATGTGGAAACCCTCAAGACACCTTCATCTCCAAATGAAAAAATTGACACCTAAAATGGTTGAACGACTTGACCCGGTCATGGATAGAAAGTTACATGGTACTAGTTCCATCCATGATTCATCATTATACATATACCGACATCTTGTTAAATTGGTTTGGCTCTTGGTTTGCGGGTGTTTATGGGTGAAAATCGTTTTCTGGCTGATTTCGGTAATTTCGGTGGGTGAGTGAGAAATCGATTCAAACCCTAAACAAATGTGTTGCACGTGAGCACTTTATAGGTTCGAGAGATCGATCCGTACAAGTCCGGCCTAAACCAAGAAATGGCGTTCGAGACTTGCTTCGATTCACAAAGTGGAGGAGAAGGGTTGATTTGGGAGGGAAGCAAAGAAAGGTGTTGAGGAGAGTAGTATCTCGACTTGTATCGAAAAGTGAAAGCTTAGGAAGCTTGCAAGAGATAGAAGCTTTTGAGAGAGCTTGCGAGTTGCCTTTCCGAGAGTGTAAGTGTAGTATATTTCTCTGACCGAGACTTGTTGTCCGGTGGAAATAGGTAAGACCTATTTATACAAGTCGAGATTGAAACGTACCTGGCCTCATGAAGGAAGAGAGTAAAGGGTGAAATAATGGGAGGAGGTGGTAACCGCATGGTTTAATGGGCGAAACGTTTTTCACCATTATTTCCTCTTTTATTTGACCGCTTTATTCCTTTTCACGCTTTCTTAATGTGAGCATAGTTGTTTGCATCTTGTGACCGCCAAACCAAAACCCTAAAGAAACATCCCCGGTTTGTGTCGATGTCTCGAGAGTGTTGGTTGCATCTTGAGTGCAAGTGGCGCTGCTAGTGGCGCGTGTGGCATGTACCAATGGCATGCGGAATGCCTTGGTGGTAAGTTGCACGGTTTGCAAGTTAGGTTACCGACGTGTGGGTTTGGCATATGCCAATGGCATGTGCGGAATGCCTTGGTGGTAGGTTGCACGGTTTGCAAGTTAGGCTACCGGCGTGTGTGTTTGGCATGTGCCAATGGCATGTGCGAATGCCTTGGTGGTAGGTTGCACGGTTTGCAAGTTAGGCTACCAAAAGGCGTGTGTTTAGCATGTGCAATGGCATGTGGAATTCCTTGGTGGTAGGTTGCACGGTTTTGCAAGTTAGGCTACCCGGCGTGTGTGTTTTGGCATGTGCCAATGGCATGTGCGGAATGCCTTGGTGGTAGGTTGCACGGTTTGCAAGTTAGGCTACAAATAAGTGTGTGTTTGGCATGTGCCCAATGGCACGTGCGGCCATGTTGACCTAGTTGCAAGTCTTGCAAACCTAGGGCGCTATGTTAGGCGTGGGCCAAAGGCATAGCGGCTTTGGAATATGGCTTGCGGCACGTGTTGGCATGTGCGGCCATGTTGACCTAGTTACAAGTCTTGCAAGCCTAGGCGCTATGTTTGGCGTGGGCCCAAGTCATAGCGACTTGGAAATATGGCTTGCGACACGTTTTGGCATGTGCCAATGGCACGCTGGCCATGTTGACCTAGTTGCAAGTCTTGCAAACCTAGGCGCGATGTTTGAGCGTGGGCCAAAGTCATAGCGCTTGAAATATGGCTTGCGTACGTGTTGGCATGTGCCAATGGCACGTGCGGCCATGTTGACCTAGTTGCAAGTCTTGCAAACCTAGGGCGCGATGTTTGGGCATGGGCCAAAGGCATAGCGGCTTGGAAATATGGCTTGCGACACGTTTTGGCATGTGCCAATGGCACGTGCGGCCATGTTGACCTAGTTGCAAGTCTTGCAAACCTAGGGCGCTATGTTTGGCGTGGGCCCAAGGCATAGCGGCTTAGAAATATGGCTTGCGGCACGTGGTGGCATGTGCCAATGGCACGTGCGGCCATGTTGACCTAGTTGCAAGTCTTGCAAACCTAGGGCGATATGTTTGGCGTGGGCCCAAGGCATAGCGGCTTAGAAATATGGCTTGCGGCACGTGGCGGCATGTGCCAATGGCACGTGCGGCCATGTTGACCTAGTTGCAAGTCTTGAAAACCTAGGGCGCTATGTTTGGCGTGGGCCCAAGGCATAGCGGCTTGGAAATATAGCTTGCGGCACGTGTTGGCATGTGCCAATGGCACGTGCGGCCACCTAGTTGCAAGTCTTGCAAACCTAGGGCGCGATGTTTGGGCGTGGGCCAAAGGCATAGCGGCTTGGAAATATGGTTACAGACGTGTTGGCATGTGCCAATGGCACGCACGCGGCCATGTTGACCTAGTTGCAAGTCCTGCAAACCTAGGGCCCGATGTTTGGGCGTGGGCCAAAGGCATAGCGGCTTGAAAATATGGCTTGCGACACGTTTTGGCATGTGCCAATGGCACGTGCGGCCATGTTGACCTAGTTGCAAGTCTTGCAAACCTAGGGCGCTATGTTTGGCGTGGGCCAAAGGCATAGCGGCTTGGAATTTGGCGTTGTTGCCATGGTGCGCAGGGTGCGGCTTGGTTTAGCATGGTTGCCATGGTGCGCAGAGTGCGGCTTGGTTTGGCATGGTTGCCATGGTGCGCAGAGTGCGGCTTGGTTTGGCATGGTTGCCATGGTGCGCAGAGTGCGGCTTGGTTTGGCATGGCTGCCATGGTGCGCAGTCTGCGGCTTGGTTTGGCATGGTTGCCATGGTGCGCAGTATGCGGCTTGTTTTGGCATGGTTGCCATGGTGCGCAAAAGATGCGGCTTGGGTTTGGCATTGTTGCCATGGTGCGCAGAGTGCGGCTTGGTTTGGCATGGTTGCCATGGTGCGCAGAGTGCGGATTGGTTTGGCATGGCTGCCATGGTGCGCAGAGTGCGGCTTGGATTGCACTAGTACAAATATGGGCTTTGGTGACAGTTCACTATCCAAAACCATGACAGTTCGCGAATGAACTGTCACAAAAGTAAATGCAATGAGACATAAGTAACAATTTTACTAAAATCGACACCAATAGTGGGAACAACTGGCGTTTTGAAATTGTTACCGAATAATTATACAACGGCAGTTTTTTGTGGAAAAATGTTATTATACACTGATGTATAATGGCGGTTTTAAACTGTTATTATTCCTAAGCTATTGTAATAGTTCCATATAGAAACTGTTATCGAAGTGTAGATTTTTGATAACAGTTCTTTTATTTACCGCCACTCCCACTTATAGTGAATGACTTTTATCTACAATCTGCTATTATTTACATAGTCAACCATTTGGTATTCTTAAACACACGATGTTGTTAGTTTTGAGTCCGTAATTAAGCATTATCTGTTAGTCGTGGGGCAGTTTTGTTAGTGGGTCTTTGTCGAACCTTTGGCTTCTCATTCTCGTTGAAAACCCCCAAAAGAATAAGCGGAAACTCAATTTTTCATTACCATCGCCCCCATCTCTCTATTTCCATTAAATGGAAAACCTAATTTCTTTCAACAATTTTTGTCTTTGTATAAGCAGATCTAGCTAGTATGTATCTTCTACTCTCTTAGCAAAATCTGGAATCTACCTCAATCTAAAGTTTCATCTTATGCTTCATTCCTTTTATCTCTCGATCACTCACTATCTCGCTTCCTCTGGAACATTCCCGTTTTGTTCTTGTGTACAAAAATCGAGCTTTAAAGCTCTCTCTTCGTCATCTCCATTAGATAAACTGCATGAATCTCTTGATTTATTCTCTCAAGAAAAATTACGGTCTTGAGTTTGTTGATTCGGTTCCTGATGGTGGTCGCGAAGATTATAATTAGGATTTTTTATATTAGGTATAAGTATAAGTTTTCGATTTTTTTTTTTTTTTTTTACTTTAAAATCCCTAGTTTATGATTTGGGTCTATCTTAATTTCTCAGTTTTGTTTGTTTTCCAGATATGTTTCACTTCTGAAGTCCTAATTTTGGATAGAAGAAGAAGATCAAGCTTGTTATTCACCAGGTGTAGGAAATTTGAGTTTGATGCCTCAATCTGGGTTTGTAATTTTTTCATTCTTTGATTGATTTGTAAAGTGTTGGTGGGATTTGGTGCCTCAATGTGGGTTTGTAATTTTTTCTTTGTTGATTCAGAATTGTAAAGTGTTGGTGGGATTTGGTTTGCGACTAGTGAAATTGGTCCAGAGTGCGTGTTGGTAAACAAATTAATGGTTTTTAAGTTTCTGGACTACGATTTTAGTTATAGCTGGTGAGTACCGTGATTATAGTCTGACTCTGGTTATGACTCTGTGATTTGTTTTTGGTACTCTGTGATTGTATTCTCCGCAATGACAAAAGCGTAGAAAACTTTGTTGATTCCATGTTCTTGGCTTTTGACAAGTAATTTCCTCTCTATCCACAATTTTTTTTTGAAGCATGGCACTCTATCCACAATTAATGTATGGTGAT
Organism: Papaver armeniacum; assembly: GCA_023531295.1. Lineage (NCBI taxonomy): Eukaryota > Viridiplantae > Streptophyta > Magnoliopsida > Ranunculales > Papaveraceae > Papaver > Papaver armeniacum. The sequence goes on from JAJJWW010007129.1 coordinate 456,221, forward strand.
GATCTCTCTTTTCTTGTTATTCTGATTTGTTATTTGTTAATTTGGTGTTCTTAATTGAATTTCAAGTAGATGTCTGTGATCTTTAGTTTGATTCTAAGTGGAGTTTATTTTTGCGGAAAAGAAGACCAGTTATTCTCCCCTTTGAGTCGAAGACTTCACTTCTTTGGCTAAGAATAAAGCTTTCATTTTAATAGTTCAGTAACTTCAGTTATATCAATTATTTTCTCTAATACTCTCTGGTTGAATTTCAAGTAGAGGTCTATCAAAGAGATGATCCTAGATACAAATCTGTTTGACGTGAAGATAGAAAAATATTGTTCAATGACTACATATCCAAATAGAAAGTTGCCGAGGAGGCAGTGGAAAGATTGTCCATATGTAAGTGATGTTCATCTAAACTAATTGTTCAACTAGTTCTTTCCTTGTTCATTTCTTTACAATTCAAATGCTACTACTTTCAATCTAGCATGTCATCTTGAATTGGTTACGTAATTTATGTTTTACTTTACTTGCAAGGTTCTTCCACTAAAGAGAGAAGCTAGTACCGCATCTAGCATCAAGTCTATCTTGTGAGATAAAGGAAGGTATATTTATGCACAATTTCGTTTCAGCTCAGGCATTCAAACTGATTTTAACTTGGAATTATGGCTCTTTCGTTTACTTAGTTTAATTTCATTAATGCATTTCTAGGCATCTTGGGCGAGAATCAAGTATAAATTGGAAAGACATCCCCAAGGCGTTGTAGCAACCTCCGATTTACACAAATCGATGCAAAAAGTTTTCCTAGGATCATGTATAGTCATTGTATGGGGTAATTGTGTGGTCGAGTTATGCAGTTTTTTTTTTTTAGAATATAAATGTTTGATGGCTTTATTCGTTTGTATGCTGATATCTCTTATGGCGTAAAACGTAGTTTCTAATTGCTTTAATGAGCTCGATATTTTATCACAAGGTTTTCGGATGAATCAGATCCATGTGCATTTAGATTGTCCTCCATCAAATGAAATATGTAGCCCAATGTGATATGTGAATTTCAGTCTAGATGCCTATGAGCTCCCCCGCTGTCAAGCCTAAAACTTCCGACTGAGCTCCACAATTATCAGCATAATCTAACAAATTGCAAAATCATTTTTTCAAATGAAAGCTAAGGTTCGTGTTGTAATTATTTGTTTCCATATTTACATTGCCCATGCCCGTATGCCACCAATGCATTTTATCCCCATGCTTTATTGTTGGTAGAATTCTTTGTTATCATGAAGTGGACTTGGCTGCTTAAAGATTTAAGGGTTGCTTTTGGGCCCTTGCTTATCATGTTATTTTAATCTCTAATCATTTTATGTGTTCCAGTGTAGTCAAATTTTCGATCCCTCATATCGATGAACATACGTTGTCAATTTCTAGGCCTAAATATAATTGGCGTGTTATTGCTATTACCGCAGGAAATGAACGTATACTCACACTTGTATTTAGCGCTGCATTGTAGTTGTTCATCATTAGTTTCATTTATTAAGAATCTAAACAATCTGATACTTCTTATTAATTAAGAAATATCGATTCCACGAGTGCTCGACCACTTGCTAATGGTGAAGTGAAAAATAGTACTCTAAAGAAGCAAAATTTTAATATTCCATAGTTCTTGAAGTAAGCATATATTATTATGTCTCTTTTTCATTTTTATTGGTCCGTGGTTCTTAGCGCCGATATATGTTCATATACTAGGTAAAATTCATTATGATGATTACGCCAAATAAATCTTTTGTTGTTTTTATATTGTATCTTTCTCGATTTGTGTCTTTAATAGTTGAATCACGGGATACCTTATTTATCATCAAAGGTTTCTCTTTCCATTCAAAGAAGGCACAAAATTACCTAGGGCGAGATACAGGATGCTCGTTTGCTTCCTTGTTTGCTTAATTTGGCAATTTCAGTCATATGCAGTGTTTTAGACAGTGGTTAAAATTATTACCTTCCTTATCATATGGGTAATATGATTCTTTTCGTATGCAGTGTTTTAGACTGTGTTTATAATTATTACCTTTCTTATTATATGGGTAATGTGATTCTTTTCTATATGGGAATAACGTGAGATTTTAGCTTCAAGTAAGCCTCGGGTTTTTTCCGATATAATCTAAACGTCTTCATATATAGAGAGTTAATGACTGCAATACTACAAGACAGTTAAACATATGGTTTCACATCAATATGGTATTTCACTTTTCTTCGTTTTATTCTGAATAGTTGAATCCATGAGTTTCATCATGTAATCTTTTTGTTCGCATTTTTATGGCTACGAGTTCACAAAATTGATGCAAGCGAGGATAAATGATGCTCGGTTTCTTTCTTTTTTTTTTGTCTCGGCATGGTTCGGATTAATTGTGTCTTTTGGCGATCTTTTAATATTTGAAAGTGTTATCTACTATGCAGGTATTGGGAGAGCTTTGCTTCAGAAGTTTATGGTGACAGCTGCGACTACACAAGTTCTTCTAATAATAGAGAGAACAAGACATCCAATCAAGAGGCAACAATGGAAGCAACTTTAGATCATTGAAGTTCATGAAATGAAAGTTAGTGAAAGCTACTTTCAAGCATTAGACTTTCGGAAATATTTTCTATTGTAAAGGAAATAGTTATAATTTATTTATTTCTTATGTTTTGTTGTATCATTGTGATTAACCTTGAATTTCATATATATAGCAAGGTATTTAAAAAATACGATTTTTTTTTTTTTTCTCTTTTCGTGAATTTAAAGTATTATCAATATAACTGTAAAGTACCTCATTGAGAATCTAATTATACAATAACGGTTGTATAAAAATATGTTCTTGAAAAGGAGTGTATGATGACAGTTTTTATAGAAAATGTGTAACGGATAAGGATATACGATGAGCATTTTGTTTAAAAATGTCATTTGTAAGTTGCCAACTATGGCAGTTTTATGAAGGAACCGCTACCGTAGTACAAGAAGTTGAGTTCTTTGATGACAGTTTCATTTAAAAAATGTTACCATAAGTCTTAACGATGACAGTATATGAGGAAATGTTACTTTATAGTGATGATTCCGCATAACAGTTTCTAATAGACCTTTAGTAACAGAGGCTTTGGTGACAGTCCAGAAAAATTTCAAAACTGTCACATAAGTATTTCGGTGACAGTTTTTAACTGTCACATAATCCCATTTTTGTACTAGTGTTGGCATGGTTGCCATGGTGCGCAGTATGCGGCTTGTTTTGGCGTGGTTGCCATGGTGCGCAGTATGCGGCTTGGTTTGGCATTGTTGCCATGGTGCGCAGAGTGCGGCTTGGTTTGGCATGGTTGCCATGGTGCGCAGAGTGCGGCTTGGTTTGGCATGGCTGCCATGGTGCGCAGAGTGCGGCTTGGTTTGGCATGGTTGCCATGGTACGCAGTATGCGGCTTGTTTTGGCATGGTTGCCATGGTGCGCAGTATGCGGCTTGTTTTGGCATTGTTGCCATGGTGCGCAATATGCGGCTTGGTTTTGAAATTAGGGTTACGTATTTGAAAACCTAATCTGGTATTTTGAAAAAAATACCCCTATTAATTATTTACACTCGAGTTAAATGCTCTTAGTTAATGTGTTGCGGGTAACACTAGGTCATGGGGTTTTACGATTTTACCCCTTGTCTAAAAACCACCATCAACATTAAGTCCCTTGCTTAGCTCGGAACAGGGGCTTTGTTGCGAGGTAAGCATAAGATGGTGACAAACTATTAACAGCAAACCGTAAAGAAAATTGAAGAAGGCTTGTCTGACCTTTTATAAATAGGATTTGGAATCCTTGCCTCTGGTAGTTTTGCACAAATCGGGAGGCTAGCACAATTGGTGGGGCCGGTGCAGCTTGGGTGACGTTGGGAAATTGATGCGAGTTTAGGAAACTGAGCGTGCTAGCTGGTGGGACCGGCGCAAGGTGGGGAAGCTGTGCGTGCTTGCTTTGGTGAGACCGACGCAAGGTGTGGAAAGCTGTGCGTGCTTGCGGCGTGACTTGCGGCGTGACTTGAGGCGGTCATTAGGGAAGTCGGTGCAATTGGTGGGGGCCGATGCAGCTTGGGCGACATTGGGAAGTTGGGCGAGTTGGGAAGCGAGCGTGCTAGCTGGTGGGACCGGCGCAAGGTAGGAAAGCGAGCGTGCTTCTGGCGGGACCGACGCAACTTGGGCGGCATTAGGCGTTTTTGGGAGCCCGCACGATTTTGGTAAAGGGAAATCCTTCCCTATTTGAGAATCTTCTTGCCCACATATATAAAATCCCTTTCTCTCATCTTGCACCTTATTCCTTTCATCCTTTCCTACTAGTGGCGGAGTCACAAAGAAAAACCACTTCGAGATATGTCTTCCAAGACTTCTCTTGTTTCCCTTTTTATGTAGGTGTAAACCCTAAGAGTGGGCATTTATATATTGCGCATATAATTTCTTAGCGTGTCTCTTGTATAAAATAGTGTATGTATGCGCCCAAGGGAAATATTGCATATATTATTAGAAACCGTAGGAAAGAGCTCCATATATAATTTTGAACCCGAAGAAGGATATTGCGAGACGCACTTGAGCCCGTATAAAATAATCGCGTATAATTATGAACCTCGAAGCAAATCTGCGTGTGCGGTTTCGAACCCGTAGAGAATACGTATATGAATCCCGAAGAAGAATACTATATATGTGCTTCATATGACTTCGAACCCGTAGGAAATATCGCATATATGAATTTTCGGTCCTGAAAGAAATACTGCGCGTGTAATTTTTGAACCCGTAGAGAATACTGTATATGAATCCTGAAGAAGAATACCGTATATGAATCCCGAAGAAGAATAATGTATATGTGCTTCATATGACTTCGAACCCGTAGGAAATATCGCATATATGAATTTTCGGTCCTGAAAGAAATACCGCGCGTGCAATTTTTGAACCCGTAGAAAAATGCTCCATATATAATTTTGAACCCGAAGAATGATACTGCAGACGCACTTGAGCCCGTATAAAATCTGCGTATATAATTTGAAACTCAAGAAAATCTTTTGCGTGTGTATTTTTGAACCACAAGAAAATACCGTGTGTATTTTTGAACCCCGAAGAAGATACTGCGTGTGTATTTTTGAAATACGGAGAAAATAATGCGTGTGTATTTTTGAACCACTGGAGAAATCTTTGTGTGTGTATTTTTGAACCCTGCGAAAAATCTTGCGTGTGTATTTTTGAACCCACAGAAAATACTGCGTGTGAAGTTTTAAGCCGAGTAAAGAATATGCCCTTTCTCTCTTTTCTTTTTTTTTTTGTATTTGGGTTTTTCCTTTGTTGGGCGCGGTTATGTGTCAGGGAGATAATTTTGTCTTTCTCGGTGTGCGGATATCTTGTTAATAAGTTGTTATGAAGAAATCCGGTAAGATGTTACCCAGGCAGAATTTCGCCTCATCGAAAGATGTCCATAGTTCCAAACCAAACACGGATGATGAATTCTTCGTCAAAAAACTTGCCTCTCGCTCGGAAGAATCACCCGGTTTCGTGCCAATTTTGTTAACCGGTGGTGAAGATGAAAAGAAGACACGTTCGGTTCGCCCAGAGAACACCATACGGTTGTCTTCATAAAGGGAATATTCCTCTTCCAATATTGATTTCAGGATGTGCCAAAGCCCATTGCGTTCTTTTGATAGATGGGTTAAGTTCATGGTCTTTGTTTGAAGGGAGAGGATGGTCTTTGGAAGGGCGCAAGATGTTAGCGACTGGAAGGATGCAAATTGTTAGCACAGAGTGTGGCACTGTGGCTAGCATGCGCGTGCGGCATGTGTGCACAGTATGTGCATCCTGGGAAGCGCGTCCGGTAAGCACGTCTAGCAAGCGCGTCGGCAAGCGCTTCTTTTCTTTCTTCTTCTCGTTTCTTCTTTTTGAAAAATGTCTAACTCAAGTTCGCAGGAGGAATCCGGTTCGGAGGATGATTCCGGGGTAGAGCCACACGAAAACTTGCCTTTGGTGACCACCGTGGTGACTTGGAGATGGGCGTTAGCCAATTGCCGGACACAGATGTGGCTCAAACGGCGGATGATTCTCTGATGGTTGCTGCCGTAGACATGGAAGAAGACCCTTTGCGAGTCGTGAGGCCAGGTGCAGGCGCCTTTTTTTGATCCTCCGTACTTGGTTCCTTATCCAGGTCATGTGCTAGTTGGCGGCTTCGGTGTGCTTAGCACGAGGCGTTGTACACGAGAACTGGGAGAAGTACAGACATATGGCCACAACCAAGAAAGTCACTAGTCGATTTGCACTGGTTAAGCGTGTGGAAGAGGCTTTATCTTCCATCGAGGATATGCGTGAGGTGGCTGGTCACACCGTTTCTGGAAGACGTTATTGCCGATCCCGGGAGCACCATCGCGACGTGTGCGTAGAAAAGGAGTTCAACACTTCGTGGTTTGTCGAAGGCCTTGCCGAGATCCAAAAGTTGAAAGATGCGCAATCGAAAGCCTTTCCGCCGAGGAGATTGCACGACAGGAGGTGGAACTCGAAAAGCTTTACAAGATGTTGACTATAAAGAGAGCGGCTCTTGAAGATGCAAAGTTGACTTTTTCCAAGAAGAAGAGACTTCTGTTGGATGATTTTCCTTGAACGTTTCTGTTGATCTTTCATTTAGGTTCTTCTTTTTTTTTTTTTTTTTTTTTTGAAAGACATATTGATGTCCGGTTCAAAGCTTGACCTTTGATAGACGGCTAGTAGCTTTTTTGGGTGTTGGATTATTTCGGGATGAATGGTTTTGATAATATGACTCGATTATGTTTTTGGAAAGGAATATTGCTTCTATGAGAGTGTGTGCTAGTAATTGGCACAAGACTGAAGATGACGGTTTTACTAGGAACCTAAAAATAGATCGTATATCTTTGCGGTCTAAATTTACTCACTTCATAGGTTTTGTGAACACGCCCCTCTCCGTGTAAAAGGCGGCTTTCTTTGGTAGCATCGTCAACAAGCCCCCAATCGTTGATAGCATCTTGGCGAGTTCCAGTTTTCTCGTGTAGTTTTTGCAATCGGTAACAAGGGTCGCCCGGTAGTTGAGTCGGATCGAGTGGTAGCATCTTCGGCAAGTTCCCAGTTTCTTGTGTAGTTTTAACAACTGATAACCGGGTTGCCTGGCAGTTGAGTCGGACTGAGTCGCAAGTCCCCAATCGCTGGTAGCATCTTCAACGAGTCCCTGGTTTTGGTGTAGTTTTACAACCGGTAACCAGGGGCGTCTAACGATTGAGTCGGATTGAGCGGTAGCATCTTCTGCCAAGTCCCAGTTTTCTCGTGTAGTTTTACGACTAGTAAGGGTTGTCTGGTAGTTGCGTCGGATTGAGTCGCCTTCCCCACCATCTTGACATCTGGGTCGAAGAACGAGATCGACAGATCGACATTGTAGCCGATAGATCAATCCTCCCACCGTGATCGCCAATTGTTTATGGGTGAAAATCGTTTCGCTGATTTCGGTAATTTCGGTGGGTGAGTGAGAAACCGATTCAAACCCTAAACAAATGTGCTCGCACGTGATCACTTTATAGGTTCGAGAGATCGATCATGTACAAGTCCGGCCTAAACCAAGAAATGGCGTTCCCAGACTTGCTTCGGTCACAAAGTGGAGGAGAATGGTTGATTTGGGGAGGGAAGCAAAGAAAGGTGTTGAGGAGAGTAGTATCTCGACTTGTATCGAGAAAGTGAAAGCTTAGGAAGCTTGCAAGAGATGAAAGCTTTTGAGAGAGCTTGCAAAGTTGCCTTTTCCGAGAGTGTAAGTGTAGTATATTTCTCCGACCGAGACTTGTTGTCTGGTGGAAATAGGTAAGATCTATTTATACAAGTCGAGATTGAAACGTACCCTGGCCTCATGAAGGAATAGAGTAAAGGGTGAAATAATGGGAGGAGGTGGTAACCGCATGGTTTAATGGGCGAAACGTTTTTCACCATTATTTCCTCTTTTATTTGACCGCTTTATTCCTTTTCACGCTTTCTTAATGTGAGCGTAGTGTACAGCGCATGCTGTGACCGCCAAACCAAAACCCTAAAGAAACATCCCCGATTTGTGTCGATGTCTCGAGTGTTGGTTGCATCTTGAGTGCAAGAGGCGCTGCTAGTGGCGCGTGTGGCATCTGCCAATGGCATGTGCGGAATGCCTTGGTGGTAAGTTGCATGGTTTGCAAGTTAGGTTACCTGCGTGTGGGTTTGGCATATGCCAATGGCATGTGCGGAATGCCTTGGTGGTAGGTTGCACGGTTTGCAAGTTAGGCTACCAGCGTGTGTGTTTGGCATGTGCCAATGGCATGTGCGGAATGCCTTGGTGGTAGGTTGCACGGTTTGCAAGTTAGGCTACCAGGGTGTGTGTTTGGCATGTGCGGAATGCCTTGGTGGTAGGTTGCACGGTTTGCAAGTTAGGCTACCCGCGTGTGTGTTTGGCATGTGCCAATGGCATGTGCAGAATGCCTTGGTGATAGGTTGCACGGTTTGCAAGTTAGGCTACCAGCGTGTGTGTTTGGCATGTGCCAATGGCACGTGCGGCCATGTTGACCTAGTTGCAAGTCTTGCAAACCTAGGGCGCTATGTTGGGCGTGGGCCAAAGGCATAGCGGCTTGGAAATATGGCTTGCGGCACGTGTTGGCATGTGCCAATGGCACGTGCGGCCATGTTGACCTAGTTGCAAGTCTTGCAAGCCTAGGGCGCTATGTTTGGCGTGGGCCCAAGTCATAGCGACTTGGAAATATGGCTTGCGACACGTTTTGGCATGTGCCAATGGCACGTGCGGCCATGTTGACCTAGTTGCAAGTCTTGCAAACCTAGGGCGCGATGTTTGGGCGTGGGCCAAAGGCATAGCGGCTTGGAAATATGGCTTGCGGCACGTGTTGGCATGTGCCAATGGCACGTGCGGCCATGTTGACCTAGTTGCAAGTCTTGCAAACCTAGGGCGCGATGTTTGGGCGTGGGCCAAAGGCATAGCGGCTTGGAATATGGCTTGCGACACGTTTTGGCATGTGCCAATGGCACGTGCGGCCATGTTGACCTTGTTGCAAGTCTTGCAAACCTAGGGCGCTATGTTTGGCGTAGGCCCAAGGCATAGCGGCTTAGAAATATGGCTTGCGGCACGTGGTGGCATGTGCCAATGGCACGTGCGGCCATGTTGACCTAGTTGCAAGTCTTGCAAACCTAGGGCGCTATGTTTGGCGTGGGCCCAAGGCATAGCGGCTTAGAAATATGGCTTGTGGCACGTGGTGGCATGTGCCAATGGCACGTGCGGCCATGTTGACCTAGTTGCAAGTCTTGCAAACCTAGGGCGCTATGTTTGGCGTGGGCCCAAGGCATAGCGGCTTGGAAATATGGCTTGCGGCACGTGTTGGCATGTGCCAATGGCACGTGCGGCCATGTTGACCTAGTTGCAAGTCTTGCAAACCTAGGGCGCGATGTTTGGGCGTGGGCCAAAGGCATAGCGGCTTGGAAATATGGCTTGCGGCACGTGTTGGCATGTGCCAATGGCACGTGCGGCCATGTTGACCTAGTTGCAAGTCTTGCAAACCTAGGGCGCGATGTTTGGGCGTGGGCCAAAGGCATAGCGGCTTGGAAATATGGCTTGCGACACATTTGGCATGTGCCAATGGCATGTGCGGCCATGTTGACCTAGTTGCAAGTCTTGCAAACCTAGGGCGCTATGTTTGGCGTGGGCCAAAGGCATAGCGGCTTGGAATTTGGCATTTTTGCCATGGTGCGCAGTGGTGCGGCTTGGTTTGGCATGGTTGCCATGGTGCGCAGAGTGCGGCTTGGTTTGGCATGGTTGCCATGGCGCGCAGAGTGCGGCTTGGTTTGGCATGGTTGCCATGGTGCGCAGAGTGCGGCTTGGTTTGGCATGGATGCCATGGTGCGCAGAGTGCGGCTTGGTTTGGCATGGTTGCCATGGTGCGCAGTATGCGGCTTGTTTTGGCATGGTTGCCATGGTGCGCAGTATGCGGCTTGGTTTGGCATTCTTGCCATGGTGCGGCTTGGTTCGGCATGGTTGCCATGGTGCGCAGAGTGCGGCTTGGTTTGGCATGGCTGCCATGGTGCGCAGAGTGCGGCTTGGTTTGGCATGGTTGCCATGGTGCGTGAGATGCGGCTTGTTTTGGCGTGGTTGCCATGGTGCATGAGTATGCGGCTTGGTTTGGCATTGTTGCCATGGTGCGTAGAGTGCGGCTTGGTTTGGCATGGTTGCCATGGTGCGCAGAGTGGGCTTGGTTTGGCATGGCTGCCATGGTGCGCAGAGTGCGGCTTGGTTTGGCATGTTTGCCATGGTGCGTGAAGATGCGGCTTGTTTTGGCATGGTTGCCATGGTGCTTGAAGATGCGGCTTGTTTTGGCATTGTTGCCATGGTGCTTGAGATGCGGCTTGGTTTTGAAATTAGGGTTCCTGTGTTGAAAACCCTAACTGGGTATTTTGAAAAAATACCCCTATTAATTATTTACACACGAGTTAAATGCCCTTAGTTAATGTGTTGCGGGTAACACTAGGTCATGGGGTTTTACGATTTTACCCTTGTCTAAAAACCACCATCACTTGGGGGGTTATCATGTATGATGATTGGGGTTGTATCTCTAATGGTTAGTTGTAATCATATTAAGCTATGGGAATGGGGTTTCTAATCTTAGATACATGTAGCCGTTGAGCAAGATAAAAAAAGAAAAATCACATTCCAATCTGATATGCACCAAAGTAAGTGTACTTTATAGGTAAACTGACAAGCATTATTAACATTACTTGGCTTAGTTTATTTTGATAAGAGGTCGTTCTATGATCTATAATCAAATAGTGTCACCAACAACACAAGAAAATTCAAATGAGAGCTTCGAACAAATAGAAAAACTTATTTAAGTTTCCGAATCAGATGTGAAAACAAATAAAAGCTTCAAACATAAAACCAATTACATAATTCGTCCCAATCCCGATGATTAGCTAGATATACAAGTTCATACTAGACAAAACATCTCTAATCCAAGAGATTGGAAAACTCCATTATTCTATAGATCTACCGATAACCGAAATCACCATTATATAGCATGTCACTTTGGCGCAAACTAGCAACAACCGAAAATCACCAAATACCATTATTTAGCGAGATCAAAAAACCATTATTTTCTGATTTTACTTCCAACAAGTACTTGGTACAAGGAGTACCAACCGAATCAAGATCTGATGAAACAAAATAGCTTAGATCCGAGAGGAGAAGTCATTATGAGTGACGATTTCAAAGAGTTTGTCTGTCTTTCCCTTCGATCATAACCCTTCATCCGATCTTGGAAACAAGACAAATTCTTATTGAAACTCACCGGTATCTTCCTCAAAGACCGCCTCCCTCTCCCCGGTACTAGTTTTTACTCTCTCACTCTTTGTGTAAAACATCTATAAGAATTCTAGGGTTTGTTTCATTTATAGGAAAAGTTGTCCGATTTACTAAAATATCCTTCTAATTCTATATGTGGGGGCCCAAAATTTTGGCAGTGGGTCAAGATACACGGATACCCATTATCTAAACTCGACATTATTTTTATTTTATTATTGGTTGGCATCTAAACTCGACATTGCACCCCATGTTTTGTGTCGTTCTGCCTTGTGATCCAAAATCAGGGGGAGCTAGAAATCTTGCTATGGAGCGACGAAATTTTGGTATGGGTGAGCAATTAACAAAAGATAGACTTGGACAGACAAAAAGTGTCGCTTTAAGAATCTTTGAAATGACCGAAAACTATTGTATTATCTGACTCAAAATATACACGATGACTCAAGATTTATCATTGCCACTCAAAGTTATTGCCCAACTATGTTGTAAAAGGCACTGGGCGAAGCTCTTAAGCGCTCCCGGGCTCCAGAAAAAAAAAAGTTGGTCATGTCGCCTGGCCTTTGCGCTTTCTTTTGCTAGGCGCTAGTCCTACGCTTAAGGGACAAAGGCGCTCGCCTTTTACAACATTGTTGCCCAATAACCTGAAATTTACGGTATTGCTCAACATCACTTAATTCTGAAGGAGTCGTGACCGTTAAAATATGTTTCGTAGTTTGAAATGTACCACTATAACGCATTGTTTGCACGGATTGGCCCCAATCGTGCGACTCAAAATTGGAATGGTGTACCTTATGCAGCAAACTTTTCGAAAGTTTAATGCGCTCGAAAGAGAGGAAAGCCATTGGTTATCAATCTTTGGCGCCGAGTATAGTATAGGGGATATATTAATAGTCATAAGCGTCACAATGGTTAATTATTTGCTTTGATGCTAAAGTTCTTGCTACGTTTGTGGATGGAGATATACAAAAATAATGTGTTTATAATTATTTTATTCTATTTTGTTATTTCGTTTGCAAAAATTGCTTGGAAAAATTAGGAAAGTGTATTAAATGCATAATTCTTTGTGAAACAATTATTGTATGATTTTTATTGTTCTAGACATTCATGGTTCATTGGTAGCTTTCATAATGAAACCCAATATCTCTTGTAGATAATTACGCATTAATCAGATTTTGACCCAAAGATATCTCTTGTAGATTACTCAATTTGCCTAATGAAAACCAGTCACAAAGGCACAACCTAATTGTCTTCCTAATCCTCCGTCACAAGGTTTGGACCAACCTAATCGTCCTCGGGGGAGGGAACTCGATTTAAACCCGCAGCCATGTCAACGTCATTGGGGCGAGTAGATAACAACAATAGCCGTACTGCTCAACCATCAATGAGGGGAATATTGATACACATGACACGTTCCGCCAAAAAAATTCACAGTTGATAGCCGATGGTCGGGGAGGATGTGCAAGACAAAGTGATAATAATGACGGTTTTAAAGATCTGGCTCTCTATATCCCCCTTTGATCTCCAAGTGTAATGGGTTTTAAGCTATTAGAGGTGTAAAGCAAAAAATGCGACATTCAAATCTTAAAGCACCAAAAATGCATGTAAATGCAAATGCGCCTATCATCAAACATTGTCATTAACTATTACACAAGGTCCAAAAAAAAAAAAAAAAAACTCCTAACAATTCAAATGAAAGTTACAAATACAACATTGCGTGAGTCGAGATGTGATCATATATTTCTAACTAAAACCACAATTAAATAATTTGTCCCAATCGCTTCACTAGATATAGGAATTTATACACAAAACCTAAAAAAGAACTTCTAATCCCGAGATTACCAATACTCAAGATCTTAATATTTATGCTTTGATCTACCATTTCCACGCTTGTAGTAACAATTGTACCCAATTTTTGTTGTAAGTCTGAAAACTCATTCAATGCACCTTGAGACTCTCTGTTTGAAGAAAAACCTACAATTCCCATGTGAAACACCATTATTTTGCAAATGTTACCACTCATATATGAATTGGTTGACAATAAACAACTTAGATTTGAGAGGATAAGTTATTATGACAATTTGAAATATCTTCCTCTTTGATTCCCACATAACACCAACAATCCGATTATAACCACTGTCTCGATCTTCCAAACAAAAATTTCTCATCATTTGAACTCCGGTCATTGGTTTTTCCATCTCGCGCCGCCTAACTCGCACCGGCATTCTCTACTCTCTAATCTCTCACTCTAAAAATTTAGGGTTTGTTCTATTTATAAGATAATTTGTGTAATTTTAGGGTTTTGTGTTTCGGCCAAACGTTGGAGCCCGGTGTACAGCCCAACTTTTTTGGCTAACTATCTGAAATCGACATTGCTATCCATGCTCTGCCTTGTGATTTTTATGACTTGCTATCAACATTAATCATGGAAGTGACTCAAAATGTAAACCATCAGTCGAAACCAATCACTGCGACCCAAAGTTACTGTCTAGTGACCTGAAACCTACCCATGGCTCAAAATTACTTAGTAATTCCAAATGAGTCGGTGACTCAAAATTTGTTTTGTGAGTCGATGCCGAAATTGTTCACTCCACTGCTAAAACGTTCCGTTAAAGTCTTAAAATTTGTACATGGACCTAGAATCTAACTTGCTCCGTAATACAGAATTTCTTACGTAGATTAATATTTGCCTCTTCACCAATTTTACAAAACTTGATCATATATATTCTAGAAACTCACTTTAAAATCTCTCGTGATCTGATCAGTCAAAAGAAATCTAGAATGGGTTACTAGAAATCTAAGTTATGTAAAAATTGCACTAAAGCTTGGAATATGAATTTCCAGTATTCCTTTTGGATGAATTGTGAGTATTCATGATTGCTATAATGACATTGCCGCCAATATCAATTTTATTTGGCTCCTTTGTTTCACTTTTACGAATTGCGAGTATTCAAACAGAGATTACCGACATACAAGATCTTAAGATTTCTACTGATCTACCATTTCCATAATTGTATTATGTGGCTTTAGCAAACAACCAAGAATTGAAATCATCAAAAACTCTTATTTCAGACTAAAACGTCATTATTTTACATATCTTACCCGTACCCGGAGCCCAGAGAATAGGTGCTACCACGTATATAAATCTTTCGAGAGAACAAACATTTTAGATCACTGATATCTCCCTCTTTGATCTCCACCAGGAATCTCCACCGGGGTATATATGTGTAATGACACCAATAAAACCAACACTACTCTGTCAGATCTTGGAAACTAAGATCTAAGATTTCTGCACATCTACCATTTCAACAATTGCAGCATGTACGCCAGCTACCAACACTTGAAATTCAAACACCCTTATTTAACAAATCAAAACACCAATATTTTACTGATTTTCCGGCACAAAATATCCAAAGAAAGGTTGCTAACACTTATATCTCGCTATGATAACTTAGATTTGAGAGGAGAAGTCATTACAACTGACAATTTGAAACATATGTCTGTTTCTCTCTTTGATCTCCAAGGTATATATGCTTAATGATTTACACATTATTTCTCTCTTTGATCTCCAAGGTATATATGCTTAATGATTCACACATTATACCAACACTCGGAGGCGGCGGTGAAGTATAGAAAGTCTCTACTCTCTCACTCTTAAGTATAGAACTTCTACTGAAAATTCTAGGGTATGGTTAATTTATACTGTAAAAAAATCTGTCTAATTACTAAACTGCCCTTAGACTCATCCTGATGTTACAGCCGCCCCAAATTTTTGCAGTGGTTCAATAATATACGAATAACCATGATCTGAAATGGACATTGCACCCCATGTTCTGCCTTGATAAAAATTAGGGGAGCTAGAAATCTTGCTATCGAGAGACAAATTTTTGTTATGGGAGATCGATTAAGATAAGTAGACTTGGATAAACAAAAGATGTCTTGTTTAATCTATAATTTTTGAAATGACCCAAAACTATTTTCTTATATATCTGCCTCCAAATGTTCAGTATTAATCAAGAATGAGTAAAATTGCACCACGTGTTCTGCCTTGTGATCCAAAAGCAAGGACAGCTAGAGAATCTGGTTATGGAGAGACAAAATGTTGATATGGGTGAGCAATCAAGAATAAGTAGAATTTTTGAATCACCCACTAGACAAAGACATTGCCTTAACCCATAATTTTTGAATCACCGAGGATTTATGCTCAAAATATACACATCATTCAAGATCTATCATTGCAACCCAAAAGAATAGTGGGCGTTGCCATAATGGTGGGCGTTGTATCCCTAGTGGTTTGATATAAGGATAGAGCTCCTCAATGCTCACTTTGTTAATGAATTTGGTTTTGTTATACACCTGTGGTTGAATTTTTGTCGACTTGATGGCATGTTAGGCCTTGATGGAAAATTGTCTTAAATATTCAAATGAAAGCTCTCAACCGATCTAAGAAAAGCCAAAGTTACAAGTACAACACTCCCTAAACCAGATGTATGAATATTTCCCCAACTAAAACAAAAATTACATAATTTGTCCCAATCATATTGCATAACTAGATATAGGAATTGACACTTCAACAAACACACAAAACCTAAAAACATCTCTAATCCAGAGATCAACGATACATAAGATCTAAGACTGCAGATTTACCATTTCAAAAGTTGATATCTTCAAAATCAAAATCCAAAAAAAAAAAATTAAAATTTGAAACACCCTAGTTGTACATATCAAAACACCCTAACTGTGCACCACGCTATATCAAGCTTAATGGAAAAAATATAACTAAGATTTGAGAGGAGAAGTCATTATGATTCATAATATCAAACATCTGTGTCTCTTTTTCTCTTTGATCACATAGGTATGTTTAATGATTCCCATATTATACCAACACCACCATCACAACTCAAATTACTGGCTATTTCCCTCAGCGCCGCCACCCTCATCTTGAAAGTCTCTGCCCTCTTACTCTCTCTTTAACACTTAAACTGAAAATCGTAAGGGTTTGTTAATTTATAGTAAGAAAAAAATCTGTCTAATTAATTAACTAAATAGCCCTTAGACTCATTCCAATGTTACAGCCGCCCCAAATTTTGGTGGTGGCTACGAATGCCCATGATCCGAAATGGGCATTGTATCCCATGTTTTGCCTTGCGATCCGAAACAAGGGAGAGCTAAAAAATCTGGTTAATGAGAGACAAAATTTTGTCATGGGTGAGCAATTTAGATTTAGTAGACTTGGATATATAAAGATGTCGCGTTTAATCTATAATTTTGTCATGGGTGAGCAATTTAGATTGAGTAGTCTCAAAATCTGTCATGCGACTCAAATGCACGACCATAAATCTAACACTGCATTTGCTTTGTGGACTAAAATTTGAGTCGTTACACCTCGAAGGGGTTTCTAAAATATGACCAAGTTGTATAAAAAATGGCACTGAAACTGCCAGTACTCATGATTGGTTTAATGACACTGGCAACCAATATTGATTACTCTACTTTTACCCATGAGTCCATCAAAACACATTGATTCTTTGGCAGATCTAATTACCAACTAAATAATTTTTCAAAACTGTTCAAAGAAAGGGATTACAAACAATTGGAGCTGGAACCCATTTTTGTTTAGGTGAGCACTCGTATACTTCTTCCTTTGACGAGTTAGATTTCGAAAAGTAGAAATACTTTGGAACCCAATTCTCTCCTCTTGTTTTCCTCTCTTTTGCAAGCTCTCTTTCCTTCGCCTCGATTTCTTGCGGTGTTTCTCTTGCTTTTGCTTACTTGGACGAAAATCCTAAACGAGTCAAGTTTTTGAGAAGATAATCATAATAGCGTGTATAAAACGCATAATAATATGAGTGCATGTTCAAGCAAAAGGTTGGGGCTTTGATTACCTTTTCATCCCTTACCTCAGAGGTTTTGAGCTTCGACAAGCCTTCTTTGAGACTTACAAAGGTCGAACAACTTGATCGTCTAATGGAAGAGTTACATGGATCAGGACTACCTATCCGGAACTACAATTCTTGATATATTCATGTCATTCCATCCATTATGCATAGTATAATCTCTTGTTATTTTGAGTTTGGTAAATTGGTTTAGATTTTGAGGAGGCGCTATTAGAGGTGTTTACCTGAGTATGGTGTTGGTTTGAACCACTAAAGGCACGGAGGCCTTGGTGCTCATACAATCCATAAGAACAAAAGAGGGGAGAGATGCAGAATTTGACACAGGCTATTATAATAAAAAAGAAGCAACCATTGGCTTCACATAAACACATGCAAATAACCCACAAATGGAGTTCATAGCGTTCGCCAGAACCTCATTCCCACTTGATAGTTGATGGTGATTCTGAAATAATGTCTTGAAACTCTGTTTACACCGTCAACTCGAAACTTGCGCTGAAAATGACACCAGATAATATTTTCATCGAGATTATGAGGTATAAACCAGAAACCAAGAGTAACATTTGCTCAAATGTCCAAAGAAAACAAATGAAGGAAAAAAGGCACCGTGGTCTAGTGGTTTTTAAGCTATTAGGTGTAGAGCAAAAAATGCAACATTCATGAACTGAAAGCACCAAAATATTTATGTAAATGTAATGCAACTATCATCAAACACTGTCATTAACAATTACACAAGGTCCATAAATAAATTTACCAAACAATTCAAATGAAAGTTACAAGTACAACATTGCTGGAATTAGAGATGTGAATATATTTCCAACTAAAACCAAAATTACGTAATCTGTCACAATCCTAGTACCCAATTTTTGTTGTATGTTCTGAAAAACCTACAATCCCCATATGAAACACCGTTATTGTGGTGTTACCCAAAAAGAAACAACAAAGATGTACCTGGTATGAGAATCTGTTGAAAACAAAAAACTTATAATTCAGAGGATAAGTCATTATGACAATTTCAAATACTTTCCTCTTTGATTCCCACATAAAACCAACACTCCGATCTTTCAAACAGAATTTCTCATCAGCTCACCACTGGTTTTTTAGCGGCGCCGCTCACTCATGACCGGCAAGTCTCTACTCTCTAATCTCTCACTCTCTAAAATTTTCCGTAACTCTAGGGTTTTGTGTTTCAGTCACGTGCTGAAGCACAGCGTACAGGCCCAAATTTGGGTAATTCACTCAAGATATATCCATTATCTGATATCGACATTGCTACCATGGTCTGCCTGGTGATCGGACATTAATATTTATGTCATCTTAACTCAAATCTAGGAAGTGACTGAAAATGTACACCAACACTCGAAATCAATCACTGCGACACAAAGTTACTGTCAAGTGACCTAAACCCACCCCATGCCTTAAAATTACTTAATAATTCCAAACGAGTTGGTGAGTCAAAATATTTGTTCACTCCACTGCTCAAACATTACGTT
This sequence comes from Papaver armeniacum, assembly GCA_023531295.1. Taxonomy (NCBI): domain Eukaryota; kingdom Viridiplantae; phylum Streptophyta; class Magnoliopsida; order Ranunculales; family Papaveraceae; genus Papaver; species Papaver armeniacum. The sequence goes on from JAJJWW010007129.1 coordinate 474,917, forward strand.
AAGTATCAAAATTTGTACAAGGACCTAATACATAATTTCCTAGGTAGATTAATATTTGCCTCTTCACCAATTTTACAAAACATGATCATATTCTAGAAACTCACTTTAAAATCTATTGTGACCCGATCAGTCAAAAGAAATCTAAATGGGTTACTAGAATCTGATCTAAGTTATGTAAAAATTGCACTAAATCTTGGAATATGAATTGCGAGTACTCTTTTTTGGATGAGTTGCGAGTAATCATGATTGCTATATTGACATTGCCGCCAATATCTATTTTATTTGGCTCCTTTGTTTTCACTTTTACGTAAAGTCCATTGGATTGGGGCTGAAATGTACATGCCTTCCTGCTAATGAAACACCAGTTTCTCATTCTGAAAAATTCTATATCAAACAGTTTCATGTCAGGAAAGGTGAAGTTGGATTGCTGGCAGATCTAATTACGGTACTAAATAATCACCAAACTGATCTGCATCAAACATTGTCCACTAACAACATTCATAAACTGAAGATCACTTACAGATTTAAACTGAAGATTTAAACTCAAGCATATTCTCACTTATTCTCGTCGTGTAGAATCTAAGAATTTCGTAGCCGTTCCAAAGACTCGTACCCAAGAAAGCAATGAAAGCATCCACTTCAATTACACGAGCAACAAGACGACCTTTGTTAAGATTTGAGAAGAGAAGTCATTATAACTGACAATTTCAAACATCTGTCTCTTTCTCTCTCTGATCTCCAAGGTATGCTTAATGATTCCCACATTACACTAACACTCCCATCATAACCCACCATCTCACAACTCAAATTACTGGCTATTTCCCTCAGTGCCTAAAGTCTCTACTCGCACACTCTATGTATAAAACTTATACTGAAAATTATAAGGTATGTTAGGACTTTGCTTATATACTTGTGGTTGAATTTTGTTATACACCTGTGGTTGAATTTTTGTCGACTTGATGGCATGTTAGGACTTTGCTTATATACTTGTGTTAAGAGCTTCTCCAATGGCATGTGTGTGTGGAGATAAATGTCAAAATCTACCTAGGATACACATCCATGTTCTCTAAAATCATTCTCCAACCCTGATTACTTAATTAAATTGATTTTAATATATTAACTAACCATTTTTAGCTCTAATAAAATCTTAATTATGGAAAATAAATATTATATTAATTAAAAGAAGAGGTTACAAGCAATACTGTTGGAGATGGATTTTTTTCTCTCCCTAATTTTAAGGAAAAATAGATTGGGGATGTCTTATTTGTGTTGCCACATGAGAAACATACACAATGACCATTGGAGAAGCTCTAAGGCTTGTGACTCCACATGCATATTATATGGATATGGAATAGTATTAGTTTAGAATTAGGATTAGGATAATTGTGAATTCAACTGACTTCTAGCAAAACCCATAAAAGAATAGTTTGGCAAGAGAGTCTTCCAAGTTCGACTATCCACTAGAATAATCTTATGACCCAACATTTGCAATATAAGAGGATACCTTTAATTTTGTATTCTGACAAAACATTATTTGCTCATCCAAAACATCATGTATGTGATCAACATCCTGGCACCAAACACCATTATCTTACCACAAAGAAAGGAAGGTACCACGTATATGAAGCTTAAAGAAGAAAAAATAACTTAGATTTGAGAGGAGAAGTCATTATGATTGACAATTTCAAACATCTGTGTCTCTTTCTCTCTTTGATCTCATAGGTATGTTTAATGATTCCCACATTATACCAACACTCTGATCGTAAACCACCTTCACAACTCAAATTACTGGCTATTTCCCTCAGCGCCGCCTCCCTCGCACTGGTATCTTGAAAGTCTCTGCCCTCTTACTCTCTCTTTAACACTTCTACTGAAAATCGTAAGGGTTTCGTTAATTTATAAGAAAGTATATCTAATTTACTAAAAAGCCCTTAGAGTCACTGCAATGTTACAGCCGCCCCAAATTTTCGTGGTGGCTACGAATACCCATGATCTGGAATGGGCATTGTATCCCATGTTTTGCCTTGCGATCCGAAACAAGGGAGAGCTAAAAAATCTGGTTAATGAGAGACAAAATTTTGTCATGGGTGAGCAATTTAGATTTAGTAGACTTGGATATATAAAGATGTCGCGTTTAATCTATAATTTTGTCATGGGTGAGCAATTTAGATTGAGTAGTCTCAAAATCTGTCATGCGACTCAAATGCACGACCATAAATCTAACACTGCATTTGCTTTGTGGACTAAAATTTGAGTCGTTACACCTCGAAGGGGTTTCTAAAATATGACCAAGTTGTATAAAAAATGGCACTGAAACTGCCAGTACTCATGATTGGTTTAATGACACTGGCAACCAATATTGATTACTCTACTTTTACCCATGAGTCCATCAAAACACATTGGATTGCTGGCAGATCTAATTACCAACTAAATAATTTTTCAAAACTGTTCAAAGAAAGGGATTACAAACAATTGGAGCTGGAACCCATTTTTGTTTAGGTGAGCACTCGTATACTTCTTCCTTTGACGAGTTAGATTTCGAAAAGTAGAAATACTTTGGAACCCAATTCTCTCCTCTTGTTTTCCTCTCTTTTGCAAGCTCTCTTTCCTTCGCCTCGATTTCTTGCGGTGTTTCTCTTGCTTTTGCTTACTTGGACGAAAATCCTAAACGAGTCAAGTTTTTGAGAAGATAATCATAATAGCGTGTATAAAACGCATAATAATATGAGTGCATGTTCAAGCAAAAGGTTGGGGCTTTGATTACCTTTTCATCCCTTACCTCAGAGGTTTTGAGCTTCGACAAGCCTTCTTTGAGACTTACAAAGGTCGAACAACTTGATCGTCTAATGGAAGAGTTACATGGATCAGGACTACCTATCCGGAACTACAATTCTTGATATATTCATGTCATTCCATCCATTATGCATAGTATAATCTCTTGTTATTTTGAGTTTGGTAAATTGGTTTAGATTTTGAGGAGGCGCTATTAGAGGTGTTTACCTGAGTATGGTGTTGGTTTGAACCACTAAAGGCACGGAGGCCTTGGTGCTCATACAATCCGTAAGAACAAAAGAGGGGAGAGATGCAGAATTTGACACAGGCTATTATAATAAAAAAGAAGCAACCATTGGCTTCACATAAACACATGCAAATAACCCACAAATGGAGTTCATAGCGTTCGCGTAACCTCATTCCCACTTGATAGTTGATGGTGATTCTGAAATAATGTCTTGAAACTCTGTTTACACCGTCAACTCGAAACTTGCGCTGAAAATGACACCAGATAATATTTTCATCGAGATTATGAGGTATAAACCAGAAACCAAGAGTAACATTTGCTCAAATGTCCAAAGAAAACAAATGAAGGAAAAAAGGCACCGTGGTCTAGTGGTTTTTAAGCTATTAGGTGTAGAGCAAAAAATGCAACATTCATGAACTGAAAGCACCAAAATATTTATGTAAATGTAATGCAACTATCATCAAACACTGTCATTAACAATTACACAAGGTCCATAAATAAATTTACCAAACAATTCAAATGAAAGTTACAAGTACAACATTCTTCTGAATTAGAGATGTGAATATATTTCCAACTAAAACCAAAATTACGTAATCTGTCACAATCCTAGTACCCAATTTTTGTTGTATGTTCTGAAAAACCTACAATCCCCATATGAAACACCGTTATTGTGGTGTTACCCAAAAAGAAACAACAAAGATGTACCTGGTATGAGAATCATTGAAAACAAAAAACTTATAATTCAGAGGATAAGTCATTATGACAATTTCAAATACTTTCCTCTTTGATTCCCACATAAAACCAACACTCCGATCTTTCAAACAGAAATTTCTCATCAGCTCAGTCACTGGTTTTTTTAGCGGCGCCGCCTCACTCGCACTGGCAAGTCTCTACTCTCTAATCTCTCACTCTCTAAAATTTTCCGTAACTCTAGGGTTTTGTGTTTGATCACGTCTTCAAGCACGACAAGCAAATTTGGGTAATTCACTCAAGATATATCCATTATCTGATATCGACATTGCTACCATGGTCTGCCTGGTGATCGGACATTAATATTTATGTCATCTTAACTCAAATCTAGGAAGTGACTGAAAATGTACACCAACACTCGAAATCAATCACTGCGACACAAAGTTACTGTCAAGTGACCTAAACCCACCCCATGCCTTAAATTACTTAATACTTCCAAACGAGTTGGTGAGTCAAAATATTTGTTCACTCCACTGCTCAAACATTACGTTAAGTATCAAAATTTGTACAAGGACCTAATACATAATTTCCTAGGTAGATTAATATTTGCCTCTTCACCAATTTTACAAAACATGATCATATTCTAGAAACTCACTTTAAAATCTATTGTGACCTGATCAGTCAAAAGAAATCTAAATGGGTTACTAGAATCTGATCTAAGTTATGTAAAAATTGCACTAAATCTTGGAATATGAATTGCGAGTACTCTTTTTTGGATGAGTTGCGAGTAATCATGATTGCTATATTGACATTGCCGCCAATATCTATTTTATTTGGCTCCTTTGTTTTCACTTTTACGTAAAGTCCATTGGATTGGGGCTGAAATGTACATGCCTTCCTGCTAATGAAACACCAGTTTCTCATTCTGAAAAATTCTATATCAAACAGTTTCATGTCAGGAAAGGTGAAGTTGGATTGCTGGCAGATCTAATTACGGTACTAAATAATCACCAAACTGATCTGCATCAAACACTGTCCACTAACAACATTCATAAACTGAAGATCACTTACAGATTTAAACTGAAGATTTAAACTCAAGCATATTCTCACTTATTATGTCCGTGTAGAATCTAAGAATTTCCGTAGCCGTTCCAGCACTCGTACCAGCAGCAATGAAAGCATCCACTTCAATTACACGAGCAACTAGACGACCTTTGTTAAGATTTGAGAGGAGAAGTCATTATAACTGACAATTTCAAACATCTGTCTCTTTCTCTCTCTGATCTCCAAGGTATGCTTAATGATTCCCACATTACACTAACACTCCCATCATAACCCACCATCTCACAACTCAAATTACTGGCTATTTCCCTCAGTGCCTAAAGTCTCTACTCGCACACTCTATGTATAAAACTTATACTGAAAATTATAAGGTATGGTTAATTTATACTGTAAGAAAATCTATCTAATTACTAAACTGCCCTTAGACTCATCCCCCTATACCCATGATTTGAAATGTACATTGCACCCCATGTTCGGCCCTGATAAAAATTAGGGGGTAGAAATCTTACTACCGAGAGACGAATTTTTGTTATGGGTGATCCATTAAGATAAATAGACTTGGAAAGACAAAAGATGTCGTGTTTAATCTATAATTTTTGAAATGACCCAAAATCTATTTTCTTATATATCTGCCTCTAAATGTTCAGCATCAATCACGAATAAGGAGAATTGCACCACGTGTTCTGCCTTGTGATCCAAAAGCAGGGAGAGCTACAAAATCTGGTTATGGAGAGACAAAGTGTTGACATGGGTGGGAAATCAAGAATAAGTAGAAGTGCTAGACAAAAGACATTGCCTGAACCCATAATGTTTGAATCACCTAGGATTTATACTCAAAATATACACCATCATTCAAGATCTATCATTGCAACCCAAAAGAATAGTGGGCATTGCCTTAATGGTGGGAGTTGTATCCCTAGTGGTTTGATACAAGGATAGAGCTCCCCAATGCTCACTTTGTTAATGAATTTGATTTTGTTATACACCTGTGGTTGAATTTTTGTCGACTTGATGGCATGTTAGTACTTTGCTTATATACTTGTGTTAAGAGCTTCTCCAATGGCATGTGTGTGGAGATAAATGTCAAAATCTACCTAGGATACACATCCATTTTCTCTAAAATCATTCTCCAACCCTGATTACTTAATTAAATTGATTTTAATATATTAACTAACCATTTTTAGCTCTAATAAAATCTTAATTATGGAAAATAAATATTATATTAATTAAAAGAAGAGGTTACAAGCAATACTGTTGGAGATGGATTTTTTTCTCTCCCTAATTTTAAGGAAAAATAGATTGGGGATGTCTTATTTGTGTTGCCACATGAGAAACATACACAATGACCATTGGAGAAGCTCTAAGGCTTGTGACTCCACATGCATATTATATGGATATGGAATAGTATTATTTTAGAATTAGGATTAGGATAATTGTGAATTCAACTGACTTCTAGCAAAACCCATAAAAGAATAGTTTGCAGTAGAGTCTTCCAAGTTCGACTATCCACTAGAATAATCTTATGACCCAACATTTGCAATATAAGAGGATACCTTTAATTTTGTATTCTGACAAAACATTATTTGCTCATCCAAAACATCATGTATGTGATCAACATCCTGGCACCAAACACCATTATCTTACCACAAAGAAAGGAAGGTACCACGTATATGAAGCTTAAAGAAGAAAAAATAACTTAGATTTGAGAGGAGAAGTCATTATGATTGACAATTTCAAACATCTGTGTCTCTTTCTCTCTTTGATCTCATAGGTATGTTTAATGATTCCCACATTATACCAACACTCTGATCGTAAACCACCTTCACAACTCAAATTATGGCTATTTCCCCTTGCCGCCTCCCTCGTGACCGGTATCTTGAAAGTCTGCCCTCTTACTCTCTCTTTAACACTTCTCTTGAAATCGTAAGGGGTTTCGTTAATTTATAAGAAAGTATATCTAATTTACTAAAAAGCCCTTAGAGTCTTTGCAATGTTACAGTAGCCCCAAATTTTCGTGGTGGCTACGAATACCCATGATCTGGAATGGGCATTGTATCCCATGTTTTGCCTTGCGATCCGAAACAAGGGAGAGCTAAAAAATCTGGTTAATGAGAGACAAAATTTTGTCATGGGTGAGCAATTTAGATTGAGTAGACTTGGATATATAAAGATGTCGCGTTTAATCTATAATTTTGTCATGGGTGAGCAATTTAGATTGAGTAGTCTCAAAATATGTCATGCGACTCAAATGCACGACCATAAATCTAACACTGCATTTGCTTTGTGGACTAAAATTTGACTCGTGACACCTCAGAATGGGTTTCTAAAATATGACCAAGTTGTATAAAAATTGGCACTCAAACTGCCAGGACTCATGATTGGTTTAATGAAACTGGCAACCAATATTGATTACTTTACTTTTACCCATGAGTCCATCAAAACACATTGGATTGCTGGCAGATCTAATTATTGTACTAAATAATTTTTCAAAACTGTTCAAAGAAAAGGATTACAAACAGTCGGAGCTGGAACCCAATTATGTTTAGGTGATCACTCGTATACTTCTTCCTTTGACGAGTTAGATTTCGAAAAGTAGAAATACTTTGGAACCCAATTCTCTCCTCTTGTTTTCCTCTCTTTTGCAAGCTCTCTTTCCTTCTCCTCGATTTCTTGCGATGTTTCTCTTGCTATTGCTTACTTGGACGAAATTCTTAAATGAGTCAAGATTTTGAGAAGATAATCATAATGGCGAGTATAAAACGCATAATAATATGAGTGCATATTCAAGCAAAAGGTTTGGGCTTTGATTACCTTTTCATCCCTGACCTCAGAGGTTTTGAGCTTCGACAAGCCTTCTTTTCCATTGCAAGAATTATTTGAGACTTACAAAGGTCGAACAACTTGATCATCTAATGGAAGAGTTACATGGATCAGGACTACCATTCCGGAACTACAATTATGCATAGTATAATCTCTTGTTATTTTGAGTTTGGTAAATTGGTTTAGTTTTTGAGGAGGCGTTATTAGAGGTGTTTTCCTAACTATCATCAAACACCATCACTAACAACACAAAGGTCCATAAAGAAAATTTTGTCCAGCAACTCAAACACTACATAAAAATGCATTTTTTCCAACTAAAACAAATTAAATACATTGTCCAAATCCTATTGCTTAACTAGTTTGAGATCTTAGGAAAAAAACAACTATAAAAATCTTGATATTGTCTCTTCAAGAATGTATTTACGGTTCGATGGCTTCACAATGGAGCGTTTCTTGATCGCTACCATGGACTTGAGCTGGATCAAAGAGAGGTTTCAAATCCTGCAACCAATACAAAAATAATGTGTCAAGAAAATAATATAATCTTCTTCTCAATAAGATCATTACTTGAAAATAAAGGAGAGCTGCCTCATACTTCAGACACATAGAAATGATCTTTTAACTAAATCTGATAGATTTAGTGCAACTATCATCAAACACTACCACTACAATTATTTTACACGGATCTTACCGGAACAACCAATCGAAAATATAACAGCTGCCACATATATCACGATTCTTTGAAGAAAAACATATTAAATTTGAGAGGATAAGTCATTATATCCATTTTGATGATGTGACTCTAATTCTAATTTCCAAGGTGTTGATGGTGGTTTTTAAACAAGGGGTAAAATCGTAAAAACCCATGACCTAGTGTTACCCGCAACACATTAACTAAGAGCATTTAACTCAGGTGTAAATAATTAATAGGGGTATTTTTTCAAAATACCAGATTAGGGTTTTCGACACAGAACCCTAATTCCAAAACTAAGCCGCACACTGCGCACCATGGCAACAATGCCAAACCAAGCCGCACACTGCGCACCACGGCAACCATGCCAAACCAAGCCGCACACTGCGCACCACGGCAACCGTGCCAAATCAAGCCGCACACTGCGCACCATGGCAACAATGCCAAACCAAGCCGCACATTGCGCACCACGGCAACCATGCCAAACCCAAGCCGCACACTGCGCACCATGGCAACAATGCCAAACCAAGCCGCACACTGCGCGCCATGGCAACAATGCCAAACCAAGCCGCACCCTGCGCGCCACCGCAACAACGCTAAAACCAAGCCGCACACTCGCGCACCATGGCAGCAACGCCAAAACCAAACTACATATCACACTCATTGGCAACCATGCCAAACTAAGCCGCTATGCCATTGGCACATGCCAAAGATAGCGCCCTAGGCTTGCAAAACGTGCAACTAGGTCAACATGGACGTACGTGCCATTGGCACATGCCAACGCGTACCACAAGCCATATTTCCAAGCCGCTATGCCATTGGCGCATGCCAAATATAGCGCCCTAGGCTTGCAAAACGTGCAACTAGGTCAACATGGCCGTACGTGCCATTGGCACATGCCAACGCGTACCACAAGCCATATTTCCAAGCCGCTATGCCATTGGCACATGCCAAATATAGCGCCCTAGGCTTGCAAAACGTGCAACTAGGTCAACACGGCCGTACGTGCCATTGGCATATGCCAACGCGTACCACAAGCCATATTTCCAAGCCGCTATGCCATTGGCACATGCCAAATATAGCGCCCTAGGCTTGCAAAACGTGCAACTAGGTCAACATGGCCGTACGTGCCATTGGCACATGCCAACGTATACCACAAGCCATATTTCCAAGATGCTATGCCATTAGCGCATGCCCAATATAGCGCCCTAGGCTTGCAAAACATGCAACTAGGTCAACATGGCCGTACGTGCCATTGGCACATGCAAACGCATACCACAAGCCATATTTCCAAGACGCTATGCCATTGGCGCATGCCAAATATAGCGCCCTAGGCTTGCAAAACGTGCAACTAGGTCAACATGGCCGTACGTGCCATTGGCACATGCCAACGCGTGCCACAAGCCATATTTCCAAGCCGCTATGCCATTGGCGCATGCCAAATATAGCGCCCTAGGCTTGCAAAATGTGCAACTAGGTCAACATGGCCGTACGTGCCATTGGCACATGCCAACGCGTACCACAAGCCATATTTCCAAGCCGCTATGCCATTGGCGCATGCCAAATATAGCGCCCTAGGCTTGCAAAACGTGCAACTAGGTCAACATGGCCGTACGTGCCATTGGCACATGCCAACGCGTACCACAAGCCATATTTCCAAGCCGTTATGCTATTGGCACATGCCAAATATAGCGCCCTAGGCTTGCAAAATGTGCAACTAGGTCAACACGGCCGTACGTGCCATTGGCACATGCCAACGCGTACCACAAGCCATATTTCCAAACCGCTATGCCATTGGCACATGCCAAATATAGCGCCCTAGGCTTGCAAAACGTGCAACTAGGTCAACATGGCCGTACGTGCCATTGGCACATGCCAACGCATACCGCAAGCCATATTTCCAAGACGCTATGCCATTAGCGCATGCCCAATATAGCGCCCTAGGCTTGCAAAACGTGCAACTAGGTCAACATGGCCGTACGTGCCATTGGCACATGCCAACGCATACCACAAGCCATATTTCCAAGATGCTATGCCATTGGCGCATGCCAAATATATCGCCCTAGGCTTGCAAAACGTGCAACTAGGTCAACATGGCCGTACGTGCCATTGGCACATGCCAACGCGTACCACAAGCCATATTTCCAAGCCGCTCTGCCATTGGCGCATGCCAAATATAGCGCCCTAGGCTTGCAAAATGTGCAACTAGGTCAACATGGCCGTACGTGCCATTGGCACATGCCAACACGTACCACAAGCCATATTTCCACAAGCCATATTTCCAACGCGTGCCACAAGCCATATTTCCACAAGCCATATTTCCACATGCCAACGCGTGCCACAAGCCATATTTCCAAGCCGCTATGCCATTGGCGCATGCCAAATATAGCGCCCTAGGCTTGCAAAATGTGCAACTAGGTCAACATGGCCGTACGTGCCATTGGCACATGCCAACACGTACCACAAGCCATATTTCCAAGCCGCTATGCCATTGGCACATGCCAAATATAGCGCCCTAGGCTTGCAAAACGTGATACTAGGTCAACATGGCCGTACGTGCCATTGGAACATGCCAACACGTACCACAAGCCATATTTCCAAGCCGCTATGCCATTGGCACATGCCAAATATAGCGTCCTAGGCTTGCAAAACGTGCAACTAGGTCAACATGGCCGTACGTGCCATTGGCACATGCCAACACACACCACAAGCCATATTTCCAAGCCGCTATGCCATTGGCACATGCCAAATATAGCGCCCTAGGCTTGCAAACCATGCAACCTAAGCCAAGTCGGCCACGCATGCCATTGGCACATGCCAACATGCTCGCTGGTAGCTTTTCTTACCAAGGCATTCCGCACATGCCATTGGCACATGCCAAACACACACGCTGGTATCCTAACTTGCAAACCGTGCAACCTACCACCAAGGCATTCCGCACATGCCATTGGCACATGCCACACACGCCACTAGCGACTCCTGGCATTGCCACTTTCACTCAACTTACAACCTACCACCAAGGCATTCCGCACATGCCATTGGAACATGCCACGCACGCCACTAGCGACTCCGGCATTGCCACTTGCGCTCAAGTACAACCCGCAACAAGGGCATTCCGCACATGCCAATGGCACATGCCACACGCGCCACTAGCAGCGCCACTTGCACTCAAGGTGCAACCAACGAGATATCAACACAAACCGGGGGATGCTTTCCGGGGTTTTGGTTTGGCGGTCAGTTTGACTTGTAGCGTACACTACGCTCACATTAAGAAAGCTTGAAAAGGAATAAAGCGGTCAAATAAATAAGGAAATAATGGTGAAAACGTTTTCACCCATTAACACCATGCGGTTACCACCTCCTCCCATTATTTCACCCTTTACTCTCTTCCTTCATGAGGCCAGGGTACGTTTCAATCTCGACTTGTATAAATAGGTCTTACCTATTTCCACCAGACAACAAGTCTCGGTCGGGAGAAAAATACTACATTCTTTTAAAAGGCAACTTTGCAAGCTCTCCAAAAAAGCTTTCATCTCTTGCAAGATTCCTAAGTTTTAACTTTCTGATACAAGTCGAGACACTACTCTCCCTTAACTATTCTCGGTCTCAACACCTTTCTTTGCTTCCCTCCCCAAATCAACCCTTCTCCTTCACTTTGTGACCAAAGCCGATCCGGGAACGGCCATTTCTTGGTTTAGGCCGGACTTGTGCAGATTGATCTCTCGAATCTATAAAGTGCTCACGTGCAAAGCACATTTGTTTAGGGTTTAAACCAGTTTCTCACTCACCCACCGAATTTACCGAAATCGAAACGATTTTCACCCATAAACAATTGGCGACCACGGCGCGGAGGATTGATCTATCGGCTACAATGTCGACTGTCGATCTCGTTCTTCGACCCGGATGTCAAGACGGTAGGGGATGACGACTCAATTCGACGCAACTACCAGACGACCCTTACACGGTTGTAAAAACTACACAAGAAAACTGGGGACTGTTCAAGATGCTACCGGTAATTGGGGACTTGTTTGGCGATGCTACCAAAGAAACCGCCTTTTACATGAAGAGAGGCATGTTCGCCACCTATGAAGTGAGTAAATTCAGACTGCGCAAGATATACGATTTGTTTTTAGTAAAACCATTATACTACCGAGTATTGTGCCTATTGCTAGCACGCACTTTCATAAAGGCAATATTCCTTTCCCAAAACATAATCGTAGTCATATTATCAAAACCATTTATCCCGAAATAATCCAATATCCTCAAAAGCTACCAACTGTCTACCAAAACCAGGTCAAACTTTGAACCGGACATCCAATATGTCTTTAAAAAAAAAAGAGAGAAAAAGAACCTAAATGAAAGTTTAACGGAGAAACATTCAAGGAAAATCATCCAATGAGAGTCCTGTTCTCCTTGGAAAAAGTCAACTTTGCATCTTCAAGAGCCGCTCTCTTCATAGTCAACATCTTGGAAAGTTTTTCGAGTTCTACCTCTGTCGTGCAATCTCCTCACGGAAAGGCTTTCGGCTGTTGCATCTTTCAACTTTTGGATCTCAAGCAAGGCCTTCGACAAACCACGAAGTGTTGAACTCCTTTTCTACGCACACGTCGCGATGGTGCTCCCAGTTGGCAATAACGTCTTCAGAAACGGTGTGACCAGTCACCTCACGCATATCCTCGATGGAAGATAAAGCCTCTTCTACACGCTTAATCAGTGCAAATCGACTAGTGACTTTCTTGGTTGTGGCCATATGTCCGTATTTCTCCCAGATTCTGGTGTACAACGCCTCGTGCTTAGCCGGCACGCTGAAGCCGCCAACCAGCACATGACCCGGATAAGGAACCAAGTACGGAGGATCAAAAATGGCGCCTGCACCTGGCCTCACGACTCGCAGAGGGTTTTCCTCCATGTCTACGGCAACAACCATCAGAGAATCATCCGCCGTTTGAGCCACATCTGTGCTCGGCAATTGGCTAACGCCCATCTCCAAGTCACCAGTGGTGGTCACCAAAGGCAAGTTTTCGTGTGCCTCTACCCCAGAATCATCCTCCGAATCGGATTCCTCCTGCGAACTCGAGTTAGACATTTTTCAAAGAGAAGAAACAGAAGAAGAGAGAAAAGAAACGCGAAACTCACCGAACCACTTCCCGAAAAAGAACCGGTACTGCCAGAGGAACCACTCTCACTTGTCGAACTTTCTTTTTTCTCTGACTCATCATCGCTATGAGAAGGCTCAGTCTTTGCTGCTTTGGAATTCTTTGAAGAAATCGCTGTCTCCCGGCAACGTGCAAGGCGGCGAAAGCATTAACACTACCGAAGCCCTGGAGGAAACAAGACGCATGTTTTTTGAGAAATTCACGTGTTTTGAGAAAAACCAAAGAAGAGGCGACACATACACCTGGTTATTGGAAGAACCGAAAGACACGAGAGCTGAGGAAGGATCTTTTGAAACCGTCCGTAACCCGCCAAAGCACGATTCTTCATTCTCCGTTCCTTGGGCTGGGGACTTTCCGAGTTGCTAGGCAACTTTCGCCGAGGTCTCTCAACATCGGATACTTCTTCAAAGCTGCTGGGAAGGTTTACAACGAACGTTCTCCACCACGTTATTCACAAAAGCACGGATCATAATAAACTCATCGCACAGAACTCATTATAGCCAAAGGTCGTCGAAGTTACTCTTCCCATTTTTAAGAAGGGAAGGCGGATACCCGGCTCGAGGGCACCGGCATTGAGGGACACGCAATGAATCCTTAGGAAGCTAATTTGGTAAGCAAGAGGTACCCCTTGATCGAAACCCATGTGACGAGCAGCACGGTAAATATTGTAAGCAGCTATCTGGAAAGTCCCCATGAATAAAGATGGCATATAACCGGGCAAGCAGCTTTGAACGAACAAGTTTTCACCAACGCTCAAATCGCCATCAGAAGACAAAGACGTGAGTGGAGCAGAAGCAAAGGTGTCAATTTGAGTCACTGACCTATGGACCGGCTCCCATGGGCGAAAATTGATTTCGTACGACTTATCAAGAAGACTAACCAAGCTCACGCCAACCTTTGGATGCCTGTTCACCCATCGAAGAATTCGGGAACCCCCCCCAACTCACGGGAATCGAAGGCATCGGTTTCGGAGCATACTTCTCAAAGTGCTCCCATAGCCATACTTCCAGGAAAGCAACGTGCACATATGAATTCACTTTCATGAAACCATTCGAAACTCGCGTGTTCGCAACTAGGTGATCCAAATGCACATACAGGGAACCGAGGAATAGCTTGCCAATGGGAAGAACTTCACCTTTTGCTAACTTCACAAAGAATCGCTAGCAACTCGGTCTTATTTCCTTCTTGCCAGAACCGTCATCAAAAATGTCTCTAGACAACCAGAGAGCCAAAAATGCTTCAACATGAAGATCACTGCTTTTTCTGTTCAGGTTCCAACTCGTCCGGAAACCACTGAGACATCCACCAGCTATAAAAGCACCTTTCATCCTCTTTAGGACAGAATCCTTCGACTTCGCAGCGGAGTCTTTTCGAGCGTAATCTCCCAACTTAGCGGCAAGGTCATCCCGCATCTTCACCTCACTTTCGGATAATTGGATTTTAAGATTCCCGATTCGGGAAGATTGAAGAGAGCCACACTCTCCAAGGAGAAAGTTATCTCACACAATCTACATATGATTGTATGGGTGTCCGAACACCATCTGGAGATGAAAGAAACCAAGCCCGGGATATCCTTCCTAATCTGGAGGTTTACTGAAGCTCTGACAGCATCAATAATCTGCGCTCGAGTCAGGTTGGTGCTTATGCGCTCCTTACTCACCATGAACTCAACCTATCTACCAAAAGAACGCAATGGGCTTTGACACATCCTGAAATCAATGTTAGAAGAGGAGTATACCCATTTTTGAAGACAGAACCGTATAGTATTCTCTGGGCGAATCGAACGTGTCTTCCTGTCATCTTCACCACCGGTTAACAAAATTGGCACGAAGCCTGGGTGATTTTTTTCCGAGAGAGACGAGTTTTTGGCGAAGAACTCATCATCCGTGTTTGGTTTGGAATTATGGACATCCTTTGAGGAAGAGAAATTTTGTCCAGGTAACATCTTTTAATAGCAACCTAGTAACAACATACCTGCACACAAAAAAAAAAAAAAAAAAACAAGATTATCTCCCTGACACATAACCGCGCCCAACAAAAGAAAACCCGAAATAATAAAAAAAGAGGAGGGCGTATTTTCTTCGGGTTCGAGACTATATATGCAGAATTTTCTTCGGGTTCAAGACTATATACGCAGAATTTTCTTCGGGTTTAAGACTATATACGCGGTATTTTATATGGGTTCAAGTGTGCCTCTGATATCCTTCTTCGGGTTCAAAATTATATAGAGCATTTTTCTACGAGTTCAAAACTGCACGCGCAGATTTCTTTCTGTGGCCGAAAAATCATATATACAATATTTCCTGCGGGTTCGAAGTCGTATGGAGCATATATACAGTATTCTTCTTCGAGATTCATGTACAGTATTTTCTACGGATTCAAGACCGCACACGCAGTATTTTCTTTTAGGGTTCAAAATTATATACGCGGTATTTTATACGGGTTCAAGTGCGTCTACAGCAACCTTCTTCGGGTTCAAAATAATATATGGAGCACTCTCCTACGGGTTCGAATAATATATGCAGTATTTCCCTTGGTTGCATACATACAATATTTTCTACAAGAGACACGCCAGGAAATTATATGCGCAAAGAAAAACGCCTAGGGTTTACACCTACATAAAAAAAAAAAAAAAAGAGAAATACTGGAAGACATACCTGGAAATTGGTTCTTCTTTATGACTCTGTCGCTGGTAGGAAAGGATGAAAAGATGAAAGTACAAGATGGGAGAAAGGGACTTTATATACATAGGCGCGAGGATTCTGAAATAGGGAAGGATTTCCTTTCCAAAATCGTGCGTAAGAAACGGCCCCACCAATTGCGCCAACTTCTCAATGGCCGCCCAAGTCACGCCTGCAAGCACGCACAACTTCCACACCTTGCGCCGGTCCCACCAGCTAGCACACTCAGTTTCCCAGTTTCACGCAACTTTCCAATGTCGCCCAAGTTCCACCGGCCCCACCAATTGCGCCAAATTCTCAATGGCCGCCCAAGTCACGCCTGCAAGCACACACAGCTTCCACACCTTGCGCCGGTCCCACCAGCTAGCACACTCAGTTTCCCAGTTTCACGCAACTTCCCAACGTCGCCCAAGCTGCACTGGCCCCACCAATTGTGCCAGCATCCCTATTTGTGCAAAACTCCCAGAGGCAAGGATCCCAAATTCTATTTATAAAAGGTCAGACAAGCCCCTCAATTCTCTTTACGGTTTGCTGTTGATAGTCTGTCACCATCTTATGCTTACCTCGCAACAAAGCCCCTGTTCCGAGCTAAGCGGGGGACTTAATGTTGATGGTGGTTTTTAAACAAGGGGTAAAATCGTAAAACCCCATGACCTAGTGTTACCTGCAACACATTAACTAAGAGCATTTAACTCAGGTGTAAATAATTAATAGGGGTATTTTTTCAAAATACCAGATTAGGGTTTTCGACACAGAACCCTAATTCCAAAACTAAGCCGCACACTGCGCACCATGGCAACAATGCCAAACCAAGCCGCACACTGCGCACCACGGCAACCATGCCAAACCAAGCCGCACACTGCGCACCACGGCAACCATGCCAAATCAAGCCGCACACTGCGCACCATGGCAACAATGCCAAACCAAGCCGCACACTGCGCACCAAGGCAACCATGCCAAACCCAAGCCGCACACTGCGCACCATGGCAACAATGCCAAACCAAGCCGCACACTCGCGCGCCATGGCAACAATGCCAAACCAAGCCGCACCCGCGCGCCACCGCAACAACGCCAAAACCAAGCCGCACATCAAGCACCATGGCAAACAACGCCAAAACCAAACTACATATCACACTCATTGGCAACCATGCCAAACTAAGCCGCTATGCCATTGGCACATGCCAAAGATAGCGCCCTAGGCTTGCAAAACGTGCAACTAGGTCAACATGGCCGTACGTGCCATTGGCACATGCCAACGCGTACCACAAGCCATATTTCCAAGCCGCTATGCCATTGGCGCATGCCAAATATAGCGCCCTAGGCTTGCAAAACGTGCAACTAGGTCAACATGGCCGTAAGTGCCATTGGCACATGCCAACGCATACCACAAGCCATATTTCCAAGCCGCTATGCCATTGGCACATGCCAAATATAGCGCCCTAGGCTTGCAAAACGTGCAACTAGGTCAACACGGCCGTACGTGCTATTGGCACATGCCAACGCGTACCACAAGCCATATTTCCAAGCCGCTATGCCATTGGCACATGCCAAATATAGCGCCCTAGGCTTGCAAAACGTTCAACTAGGTCAACATGGCCGTACGTGCCATTGGCACATGCCCACGCATACCACAAGCCATATTTCCAAGACGCTATGCCATTAGCGCATGCCCAATATAGCGCCCTAGGCTTGCAAAACGTGCAACTAGGTCAACATGGCCGTACGTGCCATTGGCACATGCCAACGCATACCACAAGCCATATTTCCAAGACGCTATGCCATTGGCGCATGCCAAATATAGCGCCCTAGGCTTGCAAAACGTGCAACTAGGTCAACATGGCCGTACTTGCCATTGGCACATGCCAACGCGTGCCACAAGCCATATTTCCAAGACGCTATGCCATTGGCGCATGCCAAATATAGCGCCCTAGGCTTGCAAAATGTGCAACTAGGTCAACATGGCCGTACGTGCCATTGGCACATGCCAACGCGTACCACAAGCCATATTTCCAAGCCGCTATGCCATTGGCGCATGCCAAATATAGCGCCCTAGGCTTGCAAAACGTGCAACTAGGTCAACATGGCCAGACGTGCCATTGGCACATGGCAACGCGTACCACAAGCCATATTTCCAAGCCGCTATGCCATTGGCACATGCCAAATATAGCGCCCTAGGCTTGCAAAACGTGCAAATAGGTCAACACGGCCGTACGTGCCATTGGCACATGCCAACGCGTACCACAAGCCATATTTCCAAGCCGCTATGCCATTGGCACATGCCAAATATAGCGCCCTAGGCTTGCAAAACGTGCAACTAGGTCAACATGGCCGTACGTGCCATTGGCACATGCCAACGCATACCACAAGCCATATTTCCAAGACGCTATGCCATTAGCGCATGCCCAATATAGCGCCCTAGGCTTGCAAAACGTGGAACTAGGTCAACATGGCCGTACGTGCCATTGGCACATGCCAACGCATACCACAAGCCATATTTCCAAGACTCTATGCCATTGGCGCATGCCAAATATAGCGCCCTAGGCTTGCAAAACGTGCAACTAGGTCAACATGGCCGTACGTGCCATTGGCACATGCCAACGCATACCACAAGCCATATTTCCAAGACTCTATGCCATTGGCGCATGCCAAATATAGCGCCCTAGGCTTGCAAAACGTGCAACTAGGTCAACATGGCCGTACGTGCCATTGGCACATGCCAACGCGTGCCACAAGCCATATTTCCAAGCCGCTATGCCATTGGCGCATGCCAAATATAGCGCCCTAGGCTTGCAAAATGTGCAACTAGGTCAACATGGCCGTACGTGCCATTGGCACATGCCAACACGTACCACAAGCCATATTTTCAAGCCGCTATGCCATTGGCACATGCCAAATATAGCGCCCTAGGCTTGCAAAACGTGCAACTAGGTCAACATGGCCGTACGTGCCATTGGCACATGCCAACACGTACCACAAGCCATATTTCCAAGCCGCTATGCCATTGGCACATATCAAATATAGCGCCCTAGGCTTGCAAAACGTGCAACTAGGTCAACATGGCCGTACGTGCCATTGGCACATGCCAACACACACCACAAGCCATATTTCCAAGCCGCTATGCCATTGGCACATGCCAAATATAGCGCCCTAGGCTTGCAAACCATGCAACCTAAGCCAAGTCGGCCACGCATGCCATTGGCACATGCCAACATGCTCGCTGGTAGCTTTTCCTACCAAGGCATTCCGCACATGCCAAACACACACGCTGGTAGCCTAACTTGCAAACCGTGAAACCTACCACCAAGGCATTCCGCACATGCCATTGGCACATGCCACACACGCCACTAGCAGCTCTGGCATTGCCACTTACACTCAACGTACAACCTACCACCAAGGCATTCCGCACATGCCATTGGCACATGCCATGCACGCCACTAGCAGCTCGGCATTGCCACTTGCGCTCAAGTACAACCCGCAACAAGGGCATTCGCACATGCCAATGGCACATGCCACACGCGCACTAGCAGCGCCACTTGCACTCAAGGTGCAACCAACGAGATATCAACACAAACCGGGGGATGCTTTCCGGGTTTTGGTTTGGCGGTCACGGCTTAGGCGTACACTACGCTCACATTAAGAAAGCGTGAAAAGGAATAAAGCGGTCAAATAAATGAGGAAATAATGGTGAAAACGTTTTCACCCATTAACACCATGCGGTTACCACCTCCTCCCATTATTTCACCCTTTACTCTCTTCCTTCATGAGGCCAGGGGTACGTTTCAATCTCGACTTGTATAAATAGGTCTTACCTATTTCCACCGGACAACAAGTCTCGGTCGGGAGAAAAATACTACATTCTCGGAAAAGGCAACTTTGCAAGCTCTCAAAAAGCTTTCATCTCTTGCAAGCTTCCTAAGCTTTCACTTTCGATACAAGTCGAGACACTACTCTCCCGTAACTATTCGGGTCTCAACACCTTTCTTTGCTTCCCTCCCCAAATCAACCCTTCTCCTTCACTTTGTGACCAAAGCAAGTCTGGAACGGCCATTTCTTGATTTAGGCCGGACTTGTACAGATTGATCTCTCGAATCTATAAAGTGCTCATGTGCAGCACATTTGTTTAGGGTTTAAACCAGTTTCTCACTCACCCACCGAATTTACTGAAATCGGCAGAAACGATTTTCACCCATAAACACAAGGTATGTGTAAAGGTTCCAACATGAAATCAACACTCCGATCACGACCCTCATCCGATCTTGGAAACGAAAAATTCTCCCTCGGCACCGCCTCCCTCGCACTGGTAGTCTTCTATCACTCTCACTCTGAAACGCTAGGGTTTGGTTCCTTTTATAGCATAACTAGTCTGCTTACTAAAAAGCTCTCTAGCTACTGCAATCCCAAAGTTGCAGCCTATGCAAGCCAAATTTTTGTGGTGACTCGAGATCTAACCCACTAATAACTTTTCATCGCGGTGTACAACTTTGGATTAGTTCACTCCACACTGCTACTGATTCACTTGTCCATAATCCCTGAACATATAAATGTATATAGGACGAAGTAAATATATACCTTAAGAAAACAATAATAACACCTCTACCACTCCATGAGGTAAATGCTTACTATTATCGATATCCACAGTCATAAAAATATGAGAAGGAACTCATGATGATGAGAGATCAATGAAGTTCAGAAAATGAACCAAATTTGCGCATCAAGAATTATGAAATTATTATCTAAATGTTTGGATTGAATTAACTTCCCTGAAATTGGGAAATATATTTAGGGAATAAAGAGTTTGGAAAGAATCAAATATATTTGGATATCAAAGAATATATTCAGAATCTGAATTTGTATTAGAACAATCTTGATAAAAGGAAAGACTTCAGGGAAAAAAAGACCTTGAAGAAATAACCAAAAAGAATGTGGATATCCTCGACTTAATGAATTCCCATTAGTCACGGCTATAGATGAGTACCAATATTGATGTGTGGATGAATAAATTGTAACACCACACGTAGAATGAGAAGTCTTTAATTTGTTACTATAGTTAGGCAGAATAAGAAAATAATAGCAGCAACCGATGAGAGTCTCACTCATTTTGGTCTAATTTGATGCTGCTACGGGTAGTGAATGAGTCCACTTTCCCCAAAAATCACTCGTACACTCATTGAAACGAGTGAGTGTTGGAAAGTCTTCACTAGGCGGCCAAAAATCGGCCGTTCGGGAAAAAAACACAGGGAGCGGCTGAAGATATGCCTCCTAGGGATATTTTCAGAGTTTTATTAATTTAAAAGTCTTTAAAGTGGGCCCTTTACAAGTTTTAATATTAAAATAAGGGAAAACGGCTAATGTTTAGCCGTTGTGTTTTTTTGATAAATAAATAACGGTTGAAAATCAACCACTTAGACCATAAAATTTGCTCACCATAGTCACAAAGTCCCTCATTCAGCTAGTCTCTCACTGATTTGGGCGGTGAATGAGTGTTAAAAAAACTCATTCCATAGCCCTTGCTCTAAGAGAACCTCTATAATTAGAGGTGGCTTTGAGGATGTCTACATAACTACCGAACACATCATCTTTACTTTCTCCTTTCAGTTCCCATTGAAGACCATTTTTTAGATTAAATCATTAGAAATCTTATGTGGCCTTATATTTATGATATTTTCAAAGTCTCATTGGAGATGCTTTTACACTTTAAAATCAGTAATGATTGTTGTACCGGGAGTAAATCCCGCAGATAAAACCGTGCGTGGAGAGGTGGGAGAGTACCAGGAACCACATAAGCCTTTACCCTCCTGATGTTGAGAACGCTCCCCCTCTCTGCCGCACGATCTGTCCACGGGATTTCACCCGGTATTTTTGGTTGTCAACGTAGCATCATCCCTTTAAAATACCCACGGTACAAAATTGCTCAAATTAGGCACCAGCTACCATCAAATTCACGAACATGACTTTCACTAGGACCACTACTAGCAAATGGCAAATGGGCCCTCAAAAAAGTTGGACGAACAAGGTTTGCCAAAGCAGGGCCGGTTCAATTGATAAGGGCAGGGCTAGCTTAGCCTAGGGTTTACTTACTATATATATAAACGATAAAAATGACCTTCCTCATCATCAACGCAAGAGACGGCAAAATGGCGGAAGAAGAAAATGTAGATGCAGTCAAAGAAGAACAGAAAACGGGAGATCCAGTTAGTGATTGGCCACTAACACAAAGTGCAAGAGAAGCAGTGGTCACTAATATATTTAAAAACTTGGCTACTCCATCTATTCTTACAAGACGCTATGGTTACACGAGTGAAGATAAAGCTGCTTTAACTGCTCGTGATATCGAAGAACAAGCTTTTGTTGCTGCTGGTGGTGTTAATCTAACTGATGGTACCGAGATTCTTCGATTTTACTCTATGCTGATCAGTGAGAAAATGCTTGAATTTGTTAAAAAATGAGGAAATTTTTTTTTGTTGAATTTAATTTTCGATTGCAAAATTCTATGTTATTTCTAGGGTTTGTAATTTGATTCTCACGTCTAGATGTTCTATTTTGAGATCTGTTTGTTAATTGGCTTTGGATCGGAGTATTGGAATCTAACTGAACTCAACATGGTTTATCTATTTTGAGATCTGTTCTATTTTGTCTCTGCGGGGTGTCTTCTTGTTTAAAACTCAATATGGTTTGTTTAATTAGATTCAAATTACGTTTAGATTATTGTTAAAGGTGGTAACTAAATGCAACCCACACTTCAGCTAAATGCAACCCTAGCTATTATTGGAATCTAAGTAATCTAATTATTGATTAACCTAATTGATACGTGGGTAATCAAACCTAACATCATCCTAATCTAAGTATTCACCAAAATATCTTTTCTAATTGTATCCGAACAGATCGACCGATTTTGAGGCAACTATGAGCAAATATGAGCAAATTAAAAGCGATAGCACACAAGGTCACCAGGATTTTTAAGATTTGGCCCAAAATGAACCCTATTAATTTGGCATTGTTATGGTAGAGAACTTCCATAGTGTTAGAATACGGGCATCAAACTCAAAACCAATTGGCAATAAGTGGAGAGGCCCTAAGGGATTATAAACAGTAAGATCTTAGATGCCCAGACAATGTCGGACTAATAAGATCTTAGATGCCCATACAATGTGGGACTAATAATCTCAACACGCCTCCTCATGTGTACCCTTGTTGGGTCTAATACGTGGACAATTAAATCGGGTGACGCGAAATAAAGTCGCGGTCAAATGACTCGTCGCAAATAGCATGCTCTGATACCATGTTAAAATACGGGCATCCAACTCAAAACCAATTGGCAATGAGTGGAGAGGCCCTAAGGAATTATAAACCGCAGGATCTTAGATGCCCAGACAATGTGGGACTAATAATCTCAACACATAGTCATGATGAAATCTTACTTCGACAATAACATACCAATAACTAACGCCTAAGATGATAATGAATGTGAAAACGATGAAGATGGCAGATGGGTTTAATTTGGTTTACCCACATTAATTAGGTTAGAATATTTAATCCTTAGAATTAGGGATAGTAATTAATATAAATATGGGTTAATTAGGGATAGTAATTAACATAAATATGGGTTGTTTTTTTCTTTTATAAAATATAACAAGTACCTCTCTTCACCGTAGCATTCGTTACTCCCCCAAAAGAGACCAAAATTCCTAAACATGCACGAGGATTTACCTTCGGAGTTGGATTTCGTAAAACAATTCTAGGCTTACATATTACTACACTAAAAAAATCTTCATAAATCCCATCTTTCCTAACTTAATCACCGAGGAAACTCTTTCCTAATTGGATTGGGAACCATCCCAATACGGAAGAGGCACGAAAAGGATGTAGTTATATTGGCTGGTAACTATATATAATGAGGACCGACATCCGACCGACTTACCTTCTCCGGCAAAAAAAATTGGAAAACGCATCCCTGGTAGTTGATAAATCTCTTCTCTTCTTTATTAAGTCTGCAGTTTTCATCAAGAAAAAAACCTCAAAAGATGGACCATGGAATCGAAGGTTTTGCTGCTGAAGTTATGGTTCTTGGTTCGTTTTCTTTCTCTTTCTCTCATATATAGTTTTTCTTTTCGGCAATTTATAGTAATTAGATTATTATCTAATTTGTTCTTCTATCGATCTGAAAATTTGCCATGGTTTATTTTTGCCCGTAATGTTATTAGGGTTATCTTAATCCACCTAATATAGACGTACTTATATTGATCTTGAGACTCTCTACGGTTGATTAACAATCTAAAAACTACAGGCGAGGAAACCAATAACTTGGAGGGACATACCTGCGACAATTGTGGGAATATTGGTGATCACTGGACAAAAGACTGTCGTTCTGGAATATATGGCAGGCAAAAAAAGTATAACCGAAACTCTATCCGTTTTAGAAACCTCCCCACGGATACCCTCGACAATGACTTGAAATGGCTGTGCCTTACTTATGGCCCAGTTGTTCGTGTTGCTGGTCCTGAAATTAAGGAGATGGGAGACCGAGCTGTGGTAGCCTTTGAGAACAGGAAAGATGCACAAATGGCAATTGACAGTCTCAATGGTTCCAATTTTAAAGGTCGTGTTATCACAGTCGAGTGGTCTTCTGCACCAGGCCTTCAGAAAAATTCATGCAAGCATTGTTCCAAGACCGACTCAGATTTGATTGCTTATAAGACGATGGGGAAGTATGTCCAAAACGCTGTCCGTGTTAGAAACTGCGGAGGAAAGACTGACAGGTCAGACATAGCGGCGCTATGCGGTACTATTGGGCCAGTCTTTTGTGTTTTTGAGCCTGGATTGTATTATGAGGGCAAGGGACATCTAGGTTTGCTGGTAGCCTTTGAGAACAACGAAGATGCAGTGAAGGCAGTTGACAAGCTCAACGGTTCTCTTTTTAAGGATCGCGTTCTTATAGTCGAGTGGCCTTCGACGATATCTTAAGGGTTGGGATAGCTCAGTTGGTAGAGCAGAGGACAAAAATCTTCGTGTCACTACTGAAAATCTGGTTCCTGACATTGAGCATTAAGTTGTCTCTGTGTTTGTTATTTCTCGTATGTATTAACTAGTGTCACTTGTCTAAACCAACTTATGCCTAAACCAACTTATGCCCTTCAGCAGGGTATGTTTGTGGTATATCTTTGAGTTTTATCTGTAATTAGTTTATTTATGTTATCTGTTAACTGGAAATGCACACTTGAGGGAAGTGTTGTATGAGCCGAGCTCAGGCTGGATGATATTTTCATACAGTTTAACTTTAATGCATGTCTGCCTTCGTACTATAAACAAGAGTGTTATCTGTCATTATTCCTCTAGTTACATCCTTGTTTCCTGATATTTATGTTCGGGATTTTACAGAACAATTAGAGGCATATAGTGGTCATTGTTGTTATACTCCTGTTGTTCGTTCATGTTTTTGCTTTGTGCATGGTTTTAAACCTTGAAACTGATTTAGTGAAGAGACCGCCAAATGAAAGAAAAGGCATACAGTCTAAATGAATGTTCGACAAATAAATAATCTTGCAAAAATGAATAATTGTTCGGTCTCGACTTGGGCAAAGGAGCTAAATGAATGACCTCCCTAAATGTAGTAATGAATAAAAAGTTTGACTTCTTAAAGTTACTAGTTCATCGTCTTTTACAGTAACTTGTCTCGACTACAATGGTTCTCTTTAGCCTGTAGAAACAAAATGATTCTTCAACCCCTGTGACAGAAGAAAGAGAATCCAACCATGGTGAAGACCAACTGCTAAAGAAGAGAATTGGTTTTATATTAATCGAAACATAACGACGGTTAGGATTCAATGGTCCTGACCCTTGGATGAAATATGGTATGGAATGTAATGTAACTATCATCAAACACTATCACTAACAACACAGAGGTCCATAAAGAAAACATTATACAGTAACAAAAAAATAAGGCAAAATTCAAAACTGATATGCACCAATTTAAGTCTTCTAATACTTCTTTATAGGCAAATAACTTGACAAGCATTATCATCACTTGGCTTAGTTTATTAAAAATGTGTATGGAAATGTAATGTAACTATCATCAAACATTGTCATTAACAACACAAAGTCCATAAATTCTGCCTCACAAAATCCAAAGTTGCACGTACAATGTTAAAACAAATTACATACTTTGTTCCAATCCTATTACTGAACTATGATATACTAGCATGTGGATGGAGGAAACATTTGTAACTTGTAAGGTCCGGATAACTCATCCAGTTGAAGAAAGACTTAAAATCTCACATATCACAGATGTTACCGGAAACAATATATATGCCAGAGAATACAAAGGAAAAATAAAAATATAGATTTGAGAGAGTAAGTATTTACAGCAATGTCATAATCTGGTTCAATGGAACTGTTTTCTTGATCCCTACAACGGCTTGAGCTAACCGTGGAGTCATTTCATAGCCTGCAATCAAGACAAAAAGAATGTTAATCCTAACCTCAATTAGATTATTTAAAGTAAAGGAGAGCTCCCTCATACTTCAGGCACATTGATTAACTAATAACACAAGACCGATCAGAATTTTTTTTTCTAACAATTCACATGAAAGCTTAGAAGTTCGAACTGATCAGCAGAACTCAGTTAAAACAAAATACAGCTGCAACCCAACAAATACAGTTGTATTTTGCTCAAACTTCCAACAAATGATGCTCAATTTTGGTGGTAAGGAACGGATAAATAAAAAAATTTAGCTAGAGAGTCTCAAGTCCAAGAAAAACCTAAAATCTCACAAATCAAACATCATAAATTTACGGATCTTACCTGAACAACTACTGAGAGAAAAACTGTTGCCACAGATTTATGGATTTGTCAAAAAGAGACTGTTTAGAATTGAGAGGATAAGTCATTATGACAATTTCAAAGATCTGTGTGATCTCTTCTCTTTGATCTATGTGTAAAGATTCAACACTCCGATCACCACCCCTCGTCTGATCAGCAGAACTAAGTTACTTTTTTTTTTCCTCAGCACCGCCTCACTCGCACTGGTGGTCTAGTTCTGCTCTTTCAATTGAAATTCAACTGAAATTCTAGGGTTTGATTCACTTATAAGACCCGTCTAAGCAACTCCTATGTTGCGGCCCATGAGCCCACTGTGCAGGCCGAAATTTGTGAGGTTTACTCCAGACGGAGATATACCCATTATCTAAAGGGAAAATTAGGCGCAGGCCCAGAAATTTTTTTTTTCTTACCGCCAGGCCCACAATTAATTTTCCCTACAGTCGCACCCAGATTTATTTAAAATTATTTAAAAGGTGCAGACTGACTCTATTACCCTTCAGCGGTTTTTGGCAGTTGAATTAACTCCCGAAACAGTCACTATATTTATTATTTTCTCCCGTTATTACTCTTCTTCTCCACCAGTTTCTTTCCCTATTCTTCCATTAATCTCTGTAACGGATCTACATAGATTTTGCTCTCCATCATTCAAAGAAATAAACCTTCATAAAATCGATGATTAAAGTTGATTAAACCCTAGAAATCAATTCAAAATCATAAAAACCCTAGAAACTACTTTCAATTTACGAACCCTAGAAATTTACGAACTTCAGTTCATCAAAAATGGATGAAACACCAACAAAAACTCGTCTTCAGAAGTCGAAAGAGAAGAAATCAGGTACTCAATCTCCTTCAAATCATTTTATTCTTGCATGCATTCAGTAGATTTGATTTTTTTTTCGATTTTAACTTTTGTTCTTGAAACAGACAAAGAAGAAAAAATCAAATCGAAGAAACAGAAAAAAACGGTGAGATTTATCATCTTCTTCATCTGTTAGTGTTTGATTTTGTTTTTTCCAGTTTTAGTTTTAATTTTTCTTCATCATTAACTGCCGATGATGTACCAGAAGCCGGTAATCCGAAAAAAAAAAAAAATCTAACAAGAAAACTGTTTCTGGTAACATCATTTTTACCCAATTTCTTTTGCTTTATAACTTACCCAATCTTCGATTGTAACATCATGTTTACCTGTTGATGTTGAAGATGAAAAAGGAGAAAGTGATAGTGAACAACCACTGAAGGAGGAGATTCAAATGAAGGCAAAGCAGGATGCTCTGAAGAGTCTGAAGAGAAAGGAAGTCTCTGGTATGCATCTTCACTAGTTCATGTTTGCATAACATATAACAAGTTATGCAGATAAAATAAATGTGCATAACTTGTTATGCAGTCGCATGACAGGTTATGCAACAAGTGTGTATGCAACAAACAAAATCTAAATAACATGTAATGCATGATAAAATATATATGCATAACTTGTTATGCATCCGCATGAAAGGTTATGCAACAAGTGTGTATGCAACAAACAAAATCTGAATAACATGTAATGCATGACAAAATATATGTGCATAACTTGTTATGCAGATGCATGACAGGTTATGCTTACCAAAGTTACTGCATAACCTTATATGAATAATTAACAATTTTCTGTCTAGATCCTGAAGCAACCACCCCATCAAGGAAGTCACAGAGATTGAAAGATCAGGTATCACCTAGTTCACGTAATCCTGAAGCAGAAAAGAAAACAAATACTAAAAAGAAAGCTGGTGAGAACTTAACTTGCCTACATCTTTCATGTGTCTGAACATATCTTGATCATTTCTAATTATGCATGATTTTGTTCTTGTTTGCTTTTAGTTTCTGATCGACAAGCTAAGGAGCCTGATAAAGCTACTAAAAGAAAAAAGAAAGCAGAGAAAGCTGCACCAAAGGAAGTATTGGATGATGATTCAGATGATTTTTAGAAAGCTGTACCAAAGGAAGCTGGTAAGATTTGCTTGTGATTTCCTATTTGTGTGATCTATTGTTTCTTTAGTGTGATTGATTTGTTTCAATGTTGATTTGGTCTGTTTCAGTCAAGCAGGCTGTTGATAAGCAAAAGAAAAGAAAAAGATGTGAACCCAAACAATCAGAAGACGTGAAAAGGAAGAAGAAGGAGAAGCAAATTGAAATCTTTGAAAGTGAAGAAGAAGATGAAGAAGGTGATGAAGAAGAAGAACCTGATCATAAATGTGTCGTCTATAAACCAAGTGATCATTTACCTGCTAGTTTTGTAGTTAACAGCTTGTAAAACACATAATGCTTCTTCTTAAAAAATGCATAATAGGTTATGTAGAAAACTGGGTGTGCATAACAAGTCATCATAGGTTATGCAACATAATAAATCTGCAAAAATTACATTTTAAGAAGTAGTGCATTATAGGTTATGCATGGTAAAAAAATGTGCATAACAGCTTATGCAGATGCCTGAATAAGAGGCATAGGAGGTTATGCAGTCAAAATAGCGGTTCTAACTTAGTAAAATGCAATTTTTTTGCTCTTTTATTTATGCAGTTAAACCTAAAACCAAACCCAGAATCGAGAAAGGTTCTTTTAGAGCACGATTTCTAAGGGTATGTAACTTGTTCACAAAAATAAAGGAAAGAGGTGGTTTTACTCCAACGCAGGATAGTATGATGAATGTGGGTCCATTTGGGAAATTCTATAACTGGGTATCTACTGCGGACATGGCATTATTTGATGGTAAGAGCATCCAGCTGATGGATGAGGTCTTTTTATCATATAACCATGGTGATTTCAGTCAGCATTCATTCAAGGTGTCTGAAAAAAAGTGTATACCGTCAACGGCTAGTGAGCTTGCTGCTACTTTTCTGATTCCAAGAGTCCAAGAAGATAGAGGAAGACATATTCTGACTTCAAAGGAAGAGGTAGAGATGACTCAGTTACTTGCCTTGGTCAAGAAATTCCCACTCAAAACAGCGACAGGTAAAGTGAGCACAGATCCCAAAGCACGGGTAACAAAGGTGTGGGTAGAGGATATTCAAAGGCTGGTGTTGGAAAAACTTGATAAGAAAGGTTGTGAAGAGGAAGTTGTCTGCCTTGTCTGCCTATACATGCTAGTCGTCTTGTTCTTTTGTCGGTCAATGGGAGATAATTTGGACGTCTCATATGTTGGTTCGGTGAAGGATTTGCAAACCATGGACTCTGTATCATTTCCTGATTTGATTCACGAACACCTGATGAACGACATCAAAACTGTGAAAGAAAAGAATCTTCAGATCACGAATATCCCTGGTTGCACTATATATTCTCTTGTGAGTTGTTTTTTTTTTTTACTTAATCTCTTTCAATAAATCAAATATACATAATATCTTATATATTAGTTATTGTTTTTTGCAGCTTTGGTTGGATGAGAAATATAACATATCTGAGTTGGCATCCGACATCAAGGTCAAGTGATGAGTGCCACCACACCAAGAGCTGGGAGGTGGGACTTTTACAAAGAATGAAGAAA
Source organism: Papaver armeniacum (assembly GCA_023531295.1). Lineage (NCBI taxonomy): Eukaryota > Viridiplantae > Streptophyta > Magnoliopsida > Ranunculales > Papaveraceae > Papaver > Papaver armeniacum. The sequence goes on from JAJJWW010007129.1 coordinate 505,360, forward strand.
GCAATAATCAAGAAGCATATTATGGACTTACAGTGTATTTGTTTATGAACCTTTATAAATAATTGCATAACATCTAATGCATATACAATTGTGAATGCATAACTTGATTATGCATTATTTAATGTTTATGAACCTTTGTAAATAATTGCATAACATCTTATGCATACGCAATTGTGAATGCATAACCAGTTATGCATTATTTAAAAATGAAGTGTTAAGCAGGGTTGTGAAATATGAGTGCATAATATGTTATGAACATTTAACATCTTATGCGTATGCAATTGTGAATGCATAACCAGTTATGCATTATTTACATATGACAGTGTTAAGCAGGATTGTGAAATATTAGTGCATAATATGTTATGCAGCTCCAATGTTTAATGCATGGTTAGTTATGCATTGTTTAAAATATCTGCATCACATGTTATGCATATAAAAAATGTTGTTATATTTTGTTATGCATTCCCTCATGAGTGTTACTAATTATGTTGCAGTTTCAAGAGAACTTTAGAGATGCATACAGTCCAATGGATTTGGAATTCTGTGAACCAAGACAACCAAGAAACAGGAAAACTATATATGAACTCATCGCAATGGATCTTGAGGTGAACAGGGACAATTATGAAGACGCATTTCAGGATGCATTACAGATCATTGAATAAGAGAAGTTTCCCGATAGTCTTGGAACAAGATTGAAGAATGTCCAAGAAATGCTAAAAGACATCAAACAGACTCAGGAGAAATATAGACATACTGGAGGAGACTTCAATTCTCAGTTGTATGATAAAGCGAAGGAGTTGCTCGTTGCTTCAGGCATAAAAGAGAAGGTGTGAGTGGAATCATCAGCAGGCCCTAACGTCGATGCATCATCAGCTGAGCCTAGCATCCTACTGAGTCAAAATTTGCCAAGGAATGAGACACTGGTTGAACTGGTATCTTCAACTGAACGACCTACACAAGAATCATTGCCGGAAGTTATCAGACTTGACAGCCAATACCAAACTGCTAGTCAGGGACTTAATTCTTCACCTTACAAGTTCATGGACCTGGAAAAAGCTGTTAATCTCTCTAGCGACAAGGAAACAGACATGCCAGAGGAATTGCATATAATACCAAATCTGGCAAGAACTCAAGAAAGAATTGAAGCACAGGAAAAAGAATTCCTTGCTGGTGCTGATGGTGATGATGGTCCTGAAGGAGAAGATAATGCTAGAGTAGAAGATGTTGCTGGAGCAGAAGTAGCTCAAGGGCCTATATTTAATCTCCATATTTCACAAGGAGAAGTTGGTACTGGTGGACAACAACAAAGAAGTTGTTGAGATGCCTGAAGAGCAATTGCAGAAAACCCCCAACAACCTACTGTTGTGATGCCATAAGAGCAAGCAGCAGAAAAGCTGCAGCAACCAGCTGTTGAGATGGCTGTTGCTGAAAACAAAGAAGAATACTCAAATGCAGCCACACAGAATCCCTCAACTCCAGCCACTGAAGAAGACTCGAATGAATCTGCAGATAAGGAGCTACGTACACAGGCATTGGTACAGAAAATATAAAACGGACCTACTTGATGATTTTTATTTTAATGTATTTGAAAAACCATCAACTGTTTGAAGTTTTTTTTTAATGTCGAATCAACTATATACTTCTGATCAACTATATACTATTTATTATGTTGTTGTTTTGTTATTTAATCAACCACTATTTACTTAATTTCAAAATAATTTGGTTATATTGGTTATATCTAACACATTTTGGTTACATGAATCTGTAGGAAGAAGAACTAGCAGAGGAATTTGTTCCAAGAACGGAATTTTAAAGAAGAAACCTTTGAAGAAATACGCCACTAAAAGGAAAGCAAAGGACAACATGTAATCAAGCAAGGCAGAAGAGGATGGGAACCAACCAAGCAAGGTAAAAAGAATAAAGAAAAGGACAGCATGCAATCAAAGGACAACCAGTGTAGTACTCAAAGATTGTGAGCTAGGGAAGCATCAGAAGCAAAAAGACAAGCCTGATGAGAAAACAGTTGAAGAAGAAAATCCTCGTGACGTCTCATGGCGGGCGTTTTAAAATTACCTCCTACTGGAAACAATGGAATGCTTTCAAGATTACAAGGATACAATAGAACCAGCCTTGATGGAGGTACTGGAGACATACTTTAAGAATGCCAACAGCCTGTAAGTATCAAAACTACCTTTATGCTTGTTTAAAAAATCAATGCATTACAGGTTATTCTTCTTATGAAATATATGCATAACAATTTATGCTTAAAAAAACCATGCATAATAAGTTATGCTTAAAACATCCATGCATATCTCAATGAATAAAACATCTCACCAATTATGTCGTCTGCAGAAATTCGTCTTGGAGTATTAGAGAAGGAGAAGACCCGTACTTGTGGGATATTCGGATTCACGGAGAAATAATAAGGCAGCTAATGAACAATGAATACCTAGAAGAACAAGTACTACGCTACTACAGTTATAGGTTGTTCAGGAAGCGGCAAAATGAAAAGGAGGCTGATAGTATTGAACATAGGTGTTGATGGTGGTTTTTAGACAAGGGGTAAAATTGTAAAACCCCATGACCTAGTGTTACCCGCAACACATTAACTAAGAGCATTTAACTCAGGTGTAAATAATTAATAGGGTATTTTTCAAAATACCAGACTAGGGTTTTCAAACACAGAACCCTAATTCCAAAACCAAGCCGCACCCTGCGCACCATGGCAACAATGCCAAACCAAGCCGCAAACTGCGCACCATGGCAACAATGCCAAATCAAGCCGCACCCTGCGCACCATGGCAACAATGCAAAACCAAGCCGCATATCTGCGCACCATGGCAGCAATGCCAAACCAAGCCGCATATCGCGCACCATGGCAACAATGCCAAATCAAGCCGCACGCGCGCACCATGGCAACAATGCCAAACCAAGCCGCATATCGCGCACCATGGCAACAATGCCAAATCAAGCCGCACTTGCGCACCATGGCAACAATGCCAAACCAAGCCGCATATCTTGTGCACCATGGCAACAATGCCAAACCAAGCCGTGATATCGCGCACCATGGCAACAATGCCAAATCAAGCCGCACCCTCGCGCACCATGGAAACAATGCCAAACCAAGCCGCGATATCATGCACCATGGCAACAATGCTAAACCAAGCCGCATATCGCGCACCATGGCAACAATGCCAAACCAAGCCGCATATCGCGCACCATGGCAACAATGCCAAATCAAGCCGCACTTTGCGCACCATGGCAACAATGCCAAACCAAGCCGCATATCGCGCACCATGGCAACAATGCCAAATCAAGCCGCGACCGCGCACCATGGCAACAATGCCAAACCAAGCCGCATATCGCGCACCATGGCAACAATGCCAAACCAAGCCGCACACGCGCACCTTGGCAACAATGTCAAACCAAGCCCGCATATCTGCGCACCACGCAACAATGCCAAACCAAGCCGCATCTGCGCGCACCATGGCAACAATGCCAAACCAAGCCGCACGCGCACCATGGCAACAATGCCAAATCTCCAAGCCGCTATGCCTTTGGCCCACGCCAATTATAGCGCCCTAGGCTTGCAAGACTTGCAACTAGGTCAACATGGCTGCACGTGCCATTGGCACATGCCAACACGGGTCGCAAGCCATATTTCCAAGCCGCTATGCCTTTGGCCCACGCCAAATATAGCGCCCTAGGCTTGCAAGACTTGCAACTAGGTCAACATGGCTGCACGTGCCATTGGCACATGCCAACACATGTCGCAGCCATATTTCCAAAGCCGCTACGCCTTGGCCCACGCCATAAATATAGCGCCCTAGGCTTGCAAGACTTCCAACTAGGTCAACATGGCTGCACGTGCCATTGGCACATGCCAACACGTGTCGCAAGCCATATTTCCAAGCCCCAACGTCTTTGGCCCACGCCAAATATAGCGCCCTAGGCTTGCAAGACTTGCAACTAGGTCAACATGGCTGCACGTGCCATTGGCACATGCCAACACGTGTCGCAAGCCATATTTCCAAATCCGCTACGCCTTGGCCCACGCCAAATATAGCGCCCTAGGCTTGCAAGACTTGCAACTAGGTCAACATGGCTGCACGTGCCATTGGCACATGACAACACGTGTCGCAAGCCATATTTCCAATCCGCTACGCCTTGGCCCACGCCAAATATAGCACCCTAGGTTTGCAAGAATTGCAACTAGGTCAACATGGCCGCACGTGCCATTGGCACATGCCAACACGTGTCGCAAGCCATATTTCCAAGCCGCTATGCCTTTGGCCCACGCCAAATATAGCGCCCTAGGTTTGCAAGGCTTGCAACTAGGTCAACATGGCCGCACGTGCCATTGGCACATGCCAACACGTGTCGCAAGCCATATTTCCAAAGCCGCTATGCCTTTGGCCCACGCCAAATATAGCGCCCTAGGCCTGCAAGACTTGCAACTAGGTCAACATGGCCGCACGTGCCATTGGCACATGCCAACACGTGTCGCAAGCCATATTTCCAAGCCGCTATGCCTTTGGCCCACGCCAAATATAGCGCCCTAGGCTTGCAAGACTTGCAACTAGGTCAACATGGCCGCACGAGCCATTGGCACATGCCAACACGTGTCGCAAGCCATATTTCCAAGCCCGCTATGCCTTTGGCCCACGCCAAATATAGCGCCCTAGGCTTGCAAGACTTGAAACTAGGTCAACATGGCCGCACGTGCCATTGGCACATGCCAACACGTGTCGCAAGCCATATTTCCAAGCCGCTATGCCTTTGGCCCACGCCAAATATAGCGCCCTAGGCTTGCAAGACTTGCAACTAGGTCAACATGGCCGCACGTGCCATCGGGCACATGCCAACACGTGTCGCAAGCCATATTTTCGAGCCGCTATGCCTTTGGCCCACGCCAAATATAGCGCCCTAGGCTTGCAAGACTTGCAACTAGGTCAACATGGCCGCACGTGCCATTGGCACATGCCGCACGTGTCGCAAGCCATATTTCCAAGCCGCTATGCCTTTGGCCCACGCCAAATGTAGCGCCCTAGGCTTGCAAGACTTGCAACTAGGTCAACATGGCCGTACGTGCCATTGGCACATGCCAACACGTATCGCAAGCCATATTTCCAAGCCGCTATGCCTTTGGCCCATGCTAAATATAGCGCCCTAGGCTTGCAAGACTTGCAACTAGGTCAACATGGCCGCACATGCCAAACAGACACGCTGGTAGCCTAACTTGCAAACCGTGCAACCTACCACCAAGGTATTCCGCACATGCCATTGGCACATGCCAAACACACACTGGTAGCCTAACTTGCAAACCGTGCAACCTACCACCAAGGCATTCCGCACATGCCATTGGCACATGCCAAACACACACGCTGGTAGCCTAACTTGCAAACCGTGCAACCTACCACCAAAGCATTTCGCACATGCCATTGGCACATGCCAAACATACACGCTGGTAGCCTAACTTGCAAACCGTGCAACCTACCACCAAGGCATTCCGCACATGCCATTGGCATATGCCAAACCCACACGCTGGTAACCTAACTTGCAAACCGTGCAACCTACCACCAAGGCATTCCGCACATGTCATTGGCACATGCCAAACGCGCCACTAGAAGCGCCACTTGCACTCAAGATACAACCAATACTCGAGACATCAACACAAACTGGGGGATGCTTCTTTAGGGTTTTGGTTTGGCGGTCACAGCATGCGGCGTACACTACGCTCACATTAAGAAAGCGTGAAAGGAATAAAGCGGTCAAATAAAAGAGGAAATAATGGTGAAAAACGTTTTCACCCATTAAACCATGCGGTTACCACCTCCTCCCATTATTTCACCCTTTACTCTCTTCCTTCATGAGGCCGGGTACGTTTAAATCTCGACTTGTATAAATAGGTCTTACCTATTTCCACCGGACAACAAGTGTCTGGTCAGAGAAATATACTACACTTGCACTCTCGTAAAGGCAACTTTGCAAGCTCTCCCAAAAGCTTTCATCTCTTGCAAGCTTCCTAAGCTTTCACTTCTCGATGCAAGTCGAGATACTACTCTCCTCAACACCTTTCTTTGCTTCCTCCCCAAATCAACCCTTCTCCTCCACTTTGTGACCGAAGCAAGTCGGAACGGCCATTTCTTGGTTTAGGTAGGACTTGTACAGCGTATTGATCTCTCGAATCTATAAAGTGCTCACGTGCAACACATTTGTTTAGGGTTTGAACCAGTTTCTCACTCACCACCGAATTTACCGAAATCGGTTAAACGATTTTTACCCATAAACAATTGGCGACCACGGCGGGAGGATTGATCTATCTGGCTACAATGTCGATTGTCGATCTCGTTCTTCGACCCGATGTCAAGATGGTAGGGAAGGCGACTCAATCCGACGTTAACTACCCGACGACCCGGTTACTAGTTATAAAAACTACACAAGAAACTGGGACTTGCCAAAGATGCTACCACTCGATCCGACTCAACTACCAGGACGACCCTATTACGTTGCAAAACTACACAAGAAACTGGGGACTCGCCGAAGATGCTATCAACGATTTGGGACTTGCTGACGATGCTACCAGCAAAGCCGCCTTTTACATGGAGAGGGGCGTGTTCACAAAAACCTATGAAGTGAGTAAATTTAGACTGCGCAAGACATACGATCTGTTTTTAGGCTCTTAGTAAAACCGTCATACTACTGAGTATTGTGCCTATTGCTAGCACACACTTTCATAAAAGCAATATTCCTTTCCCAAAACATAATCGTAGTCATTTTATCAAAACCATTCATCCCATAAATAATCCAATATCCTCAAAAGCTAACATTTATCTATCAACCCAAGAAATCCAGGAAGACAAAAACCATAAACCAGGCGCTTTGTTTGCCTTTCAAAAAAAAAAATTCACCTACCCGTACATACCTACTTTGCACAATAACAATTACCTGTCACTATTAGCAGACGTTACTACAGTGACATTTGAAGAATTATTTATGATGAAGTATTTCCACAAGTTTATGAAAGGCATACCTATGGCTACGGTTTACACCAAAGACAAGAAAACAATAAAACAAATTGAAAGAGAAACGCTGAGTACATAGCTGGGATATGCTTGCCCACTTTGTCATAGCGCTACCGCTAACACCATGACGTGATAACAAAGATACGAGGTAAAAAGGGAGCCAACCCATTTCATAAAGCATAACACTTTTTGAATTTGAATAAGGAAAGGATTTCTGTTTGAGCTACGTATGGGAAGAGGCAATGGGCCCGCAGAACAAGTCCAAGCCACGCCAAGCCAGCACCGTGCCAAGCCAATGGTCCACACCATAACGAAACCAAGTCCGGCGCCCATTCCAAGACGATCCAGCGCCTACCGTGACGCGTTTCTCGGATGCGCACTGACGCGCGCTTGCCCTGTGACGCGCATGCGGGCTTGCCGAGCGTTTTCGAAGCATTTGTTGGCACACATGCCACACGCGCATGCCGCCGCGGTACCACACTCTGTGCTAGCAGTTTCGCATCCTTCCAGCGCTAATATCTTGCGCCCTTCCAAGACCATCCTCGCCCTTCGAAACAAGCCATGGCTCCAGCACTTCGTAATCAAAACCGTGTCATCTCTGCACGATACACTTACGATCACCAGAACCAGAGCCACTTCCGCCACCCCAACGGTTCTTCAAGCATGGAAGCTCCAACCGTCACCAGAGACGCTACTCCACCATCAGGGCAAGATACTTTGGAAGATCCAGGAAGAAGCCGACCTCCTTGTAGCGCTGTTGATTTGATGAAAAGACAAAAGATACTTCAGGACGCGTTTATAGATGAAGAGGCTCGCGTTGCTCTTGAGCGACTGAAGAAGGATAAGCAATCCAATTTCGTAACACGTGAAGATCAACAAAGACTTCTCCAAAATTGAAAGCAAGGGAAATCAACAACTCTCCGAGTTCACGGAGACCCTTCCCTCGTCAAGACCCGCACAATGGGAACTTCGCCCATAAAGTCGTATGAGTCTATGATGAAACAGGTTGTGTGAGATTCTATGTTTCTCCAAGGCGTAAGCGTCAAGACATATTTGCACCCCTCGTTTGCACTACATCGGAAAGCGGGCGTTTTCATCCCGGGAAGCCATTCCCAAACCCCAACCTCTCATAGGGAAGCCACGATATATAGATGGAACCAGGGACTCCTAACCTCTGTTCTCTTGAGGGATGTCGAGTTTGACAGAACGTGACGCGGTCTCCGACTTCAAAATAGTCACCGTCAAGGCTCTGAGAGTTGCAAGACGTTGTTTCAACGTTCTCTCCAGAAGTAGCTCCGCATCAACGTTCTCTCCAGAAGTAGCTACACATCAACGTTCTCTCCAGAAGTAGCTACACATCAACGTTCTCCAGCAGCGGCTTCGCATCAACGTTCGCTTCAACTCCACTCCTTCCCCGCAAAGGGTCATGCCGCCACACTCCCCAGCCCGGAGCTTCACCGCAGTAGCAATTACTACAAGGATGGAAACACGTAAACCATACTTAAGGACGGAAGATATACATGGGATCCCTTCACTGTCAAAGCTACGAAGAACAGTCCACCAAAAATCCATACCCACAATAAGGTCCTCTACTCTTCAAGGGTGCAGCGCAAGAACATCATCACCTCTCTGTATAGAAGATGCCTTCAACACTTTACGAGGCCGCGGAGGATCTCGAGCCTGCACTATCCAGAATATGTCATCATGTAATTTCTGAGCATCCCAGTGTCACATCTAGAAGAGTACGATAGGCTTATATCAAATCCCGTGGAGGGGGGATTCAAGGCGATATAATGAAAGTAGGTCATGCATGGAGACTACTAGCGTAAGATGCTTTCACTCCCCTCAACCAGGTTATTACTGATTTCAACATCATCACTATTGAGGTTTTACGAGCCACGGGAATTTCTCAACATGAATCCGTACATGTGCACCTAAAACTCCAAAAGCACGCTAGAAGGTTACATTCACGTATTCATACATTCCATCATATCAAACCGAACAGTCAACAAGGACGGATTCGAAGGAAGGGGAACGACTAGGTCATCCTCGTCGATAACAGTGACGCATGCTCCAACAGGATATCTCTGCACAAAAGGGAAATTTTCCATTTATACAACAAGCGGCGGTAAAGTGCCACGACGGTCGCTCAAAGAAGAAGAAAACATACCGGAGATGATTCATCTCTGTGCGACATGACAAAGAGAGAAACTCGACAAGAAGAACCTTTTCTCAAACGAGGAGACGATGCAATTATTTTTGGTATAAATACAGAATCTTGAAAAGGGAAAGAAAGCAACGAGGGACGTAACGCTTCCAGATTTTAGCATGAATAATGCCCTAATTGAAGCCGCACGTGAAGGAAAGCAAGATAAGGAAAACTTTGCTATCTGAAGAAACACCTACTCCCTCCTTGTTTACATCGGTCACGCCAGCAAGCACGCATAGTTTCCACACCTTGCGCTGGTCCCACCGGCTAGCACACTCAGTTTCCCAATTCACACAACTTCCCAATGTCGCCCAAGCCGCATGGCCCCACCAATTGCACCGACTTCCCTATGACCGCCCAAGTCACGCCTGCAAGCACGCACACCTTGCGCCGGTCCCACCAGCCAGACACTCGCTTCCCAAGTCACGCCGCAAGCACGCACACCTTGCGCGGTCCCACCCGCCTAACACACTCGGCCCCGACTCGCGCCAACTTCCCAACGTCGCCCAGTCGTGCATCCGGCCCCACCAATTGTGCTAGCCTCCCGATTTGTGCAAAACTACCAGAGGCAAGGGTTCCAAATCCTATTTATAAAAGGTCAGACAAGCCTCCTCGATTCTCTTTACGGTTTGCTGATGATAGTTTGTCACCATCTTATGCTTACCTTGCAACAAATCCCCTATTCCGAGCTAAGCAGGGGACTTAATGTTGATGGTGGTTTTTAGACAAGGGGTAAAATCGTAAAACCCCATGACATAGTGTTACCCGCAACACATTAACTAAGAGCATTTAACTCGGTGTAAATAATTAATAGGGTATTTTTTCAAAATACCGGACTAGGGTTTTCAAACACGTAACCCTAATTCCAAAATCAAAGCCGCACCTGCGCACCATGGCAACAATGCCAAACCAAGCCGCATATCGCGCACCATGGCAACAATGCCAAATCAAGCCGCACCGCGCACCATGGCAACAATGCCAAACCAAGCCGCATATCGCGCACCATGGCAGCAATGCCAAACCAAGCCGCATAACGCGCACCATGGAAACAATGCCAAATCAAGCCGCACCTACGCACCATGGCAACAATGCCAAACCAAGCCGCAGATATCAAGCAGACCATGGCAACAATGCCAAACCAAGCGCATATTTAGCACCATGGCAACAATGCCAAATCAAGCCGCACCCTCGCGCACCATGGCAACAATGTTAAACCAAGCATGATATCGCGCGACCATGGCAACAATGCCAAACCAAGCCGCAGATATGCGCACCATGGCAACAATGCCAAATCAAGCCGCACCCTGCGCACCATGGAAACAATGAAAAACCAAGCCGCATACTGCGCACCATGGCAACAATGCCAAATCAAGCCGCATACTGCGCACCATGGCAACAATGCCAAACCAAGCATAGATCACAGCACCATGGTAACAATGCCAAACCAAGCCGCACCCGCGCACCAAGGCAACAATGTCAAACCAAGCCGCATATCACAAGACCGCGGCAATAATGCCAAACCAAGCCGCAGATCGCGCACCATGGCAACAATGCCAAACCAAGCCGCATACTGCGCACCATGGCAACAATGCCAAATCTCCAAGCCGCTATGCCTTTGGCCCACGCCAATTATAGCGCCCTAGGCTTGCAAGACTTGCAACTAGGTCAACATGGCTGCAGTGCCATTGGCACATGCCAACACGTGTTGCAAGCCATATTTCCAAGCCGCTATGCCTTTGGCCCACGCCAAATATAGCGTCCTAGGCTTGCAAGACTTGCAACTAGGTCAACATGGCTGCACGTGCCATTGGCACATGCCAACACGTGTCGCAAGCCATATTTCCAAAGCCGCTACGCCTTGGCCCACGCCAAATATAGCGCCCTAGGCTTGCAAGACTTGCAACTAGGTCAACATGGCTGCACGTGCCATTGGCACATGCCAACACATGTCGCAAACCATATTTCCAAGCCGCTATGCCTTTGGCCCACGCCAAATATAGCGCCCTAGGCTTGCAAGACTTGCAACTAGGTCAACATGGCTGCACGTGCCATTGGCACATGCCAACACGTGTCGCAAGCCATATTTCCAAAGCCGCTACGCCTTGGCCCACGCCAAATATAGCGCCCTAGGCTTGCAAGACTTGCAACTAGGTCAACATGGCTGCACGTGCCATTGGCACATGCCAACACGTGTCGCAAGCCATATTTCCAAGACGCTATGCCTTTGGCCCACGCCAAATATAGAGCCCTAGGTTTGCAAGGCTTGCAACTATGTCAACATGGCCGCACGTGCCATTGGCACATGCCAACACGTGTCGCATGCCATATTTCCAAAGCCGCTTGCACGCTTGGCCCACGCCAAATATAGCGCCCTAGGCTTGCAAGACTTGCAACTAGGTCAACATGGCCGCACGTGCCATTGGCACATGCCAACACGTGTCGCAAGCCATATTTCCAAGCCGCTATGCCTTTGGCCTACGCCAAATATAGCGCCCTAGGCTTGCAAGACTTGCAACTAGTTCAACATGGCCGAACGTGCCATTGGCACATGCCAACACGTGTCGCAAGCCATATTTCCAAGCCGCTATGCCTTTGGCCCACGCCAAATATAGCGCCCTAGGCTTGCAAGACTTGCAACTAGGTCAACATGGCCGCACGTGCCATTGGCACATGCCAACACGTGTCGCAAGCCATATTTCCAAGCCGCTATGCCTTTGGCCCACGCCAAATATAGCGCCCTAGGCTTGCAAGACTTGCAACTAGGTCAACATGGCCGCACGTGCCATTGGAACATGCCAACACGTGTCGCAAGCCATATTTCCAAGCCGCTATGCCTTTGGCCCACGCCAAATATAGCGCCCTAGGCTTGCAAGACTTGCAACTAGGTCAACATGGCCGCACGTGCCATTGGCACATGCCAGCACGTGTCGCAAGCCATATTTCCAAGCCGCTATGCCTTTGGCCCACGCCAAATGTAGCGCCCTAGGCTTGCAAGACTTGCAACTAGGTCAACATGGCCGTACGTGCCATTGGCACATGCCAACACGTATCGTAAGCCATATTTCCAAGCCGCTATGCCTTTGGCCCACGCCAAATATAGCGCCCTAGGCTTGCAAGACTTGCAACTAGGTCAACATGGCCGCACATGCCATTGGCACATGCTAAACACACACGCCGGTATCCTAACTTGCAAACCGTGCAACCTACCACCAAGGCATTCCGCACATGCCAAACACACACGCTGGTAGCCTAACTTGCAAACCGTGCAACCTACCACCAAGGCATTCCGCACATGCCATTGGCACATGCCAAAACACACGCCGGTAGCTTAACTTGCAAACCGTGCAACCTACCACCAAGGCATTCCGCACATGCCATTGGCACATGCCAAACATACACGCTGGTAGCCTAACTTGCAAACCGTGCAACCTACCACCAAGGCATTCCGCATATGCCATTGGCTCATGCCAACACACACGCTGGTAGCCTAACTTGCAAACCGTGCAACCTACCACCAAGGCATTCGCACATGCCATTGGCATATGCCAAACACACACGCTGGTAACCTAACTTGCAAACCGTGCAACCTACCACCAAGGCATTCCGCACATGCCATTGGCACATGCCAAACGCGCCACTAGCAGCGCCACTTGCACTCAAGATGCAACCAACACTCGAGACATCAACACATACCGGGGATGCTTCTTTAGGGTTTTGGTTTGCTGTCACAAAGATGCGGCGTACACTACGCTCACATTAAGAAAGCGTGAAAAGGAATAAAGCGGTCAAATAAAAGAGGAAATAATGGTGAAAAACGTTTTCACCCATTAAACCATGCTGTTACCACCTCCTCCCATTATTTCACCCTTTACTCTCTTCCTTCATGAGGCCAGTGGCACGTTTCAATCTCGACTTGTATAAATAGGTCTTACCTATTTCCACCGAGACAACAAGTCTCGGTCGGGAGAAATATACTACACTTACACTCTCGTAAAGGAAACTTTGCAAGCTCTCCCAAAAGCTTTCATCTCTTGCAAGCTTCCTAAGCTTTCACTTTCGATACAAGTCGAGATACTACTCTCCTCAACACCTTTCTTTGCTTCCCTCCCCAAATCAACCCTTCTCCTCCACTTTGTGACCGAAGCAAGTCCGGAACGGCCATTTATTGGTTTAGGCCGGACTTGTACAGATTGATCTCTCGAATCTATAAAGTGCTCACGTGCAGCACATTTTTTTTAGGGTTTGAACCAGTTTCTCACTCACCTACCGAATTTACCGAAATCGGCAGAAACGATTTTTACCCATAAACAATAGGTATGCGGAGTATGCATTCATGACGCCAGATGCTTGGGTAAGTCAAAAAAAAAAATCATTTTTCTACATAACAAGTCATTATTGCATATTATCTTATGCCCGTATTATTAATTCTGCATAACATGTTATGCAACTAGTTTGAACCGCATAACAAGTTATTCAGCATTGTTTCCTACACCTGTTGTGCACCCCTTTCAATTGTATACACTAACCTTTTTTTTCCTAAAAAATATTTCTTTTGAAGTTCTTTGTTAAAACAAAGGAGAAAGATGGGATTGCCAAATTTGTTGTAGAATTCATCTTGAATCTCCCTATTGAAGTTGAGAAAATGTTCATTCCAATGAACTATATGACAAAGGAAAACCCGGCTGGTACACATTGGACATTGTTAGAGTATGACCTTTCGGATGGTGAGTGGAACTTCTATAACATCTTGAAGGCTATAAAGTTAACTCGCAAGAAACAAGTCGTTATAATGGCAAAGGCTTGTATTCCTTATTTGATTGAAAGATATGACAAATCAATCTATCACCGTAAATCGTGGATATAAAGAGGGAACCGCTTGTATACAAGGATATTTTTCCAAGATTGTTCCTGAACAAGGACATCACTCGACTGCCTCATATTAGTATGCTACTATATGAAGATGAGCATGAAGTGTGAAGTCAAGAATAAATGGCTAAAGTTGGGAACGGAAGATGCAGTAGAAAAGTCCAACAATAAAAGAGTAAGTCTGGTATTGAAAATGCTAACGGATCTTGGAAACAGTTGGGCGATAGATGCCAATCAAGACATCTGGGATGATGTTGCGCGTCAATGCTGTATGTAAATTTTCCTGATGCTGTGCTTAATAGAAAGTCTGAAACGTAACTTTGTTTTAACAACCAGTGTGTTGTTGGTAGGTTGAGTAATTTAACTTGGGAGTGAAAACTAATGGGAAAGTAGTTAGTGTGAAGCTTAACTTCAGTCAGTATTTATGTGTAATGTGTTGGTATGAATCTTGTCCGAACAACTTATATCTTGTTATCTTGTCGATGTTTATATATATATTTATTATATATCAATGCTTGTTTCAAAGGCTTCTATTTCTTGCAATCTTATTTCATTTAATCAGTATATATGATAACCAGGCGTGCCCCTCACCCCTGATTATAAACATAACATGATATAAATCTTACAAGGAAAATGAAAGGAACAACAGGTTACATATATACATCTAAATAACATGTTATGCAACAAAAAAGCACATGTTATGCAACAAAAAAAACCCTGAAATAACATGTTATGCAGAATAAAATAAATGTGCATGACTTGTTATGCAGATGCATATGCATGAAGCAACCACAGTTGAATGACTTGCATCCATCTTTAAAAAAAATAAATGCATAACAGATTGTGCATCTTCAAAAAATAATGCATAAGACATTATGCACCTTCAAAACATAATGCATAACACGTTATGCATTATCAAAAACTAATGCATAATCTATTATGCATTTAAGAATAAAAATGAAAACATTATCTGATAGAAGCAGAAAAACACACAGTGAAAAAAAGAAGTATTTTTTCATAAAACCAATACAAAAAATAAAAATAAAGAAAAAGTACTTGTTCATAAAAACTAATACAGAAACTAATTAAAGAAATATGAATAAGGTTCCAACATAAAAGTAATAATATGAAGAAACAAACAAGATAATTGCTCTCCTTTAACTTTCCTTGGTCATGTCTTGGCGGCTTCTTGTAACAGGTAGGATTTGTACATGTTTGCTTGTTATGATGACCAAGATCAAAACAATTACCACAGCGCATAGCTCTCTTGGGCGGCTTCTCATATCTTCTCAAATGACTATTAGCGTGTGGTCTCCCTGGCGGCCTCCTAACATCAGGTACATCGATAATATCATTACCTTCATAAACTTCAGGCATGTTGTAGTTCGGAATAGGATGAATTGCATGTTTGTAGGCATTATTGAAGTACGAATTAGTTAAATAAGGTTCAACAAAATCATATGGATTAGAACTAGACATTGTTATCGATGCGAAAGCATGCACACATGGAAACCCATAGACGCGCCACCTCTGACAGGTACATGTCCTTGCCTCAAGTTTAACACTATGAGCACTCTCCCCTCCCTCTACTTCATAAAAATAAGTATCAGACTGTATAACCAGCTAGGTTAAACCCTCATCAATAAGAGCCTTCATCTTAGTTTAATTCTTCGGTGTGAGAATTGTTATGAACTTTTACTAGTATTCCGCCTTTCTGACATCATACTCATCACATCCTTCCTTATGATCTGATCCAGAAGAGCATTTGCAGGGAGCTTCTTGTGTACCTTCATCCAACTATTGAAGGATTCAACAAAAGTAGAAGATCTCCTACCATACCTACAACCCTGGAAAAAGGCATTTGACCACTTCTCTGGTGGGATATCTTCAATATAGTCTGCAACCCAACCACAACCAAGACCCCTAATCGTAGCGATGGCAGTTTAGAAACCTTCGGGACTAAGAGCATACACAGCAGCTTGAAATGAATCAATAACGGCATCATACCTTTCGTCAGATGTATTAATATGTAAGTTCATCTTAAGATGATAATAGCAGAAACTATGAAAGGCGCCAGGAAAGTAAAATGGAATCGCTCTCTTTAATCCTTCTGCACGATCAGATAAAAATGTGATTGGCCTTTGATCATGATCAAGAACATTACTCAAATTCCTCATGAACCATTCCCAGTTATCATTATCTTCACCAGGTACCAGGGCCATGGCTAGTGGAAAGAACCTTGCACATCAAAAAATATAAAATCAAGCCAGCGTCCACATGAAGTATGTGCAGCTAAAAAAATACATAAATCAAAGCTCTTCTGACCTTTGCAGTGGCAACGAGATACAAAACACTGCAGCATGACATCAGAAGTAAACGAGTCCACTTATGGCAAACGAGTGTCTTCAAAGTATCCAGAGTTGTGTTAACATCAACATGATGTGCTAAGAATTCACTGAAGTAGTGAATTACAGCTAGTGCTCTAGCAGGAGGCATTTCACCCTGCGAAACACAAAAAGAAAAAAAATCAAAATACCTATCCTAATGTTGATGGTGGTTTTTATCTTAGGGTTAAATTCGTAAAACCCTAGGCAAGACAGTGACGTCGTAGGGTCCGAGTAATAATAGCTCCAATAAATGCATTTATTGAACCCTTTAATTTGTCTGCGAGAAAATTACCAGGGTACTTTTTTTTAATGCTAATTAGGGTTTCGACAAGCCAAAACCCTAATTCTCACACCGCACGTACCAATGGCTCATCATTCCAGCCACATCCTACCGTGCCAAGGCATGCCAACCATGCTAGCCGTACCCCTGTGCCAATGGCTCATCATGCCAGCCACACTACAAAAAATCCTAGCAAAGGCCACTAAAATCTGGCAACTATTAGTTGCCAAATGATTTTGAAACTAGTCAAAGGTAACTAGTAGTTCCTAAATACTTCGGCAACAATTTGACTGCAACTATCATTTTTCTTAGTTTCGAATTCTTTAGCAACAAATATATGCCAACAACATGGAATACACTAGTAGCCTAAAGATTTGGGAACTAGCAAAAGGCAATCGTTAGTTTTTATATTGTCCGGCAACACGTCAATCACAACTATAGTTTTCATTAGTTTCCAAACTCTTCGGCAACAAAGAGATGTCAACTACATATAATGTCCTAGTAGCTTCACATATCTAAGCAACAAAAAACAATGTCCTAGTAGCTTCACATATCTAAGCAACAAAAAACACCAACTAACGCAAGATTAGTTGCTTAAACCACTCTTCGGCAACTTAGCATCGATAATTAGCCGATTGCGTATTATAATCCGGATGAAAACAAGTCATCTGGAGTATTACTTTGTAACCCAAACAAAGTTAGATTAAGAAAATACAAGGGAAGGATAAGAATATCCTCCCAAATTTCATTAAGTTTGCGTTAATTTAATAAGAATTTGCTAAATTTTTAACACTTTGATTTGCTATCACATTCTTGATCGCTTCGTTTTGAAAACAAGAAAATGTTGTTTTCGGTTGAGGAATTTCGACTACTACTCTTCCCTTTCGAGATTCCTTAACAAGCGGCGTAGGGTACGAGAAATTAAGATGGCGGAGACACTATTAGGTATGGGATGTACACCCAGTGTTTTCACAAAGTGAAATGTGCAACTTAGATCCCGACAACACTCAGGATAAATTATCGTTCACGGAAATGGTTCAAGAAAAAGAGTGCCCCAAGCAGTCTTAAAAGTTTACAAAAGATAAAAAATAGGAATCATGAAAGACTTAAAAGTTTACAAAGATTAAAAGTTTGAACTGTCTGTCTTCCCAAATGGGAAGTACCCAATGTCGGTATAGTTTTGTAACTTAGATGCGGTTCGCAACTCAACTTTCGCAGCAAGAAGATGTCCTAACACTAACAAAGAAGTAGTGATAATTGTGCATCGTTCGTAAATTTATAAAAATTGAGGCGTCATAGTTCATTTCTTGTAAAGCAAATCAAACATTTCGTCATCATGGTCGCCCCCGCACCACATTTCAAGCATCGGTAGTTTCCCTCAATCGGTCCTACCTTTCTCCATGGTATATCCAATCGACATATACCGGGCATAACCCATTCCACATGATATGTACGTGTTCGGACACAAGATATCCGCACTTCTCGTACACAAGGTATCTTGTTTTTGTTATTGCAATCCTTACAAGGACACAATTTTCTTCCTTGGTAAATCCCAACTCACAAAGTCTATGAACTTTTGGTCTCCAGTAGGTGAAAGCATCATTGTCTCTTGCGTCTATCCACCTCTTGTCATTCAAAGTAAAGACTTGGAAATCCATCCTATGAATAAAAATATCAATTCGATGAGCAGTTTTAGATGTAAATCTCTAAAATTCCTAAAAAAGAGTCTCGAATTAGAGTAATCAATTAAACATGCTCCAAAGAAATTGAACATAATTGGGAACCAATCGCTTTATTATTACAAGATCAAAAACAGGGAAATCATCATGATATAATGCACACGGATGAAAATGAGTTAATAGCAAAGCAAGTCGCGATTCAAGCCTAACAAAAACGTCCACAAAGTGGATTTAATTCATATGGCGGTACATTGCAATTCGAATCGCTGTAGGTTATAAGACTTTCACTGACGTAGTAAGAGAAAAATATTAGATGAGAATATTTGAGATGCAGAGTGGGAGGGTACAAATTACAAAATTTACTGAAAGAAATCTAACTTTTTTGCTAGGGGAGGAGTCGCAAAGAACATGAAGGGCTTGTTTAAATACTTAGTGAATGAGGTCTGCACGTAGTGCAAGATAAATTCATATGGCAGTTAAGAATGTATTGTAAGTTTCAAAAACGTAATTGAAGAAAAGATGACCAATTTTGGTACTCGAGTGGGGTTGAGAAATGTAATTTCTTGGGATATTTTGGCACTTGGGTTTATTGTTGATGAAATCAAAAATATTTACTACACTTGAACATCTACACCATTTGAGAAAAACCTTTCTCTTTTTGAATTGCAAGTAGATGTTTCATCGAGATGTTAAAACTTACTTTGACAGAGTTATGTAATCTCAAAGACTTTCTAGTTCTTTTTTCTCTAACGATTCTTTGGAATGACGTATTTCAAGCTATAATCACTTAGTCCAGCTTAACGGGTTGCTAGAAAGTATCATCTCAACAACACCACTATCTTTTAAGTGTAAGTTACAACATCATATAAAAGTCTACACTATAACAACTTTAAGCATCTACATATACCTTGAGACTTTCCTCAAGGCTTGCAAACTTCCCCGGGTGCTTGAGGTACTCCACCACTTCCCTGAATTCCCAATTTGTAGAATTCAATCTAAATCAATTTATCTAATGCAATAGAACTAGTGAGGGAAAACATACATTTACAATAAGATAATTTATCTAATGCAATAGAACTAGTGAGGGAAATCAATTTCTAGATGAAAACATTCATTGTCAACTACATACCAGTTCTATGACTTCTAGTATTTTCATTCCAGTAACAAGTATTTTGCAGAACTCTTAAACAACACCAACACTTGTAGTTCCAGAGGCAAATAAAAAGAAATGAATGCAACAACTGCAACAAGCCTTGTATCCAGCTATGGATTGAATATAAATCCAAATACACAAACACCACGGGTGAGTATTATCAATTCTTTGGTCTGCAATACCTGTTTATGCAACAGAGAATCTTAGAGCCAGAACCAACATTAACATATAGAATTTGCATATAGAACCAACATTAACATATAGAAGAAAATTGAA
This sequence comes from Papaver armeniacum, assembly GCA_023531295.1. Taxonomy (NCBI): domain Eukaryota; kingdom Viridiplantae; phylum Streptophyta; class Magnoliopsida; order Ranunculales; family Papaveraceae; genus Papaver; species Papaver armeniacum. Next base: position 525,235 of record JAJJWW010007129.1, read on the forward strand.
AATGACTAACAGACCTAAACAACTTGTCTAAAAAGCGAAAACTAATTCATAAGCGAAGTAACTGACACATCTTGTGTCAATTGAAATTATTTGCTCAAATTGAAGTAATTTGTTGACACTAAATGCTCAAATTGAAGTAATTTGTTGACACTAAAATTTCATTGGTACCAAAATTTCTTTCAAAAATCACCAGAAAACTTCCTGATTTTCCTAAAATTGGCTATTTTTACAACACCGATAAAGAACCCATATAGCAAAACCCTTCACAAGACCAGAACTTCACTTCTATCTACAAAAGTAACAAAACCCACTTTGAAAACTCAAATACCCCCGTAACGTCAACACCCAAATTGAAAAACTCAACCCCAATTGAAGAGCAGGAAAAATTTGGCAAGAAAATTCTATCTAATGAAGTGGCCGACACCAAAACTGGGAATTTTTACATCAAAACAGACCACTTAACCGCATCTTCTTCACCACTATAATGTTGTGAAAGCAATTCATAACATTCCTTAAGTGAGACATTATATCAAAAGCAACACATATCAAAATGATGAGTAAGATTAGTCCAAACAACGGGGAAAGAAAGGCAAGAAGAAAATTACCACAACCGGTGATTATTTCAAGAAATGATGGATACCCAAAATCCAAATCCTTCAAAACGAACCAAAACTCACTCCTAATTGCAACAAAAAGAAAACCGAATTAAGAAATTAATTTTTTTTCTTTAGATTAACACAAGACTCGCATAGATTTCCGATTAACAAATGGGAATCATAAGAAATTAAAAAAAAAAATGTAAATCGGCACCAAAGCTTTAAAAGATTGAATCCACATAAAACGTATTTGAAGTAAATAGATGAACATATCAAACTTACTTACTAGATTAATGGATTTCTGTTGGAACAATTGCTGAATTATGCCTGCACAAAAAATAAAAACCAAACACGAAACAAATGTTATGGCTGAGTCGCGGACTAGGTCGCTTTCTTTAAGAGGCCATGCTCGCCCAAGATTGTGCAAGCGATTCTTCAATGGCGCGTCGTCCCCAGGATAAAACAAATGAGATCAATCTCTTACACAATCGCTCTTGCACGGTGAGAGGATGTGAAACTTCTACACTTCATTCTTGCTCGAAACTTATTTAGAAAAATAAGAGATGTTCACACACTTATTTTTCTTTCTCACACAAATTCATTTTTCTTTAAAACTCAAGAAACATAAATGAAAACTCTCTATAAGAAAAAGGCTCCTAAAACTCTTCTTCTTCTAATTTTGTTTTTCCAACCAAAATTCTAATTTATACTCAAGAGTTTCAAAAACATTTTTAAATGCTATTGAAAAAGTTATTATGGTGGAGTTAACACCATTAAAACCACAAATACATAACGGTCAAAATTAATGCAAAATTAAATTTTCTTTTATGGAAAACATTATTAAGATGTTAATTAACATCATTAACTCATTCAAGAAAAAACGGTTTTTGACATTAACTCAAAACAAATTATTCTTTAAGATGAAGAATAATTTTCATATTAAAACCATTTTAATGAGACACTAATTTATTGGAAATAAATAATGTTTTTAAAACATATATTCCCAACAATCCCCACTTATATTTTTCAAAACATTGAGCAAGAACGCACAGTAGTTGTGCATAAGCAAAGGTGTCTCGCGACTTGAACCTTTACGTAGTGTTAATAGGGATTCTTAAAATCTGACCATAGAGTGAACATAAGTCTTGAACTCTATGAGATAAAAAGATTGCTTAACACACACGACTATACTAGTGTAAAGTCTATAGCCAGCACATTACGGCCATGCGCTTTGTATCCCAAGCTTTAATGAATGATCTAGAAAAGCGCCCATATTCTCAGAAAGCGGCCACACTTTCACATTCATATAGGTGAGTCTATCAAGAGTACTCCTGAATGTACCCCACTCTAAATAGAGATATAAACATCATTAAGAGTTTAAAATTTTAAAATTAAAAATTAAACTCAACCTTTACTCGCTTCAGGATGTCATGCCGTGGGATGAATTCTTCAAAAGCATGATTCTCGCATCTCCATATCACCTATGACTTCGTCTAGTCCCTTTGAACCTATTTCTAGGTTGGGTATCCATCATAGATGACTCAATCTCGATGGGCATCAACCTCATCCCTAAGATGTATTCACATCTTCTTATCAATCCTTTCGTCAAAGGACTAATGGAAACTCGTTTCAGACACTATATAATCCATATTCTCATAAAATCAAATCTTATAATTGTCATTACATTCTCAATTCATGCAATAGCCGCGGTACTATCACATTGGATTAATATGTCTTTCCTCTATCCATTAGAGGATCGAATCGCTCCATCCCTTAAAGGATTCAACCGAAAGGATGTCCAATCATCTTCGCAATATCCTTAAAGGATTGCGGTAACCATTTAGATATTGTATTTCTAGGCGTAAGATGTGTTTGAAACACCACATAACCTTCTCAATATTTTACCAATTTTCCATACTAGGATTAGTAAATCTGAATATAAAACTCCCACTATGGAAGCAATATATTACACCCCCATTACAAAAAAAATACTTATATATATATATAGTCAATCACGTAGCAAAGAAGCATACTGAGCTACCATACTCATGTCTAGTGCAATCACACACAATATCAAAAGCATTAGCACTAAACCAAGTGAGTGAAAACTTGTTTACAGTCAGACTATATATATATTTCTGTCTCTTTTAAAAATTCTATTTTTATTGAAATGAAAATGAAAATGATCCAAAGAAAGAAAAAATCATTTCAAAAATATACACCATCTTCACTCAAGTCTTTCATGTCAAATAGCAAACTAAGCATGTTCTCAATTTCATTTTCATCCTATAAGTTAGAATAAAAATTCAACAAATCACTTATGCAAACAAAACAAATAGTATTGTGCATTTCACTTTCATTAATTCTGAAATCATTCGAATGAATCAAGTAAACAATTTTTATTTTATAAATTGTTTTAAGGTTGTTTTTCAGAATATAAATGATAACTTATCTAACTTATATGATTTCTTTTATTGTAGAAACTACACAGTTTTCCATGCTTGGTTTACATAGATTCTTTAACTTACACAAAAGTATATATTTCTACTTATGACTATAACAAATCATACATTGTAGAAACAACATCAACAAAACAAGCATGTAAGTTATTTAGCGACTTGAATGCAAGAGTCAACAATTTTCTGTTTGCTTGTCTAAAAATAATAGGCTCATAAAAACTTTTTGCCAAAGATTTAATAGTTTAAAGAACAAAGTTACTCTCTATAAGAAGTTATCTTTCAAATTATAAGCAACAAAATATTCATGACTAAAATTTAGTCTCATTATATATGTTTTTCTAGGTTCATTCTTAGTGAATTACTTGTCACCTTCATTTTTCTAGTTCCTCTAATTTAAATCAAATGTGTTAAAGCATAGGATATGGAACCCCCACTATTTTTTGACTCAAACAAGAATTTCAAAACAATATCCAAAGATCCCAAAAATTGTGAAAAACTAATAACCAATGATCTAAACCCAAAACGTTTTGCACAATATAGAGAAAAATTCAAATAATTTTCGTAAAGTCAATATCGCCTAATTCACGACTCAAATGATCATATTTAATACAAGATACTAGAAGCATCAAGCTAGTATTTATAAAATTCTCAAATATTTTATTTCACTAAAAAACATTGCAAGTTGCGTAGATTTCAAAGTGTACATGCCTTTATGAGTTAGGTAAGATTACATACATGTTACTCAAAAATTCACCAAGTTTATAAGAAACTATAACATGCTCTCATTCGTTACTAACTCATTCATTTCTTAAAAAGCATGACAAAATCTCATATTCAAAATTCAATTCATGTTATGATAAAATTGTAATATTAAATTCAAACATTTTATCCATAACCTATCATTTGTAGTAGTGCAATGATCAAATTCAACAAATTTGTGATCTCAATCTTGTTAATAACAAGATAGGCGGAAACTAGAATTCTTTCTCATTTCGGAAGTATGAACATCTTTAACAAGATTGTTCTACCCAAAGTAAACTTTGAGATCGTACCAATACCGAAAATCCTAGTGATGTGAGTATATCTCAACACCACTTTCTTTCAAACGATTTGGTTCAACTTTTGAACCATATCCTATCAAAACAAACATGGTGTAAAACACCAATATATACCAACCTCTCGCCGTATCGACAATTCACATTAACTTAGCTTGAAAAGCGTTGTTAATAACATTTGATATCCTTACAATGCCATACAAGAATAGCAAATGAATTCATAATCAATATTATGTTCATTTCTTGGTGAGAGTTGGTATTCATATTTGTTTTGACTTGGTTTCTAATTATTTCGGTTTTGGTTTCGTATCAAATTCTATCTCATAAATTTCAAACTTATATGAGTCATATTTTTATTGTCATGCACAATAATTCTCAACATCTTGTTCCCCTAAAATCTATTCTAAGATTGAACAATCAATTTGTTCAATTTAGAATGCCATTATTTGATCACAGCAATAACTATAAATAGTTCATCAAACATACCTCAATTGCTTTTAAAGCTAAATTGTCCATTCTTTGCGCACCAACAAAGAAATCAACAACCCCATTGCTCCTCACATCCATTAATCTCCCGCAATTTTATTTCATTAGAAAATAAAAACTTGCTCAAGTAAGTGAATTTTCACCTGTCACAATCACATACGTGTGAGCATTTGAAACCAAAAAATAAGTAAGGTATGCACTTACATAATTACTTGAAAATTAACTAATATGGTACTCCAAGTTTCTTTTAATTTTCAAACAAAGATTCAAAGTTATATAGTTATAATATCATATATTTATAACTCTCTATCAAGCATTTTATCAAACATATGTGGTGCACTAGTTTGATTGCTAACAATAATCTTCTTTTTCATTACCAAAACAAGAGTATGAAGTACTATAATCAAAACATGATCTTTAAAGTAAATTTCTTACATCTCTAATCTCTAATCTCAAGTATCATGTCTCATATTTTGGACAAACATACACAACGATTAAAATTACCAAATCTCTCAACCTAAATATCCAAATAGGAAATTTCAAAATGGGTTTTCAAGATAAGTTGCTGATCTACAAGTTTCATGTTATACACAAATCCAAAATGTCAACACAAAGATCAGAAAAACGAATTCAACAAGGACTAAATTTCTGCTCGTCAGAAATTTTCAGATACATTGTGCAGTTTTCTAAAATACTTTAAAAATACTTTCCAGACTCCAAAAATTCTGAAATTTGACATGGATGATTCTCATGATGTCTAATACACCCGGTTAAAATTTCAAGACCCAATTCAGTTTCGTGTAGGAGATAAAAATAAGACTCTACAGCATGTTAAAAATATTCGTTTAACATCAACAATATTTTTCTATGTTAGATATTCATGATAAAAATATTATCCATGTTACAATCCTAATCCATCAAAATTGGACATAAAATTTAACTCTAGGTATTAGGTTACCTAAAATTTCAAGCATCATTTTCAATTGTCAAAGAAAAAATTATACAGATTATAATTCTATAAAACGAAATAAAACAATGATACTTATCGCGTTTCAGCAATCGTTTCTTTTGATTCGTGTGGCAGAATAAATCGTCTTAAAATTGTTGGAACAATTGCTGAATTATGCCTGCACAAAAAATAAAAACCAAACACGAAACAAATGTTATGGCTGAGTCGCGGACTAGGTCGCTTTCTTTAAGACGTTTCGCGGCTCTGCCCAAGATTGTGCAAGCGGTTCTTCAATGGCGCGTCGTCCCCAGGATAAACAGCCGAGATCAATCTCTTACACAATCGCTCTTGCACGGTGAGAGGATGTGAAACTTCTACACTTCATTCTTGCTCAGAAACTTATTTAGAAAAATAAGAGATGTTCACACACTTATTTTTCTTTCTCACACAAATTCATTTTTCTTTAAAACTCAAGAAACATAAATGAAAACTCTCTATAAGAAAAAGGCTCCTAAAACTCTTCTTCTTCTAATTTTGTTTTTCCAACCAAAATTCTAATTTATACTCAAGAGTTTCAAAAACATTTTTAAATGCTATTGAAAAAGTTATTATGGTGGAGTTAACACCATTAAAACCACAAATACATAACGGTCAAAATTAATGCAAAATTAAATTTTCTTTTATGGAAAACATTATTAAGATGTTAATTAACATCATTAACTCATTCAAGAAAAAACGGTTTTTGACATTAACTCAAAACAAATTATTCTTTAAGATGAAGAATAATTTTCATATTAAAACCATTTTAATGAGACACTAATTTATTGGAAATAAATAATGTTTTTAAAACATATATTCCCAACAATCCCCCACTTATATTTTTCAAAACATTGAGCAAGAACGTACAGAGTTGTGCATAAGCAAAGGTGTCTCGCGACTTGAACCTTTACGTAGTGTTAATAGGGATTCTTAAAATCTGACCATAGAGTGAACATAAGTCTTGAACTCTATGAGATAAAAAGATTGCTTAACACACACGACTATACTAGTGTAAAGTCTATAGCCAGCACATTACGGCCATGCGCTTGTATCCCAGTTTAATGAATGATCTAGAAAACTGCCCATATTCTCATAGAAAGCGGCCACACTTTCACATTCATATAGGTGAGTCTATCAAGAGTACTCCTGAATGTACCCCACTCTAAATAGAGATATAAACATCATTAAGAGTTTAAAATTTTAAAATTAAAAATTAAACTCAACCTTTACTCGCAGAGGATGTCATGCCGTGGATGAATTCTTCAAAAGCATGATTCTCGCATCTCCATATCACCTATGACTTCGTCTAGTCCCTTTGAACCTATTTCTAGGTTGGGTATCCATCATAGATGACTCAATCTCGATGGGCATCAACCTCATCCCTAAGATGTATTCACATCTTCTTATCAATCCTTTCGTCAAAGGACTAATGGAAACTCGTTTCAGACACTATATAATCCATATTCTCATAAAATCAAATCTTATAATTGTCATTACATTCTCAATTCATGCAATAGCCGCGGTACTATCACATTGGATTAATATGTCTGTTCCTCTATCCATTAGAGGATCGAATCGCTCCATCCCTTAAAGGATTCAACTGAAAGGATGTCCAATCATCTTCGCAATATCCTTAAAGGATTGCGGTAACCATTTAGATATTGTATTTCTAGGCGTAAGATGTGTTTGAAACACCACATAACCTTCTCAATATTTTACCAATTTTCCATACTAGGATTAGTAAATCTGAATATAAAACTCCCACTATGGAAGCAATATATTACACCCCCATTACAAAAAAATACTTATATATATATATAGTCAATCACGTAGCAAAGAAGCATACTGAGCTACCATACTCATGTCTAGTGCAATCACACACAATATCAAAAGCATTAGCACTAAACCAAGTGAGTGAAAACTTGTTTACAGTCAGACTATATATATATTTCTCTTCTTTTAAAAATTCTATTTTTATTGAAATGAAAATGAAAATGATCCAAAGAAAGAAAAAATCATTTCAAAAATATACACCATCTTCACTCAAGTCTTTCATGTCAAATAGCAAACTAAGCATGTTCTCAATTTCATTTTCATCCTATAAGTTAGAATAAAAATTCAACAAATCACTTATGCAAACAAAACAAATAGTATTGTGCATTTCACTTTCATTAATTCTGAAATCATTCGAATGAATCAAGTAAACAATTTTTATTTTATAAATTGTTTTAAGGTTGTTTTTCAGAATATAAATGATAACTTATCTAACTTATATGATTTCTTTTATTGTAGAAACTACACGATTTTCCATGCTTGGTTTACATAGATTCTTTAACTTACACAAAAGTATATATTTCTACTTATGACTATAACAAATCATACATTGTAGAAACAACATCAACAAAACAAGCATGTAAGTTATTTAGCGACTTGAATGCAAGAGTCAACAATTTTCTGTTTGCTTGTCTAAAAATAATAGGCTCATAAAAACTTTTTGCCAAAGATTTAATAGTTTAAAGAACAAAGTTACTCTCTATAAGAAGTTATCTTTCAAATTATAAGCAACAAAATATTCATGACTAAAATTTAGTCTCATTATATATGTTTTTCTAGGTTCATTCTTAGTGAATTACTTGTCACCTTCATTTTCTAGTTCCTCTAATTTAAATCAAATGTGTTAAAGCATAGGATATGGAACCCCCACTATTTTTTGACTCAAACAAGAATTTCAAAACAATATCCAAAGATCCCAAAATTGTGAAAAACTAATAACCAATGATCTAAACCCAAAACGCTTTGCACAATATAGAGAAAAATTCAAATAATTTTCGTAAAGTCAATATCGCCTAATTCACGACTCAAATGATCATATTTAATACAAGATACTAGAAGCATCAAGCTAGTATTTATAAAATTCTCAAATATTTTATTTCACTAAAAAACATTGCAAGTTGCGTAGATTTCAAAGTGTACATGCCTTTATGAGTTAGGTAAGATTACATACATGTTACTCAAAAATTCACCAAGTTTATAAGAAACTATAACATGCTCTCATTCGTTACTAACTCATTCATTTCTTAAAAAGCATGACAAAATCTCATATTCAAAATTCAATTCATGTTATGATAAAATTGTAATATTAAATTCAAACATTTTATCCATAACCTATCATTTGTAGTAGTGCAATGATCAAATTCAACAAATTTGTGATCTCAATCTTGTTAATAACAAGATAGGCGGAAACTAGAATTCTTTCTCATTTCGGAAGTATGAACATCTTTAACAAGATTGTTCTACCCAAAGTAAACTTTGAGATCGTACTAATACCGAAAATTCTAGTGATGTGACTATATCTCAATACCACTTTCTTTCAAACGATTTGGTTCAACTTTTGAACCATATCCTATCAAAACAAACATGGTGTAAAACACCAATATATACCAACCTCTCGCCGTATCGACAATTCACATTAACTTAGCTTGAAAGCGTTGTTAATAACATTTGATATCCTTACAATGCCATACAAGAATAGCAAATGAATTCATAATCAATATTATGTTCATTTCTTGGTGAGAGTTGGTATTCATATTTGTTTTGACTTGGTTTCTAATTATTTCGGTTTTGGTTTCGTATCAAATTCTATCTCATAAATTTCAATCTTATATGAGTCATATTTTTTTTGTCATGCACAATAATTCTCAACATCTTGTTCCCCTAAAATCTATTCTAAGATTGAACAATCAATTTGTTCAATTTAGAATGCCATTATTTGATCACAAAGAATAACTATAAATAGTTCATCAAACATACCTCAATTGCTTTTAAAGCTAAATTGTCCATTCTTTTTGCGCACCAACAAAGAAATCAACAACCCCATTGCTCCTCACATCCATTAATCTCCTCAAATTTTATTTCATTAGAAAATAAAAACTTGCTCAAGTAAGTGAATTTTCACTGTCACAATCACATACGTGTGAGCATTTGAAACCAAAAAATAAGTAAGGTATGCACTTACATAATTACTTGAAAATTAACTAATATGGTACTCCAAGTTTCTTTTAATTTTCAAACAAAGATTCAAAGTTATATAGTTATAATATCATATATTTATAACTCTCTATCAAGCATTTTATCAAACATATGTGGTGCACTAGTTTGATTGCTAACAATAATCTTCTTTTTCATTACCAAAACAAGAGTACGAAGTACTATAATCAAAACATGATCTTTAAAGTAAATTTCTTACATCTCTAATCTCTAATCTCAAGTATCATGTCTCATATTTTGGACAAACATACACAACGATTCTGAAATTACCAAATCTCTCAACCTAAATATCCAAATAGGAAATTTCAAAATGGGTTTTCAAGATAAGTTGCTGATCTACAAGTTTCATGTTATACACAAATCCAAAATGTCAACACAAAGATCAGAAAAACGAATTCAACAAGGACTAAATTTCTGCTCGTCAGAAATTTTCAGATACATTGTGCAGTTTTCTAAAATACTTTAAAAATACTTTCCAGACTCCAAAAATTCTGAAATTTGACATGGATGATTCTCATGATGTCTAATACACCCGGTTAAAATTTCAAGACCCAATTCAGTTTCGTGTAGGAGATAAAAATAAGACTCTACAGCATGTTAAAAATATTCGTTTAACATCAACAATATTTTTCTATGTTAGATATTCATGATAAAAATATTATCCATGTTACAATCCTAATCCATCAAAATTGGACATAAAATTTAACTCTAGGTATTAGGTTACCTAAAATTTCAAGCATCATTTTCAATTGTCAAAGAAAAAATTATCTGATTATAATTCTATAAAACGAAATAAAACAATGATACTTATCGCGTTTACGTTAATCGTTTCTTTTTGATTCGTGTGGCGGAATAAATCGTCTTAAAATTATTGGAACAATTGCTGAATTATGCCTGCACAAAAAAAAACCAAACACGAAACAAAAATGTTATGGCTGAGTCGCGGACTAGGTCGCTTTCTTTAAGACGTTTCGCGGCTCTGCCCAAGATTGTGCAAGCAGTTCTTCAATGGCGCGTCGTCCCCAGGATAAAACAGCCGAGATTAATCTCTTACACAATCGCTCTTGCACGGTGAGAGGATGTGAAACTTCTACACTTCATTCTTGCTCAGAAACTTATTTAGAAAAATAAGAGATGTTCACACACTTATTTTTCTTTCTCACACAAATTCATTTTTCTTTAAAACTCAAGAAACATAAATGAAAACTCTCTATAAGAAAAAGGCTCCTAAAACTCTTCTTCTTCTAATTTTGTTTTTCCAACCAAAATTCTAATTTATACTCAAGAGTTTCAAAAACATTTTTAAATGCTATTGAAAAAGTTATTATGGTGGAGTTAACACCATTAAAACCACAAATACATAACGGTCAAAATTAATGCAAAATTAAATTTTCTTTTATGGAAAACATTATTAAGATGTTAATTAACATCATTAACTCATTCAAGAAAAAAACGGTTTTTGACATTAACTCAAAACAAATTATTCTTTAAGATGAAGAATAATTTTCATATTAAAACCATTTTAATGAGACACTAATTTATTGGAAATAAATAATGTTTTTAAAACATATATTCCCAACAATTTCTATAGTTACAATCGGATAAGCTCTGATTCCCTCCATTAGATCGAAAATCCTAATTTGTAAATGATTTGAATACGAAAACATTTTGTGGGTAATTCAGATTACAACATGCGAGCATTAATATAAAGTCGGATTCCAAATTGGGTTAAGGATTTGACTGGAAAATCAAATTCTTTATGGCTTTTCAAATGGGAAGGATTCTTTGCCATCGTTGTTGTTGATGATGATTTATTTTTTGTCGAAAAAAATCATTGGATTCGAAGATGGGTTTGATTAGGGTAGATTAGAAACTAAGAGAAGTTTTGGTTTTTTGATTTTGGTGAGAGAAAGTTAATCTTCTTGTTTGATTATTGGTGGGGAATGGGATTGAAGTTCTGTTTGTGGGTCTTTTTACAAGCTTAAGAAGCAAAGATCTAGGGTCCCACGGGAGGGGAAAGTATTTTGGTGAAATGTTGATGAAATTTTGGCGGGGTTTAGTGCGCCAAAACTTAGTTATTCCCTCCAACAAAGATTGCAATTGTGAAATATATTGATGAGTGCATACGGATCAATGAGTTGTCATAGTTTACTGTCGTTAGATCTGAAAGAGAATGTACCCGATGTAAAAATATGTGGAACGGATTGGATTTTCCATGACAAAGGTTTGGTGGGAATTTAGATCGCCAGATTTAAGGGGATATTGGGATGTGTTTGCTTCAAGTCCAATCACGAAAGTAAGAAATAATAAAGAAAAAGAAAAAGGGTAAATTTAGGTCATACATCATACATGTATACACGTTTCAATGATACTTGTGCCCCTTGTTTATGGCTTGGTCAAGAGAATTGTATCATTTGTAATCAGTGAAATATGGTTGCTTATAAAAATGTAAAAGTCAAGTTGTTATGCTATTAGATAAATAGGGAGGATCTATGGACACTCTTAGATGGACAAGGTCGGACAAGATTTGCGTCATTTTCTCCGTAAAATCCAAACGATAATGAATTTAAGTCTAATATTTTGATGGCATATTCTTCTTATAAGACTCTACATTCCTACAAAAAAATGAGCACAATTCGAGATGTATAAAACCACCATCTACCCCTTTCAATACCAGTCGTTCAAAATTAATGGTTAAAATTAAGATCGATATATGGTCGGGTTTGCTATATCGAATTGCTTTCATTTTTGGTAGGAATATAAAGTCTTATAATAGGAACATATCATTAAAATATTAGACTTAAATTCATTGTCGTTTGAGTTTGCCGGAGAAAATGGCGCAAATCTTGTTCGACCTTGTCCATCTAAGAGTGTCCATGGATCTTCCCGCTTAGATAAAATTGATGTAATTAAGTGAAGTCGATCAGTGGATATTAGGTGAAATTGATGGATAACATAAAAAGTCGAAGAAATTTGACTGAAGTTGGGTAAAGTCGAGCGACATTTGTGAGACTGATGAATACCTGAGAAATTGATGAAATCCAGGTGAAGTTGGTGAAATTAATCAGTAAGATCGGTGGACACTCGATGAAATTGATGGGTAGTCAAGAAAATGGATGGAATGCCGATGATACGAGTAAGGTCAAGCGATATTGCGTAAGCTTGATGGATAACAGGTAAAATGAGTGTGGTCACTGGACATCCGGTGATTTTGGTGGATAACCGGATAAACCAACGAAATGCGAGTGTAACTCCTGTCTATGATTCGTTGAAATATTCACCCGACTCAAGAATTTGTTCGTTCTCATTGGATATATATACTTCGATATTTTCATAAGCCGATTCCAAAACAAGATTTTACGATTTTACAATTTGTTTAGTCTCACTGGATGCTCATAGAGATTTACATATTAAGGTGATTTGAGAAAGACTTATAATATGTTCAAGTCAAGTATACGACTCTAGAATTCATTGATTAGTTCCTTGATATGCCCTGCTAAAATATCTGTCATATCCGAAAAGAAAGATAAAACCTAAAAAGTTATCTTTCATTTTGTGTCTTTCTCTTATCCTCTCGTCCTAGTACATTTTTTTTTTGAAGCATATATTTTATTAAAGAAGTTGAATTACAACTTGTCGTGGGTATGTGGAACCCACGGAGTCTTGGAATAAAATGTGACTGATAAAGGATGGGATTGCCTAGTCCCATATTTTGGTTGAATAATTTCCTGCTTGGCTTCCATCGGCCGCATGGTTTGCTAATTCGTCCGCTACTTGATTTCCTTCCCTGTAGTTGTGTTGTATAGCAACTTGTGGGATTTGCCTTAGTCTCCTTTTTATTTCTTCATGTTTCTCCCCTAACCTCACTCAGAGAAAACTAAAACTGAGAAATAATGAACCCTAACTTGTCATTATTTTTTCCCCCGTCTAAACCCATAAAACTAATAAGGAAACTTAGACCTTAAGAAAGACAAAAAATATGAATTCAGTCTGATTCTTAGACCACCAAAGTATACATATACATGTATCCTCTCGAGAAATTTGGCAATCCTCAAGGTCGTTTTGACGATCTACCGAGGTACAACCACAAATAAGATATAAAAGTCGTTATATTAGACAAAATCGTATATGATTCGGGATGCGATACTATTGTATCTAGTAACAAATTTGGATTTTCATACCAAATTCAGATTCACTAGTGAATTAAGTCCATCAATTGCTTTGTGTCCGGTTATGTTCCTAAATTTGGGGCCCGTTGGCAATCTAGATACCCGACTAGTATATTGGAATCTCACAATGTCTCATAGGTTAATGATTTTTTAAATCAAATACATTTGTCTAGTTTTTATTTTTATTTTTTCCCAATTCTTATTTCCGATTTTTTCTTAGGTTTAATCTTTATTAAGCACACTAATAAAAAGTTATAATTAAACGTTTATAAGGATAACATGGATTAAAGCCTAAAGGAGGTCTTAGTATCAATTAATCTCATGTAAGATTCATTTGAATCTGTAGTTCATTCAATGTTATCTGATTGCTTAGATATTTATATAAACAGATAGTCAAATAAAAAATCAACCGATTTTGGAATTCGTTGAATCCAATTGGATATACTTAGAGATTTACATAAGTTGAGCCCCAAAAAGATTTATCTCAATCAAAGTAATGTATTTTATCTCATTGGGATATGTTCAAGAATTTATTGTAGTCTGTTCCTAACAAGTTCATCCAACCCTACAATACATACGCTATAATCACAATTTGTTATCATTAGATTTTGTTGGACATAAATACTTAGATATTTACTGAAGAATATTACGTATAAGACAGAATTCCCTGCTATCTTCGTATTTCATTTACTCTCATCGAAAATGCTTAGTAAATTACATAGGCTGATTCCATATAATATTATTCGTCTTTAGAATTCATTCGATCAAAGAGAAAAAATATTCTCGGTTGTCAACAATATCTGAACAAATCAACTTGAAAAGTGTAAAAAAGGAGAATGAAATGAATCGAAAAACTATCATACCTTTAGACCTGTCCAATACTCAAGTTCCTATTACTGATCTTGTTCCTATTTATGTATTAAAATTTTAAAAATGCAGTAAGCTAATGGATTTCTTCTTGTCAAAACTGTTTCTGGTTGAACTTCAAGAACATTATCATTGAGGGTGATTGTCAAGTAGTCGTTAAGATCTTAAAGGGAGAATCTCACTCATCACCTTGGAGAATCTGGAAGACCTTGGATGATATCATAGGATTACAATCATGTTTTGATATCCGCACTTTCAATTTCACTCCAAAATGTGCAAATTCTGCCGCGCACTGTCTGGCTGTTCATGCTTTATCAAACAACATCCAAAATAGATGGACAACTGATCAGATTCCTGCTAGTATTACTACCCTCTGGGATATAACCACAAGCTAGTTCTTCTTATTCCTTCTCTATACCAAAAAAAAAAAAAAAAAAAAAAATGCACAAATAGAGTGTATGTATTAAAATTTTAAAAAAATACTACTAAAAACTTTCGACCCCTATACAATGGTGTCACACTGTTCAAAAAGTCTTAAAAAATGTATTTTATTATCAAAACCATGAGAACCGTTAGATTAGATTTACTTTGGACACTTGGAAAATGGTGATGAGTGAGATTAGACTATTTTTATTTCTGACCTTTGGAGACAAATGAAAATGGTGTCAGAAATAAAAATAGTCCAACCCAACTACATTACATACATATAATTACTCTAAGAGATGTGCACGTGGTTTCCGCTCGTGTTACTAATCGCAGCCGTACATCTTTATGTTTAGGTACCCGAGAACTCAAAAGAGTATATAATCGAAGAAGACAGAGTAAACCTAAAACTTTAACCTAATTCATATCTCACTCTCGCCTCTCCTCTGTCTCTCCGCCTCCTTCCTCTCCCTCACTCAGTAACCTAACAATGCAAAATATGAACCCTAACTCGATTTCATCTATTTTTCTTTCTAAAACACATCTTCTATCCCCAAATCGAGATGAAGAAAAAGAAAACAAATCGAGAAAAACCAAATATCGTCTGCATCAACAATTTTGGATGGCCAAGATTCCCGATACTCAAAGTTAGTAATCGATTAGAGATGATAATCTCCCCGTGAAGAAGAAAGATACCCAAACTTTTCAACAACAAAGAGTTCCATAATCGGTTTTGAATTTAGAATTTCCTAATATCTATGCTACATCGATCTATAAAATCACCGGAATGATTGGGTTTTATCGACGGTGGTTTGTATGACTAATGCAGAGTCTTATACTTGGAATTTGAGAAGGACCAATTTCATAGTCGATAGATCAGCCACAAAATTTTGTTGTTAAACAATGTAAACTTACTGGTGCTAATCCTCTTTCTCAGGATATGGTAAGAGTTCTTTTCTATTTGTTCGTAATTTTGAGATTTTACAAGACATTTATTAGTAATTGATGGAAAAATTGAAACTTATCTTAAAAACTAGTTATTGGAAGGATTAATAGGAAAGACGATAACATGATATTGGTCCTGTTCATGACATTGTTGGCTAAGCTTGTATAGTTGGTTAGTAAGTGCAGTGGATCTTTTAAAAAAATTAAACTTTCAACATGTCCGGAATACTATCCAGGCTTTCGTATGGTTCCAATACAGATCATGCAATCGAAATTTTGAAGTTCGAAGAACTATGCAACATGGTCATTACTAATTGTGTTATCTTAAATGGTTAGTATGACCTCTGAAAAGGCTTAAATTTGTGCACGAATGAAAATCTTGTGGTTGATTTTCTTATGGTGTAGTGCTTGACCACCGCTTGTAAAATATTCACCGGATACCACCGTTTCATCGATTTACCTTTTTTGTGTGGTTTTCATTTTGCAAGTGCATCTCTTATTGAGGACCATTTGTTCCCGAAAAAATGCTATTAGCGGGATAAATGAAAGTGGGACAATTAATCCGCCACTCCCCCGTCTATGATTGGACGCCTGAGATTCATCTAAAATTGGACGTTTGTTCTAGCCGACAAGTAATTGTACCATCGGATCGATCAATTTTTCTTTTTCTCATTTTTCATGAAATGTTTAATGTAGTAATATTTAGTATCTCATCGTTGTAACTGAAATAATAAATGTATTTATCAATTATAAAAGAATTATTTTGAATTAATTTTTCGATTTATTAGTAGCAAACTAGCAATTTTTTAATTTCGAATTTTGTATTGATGTTGGCTTGAAAACCCAACCTCGTGCAACCTAGGAATTTGTATTGGTCCAACTTTGACTTTCATTGTTCTGAACTTTTGTAGAAGCGCCTAAGGCAATTCCAATTCCTAATATGTTGTTACACTAGAACCTAGAAATTCAAATTCGCATCAGTTGAACTTTGACCAATTGGGCATTTATTGTTCTAAGCTTTTGTGGCGGGAAAGCAATTTCGGTTCTCAATGTGTTGTTGCGATTCCCAATGTGTTGTTGCTGTTCTCAATCTTAGTTGTGGAATGATTTGGGAACTACCAATGTTACTTGTTGAATGATTTGGTAACTATTTGCCAACTACCACTCAGTTGCTTTAACCTACCGTAATTACGAAATCACAATATTTGGCTATTTACAAAGCTAATTGCTAAATAAATTCACAACAACATGTAAATTCACTGCCATATTGTTTGGCAAGTACCGACAACTACCAAACTGTAGTTGTTAGAATATTCGGCAAGTAAATAACAACCAAAAAAAACAAGTGGGTCTAATCTATGACATTTAACAAATGACGTATTTGGCTACCACAAATTAAGTTGCCAAAAGTTTGCATAGCAACTAGAATTTTTTAGTAGTTGCCTTTGCATTTGGAAACACCCCATACGGCAACTAAAGCTTCGCAACTAGCTTTAGTTGCCTTTTTGTTCGGCAACTCAAAACTCATTTTAGGCAACTAAATTAGTATGGTTGCCAATGCTCGGGTTTTTTGTAGTGCCACATCCTACCGCGCCAAGGCATGCCAATCATGCAAGTCGCACCCCTGTGCCAATGACAAATCATGCTAGCCACACCTACCGTGCCAAGGCATGCCAACCATGCTATCCATACCCCTGTGCAAATGGCAAACCATGCCAGCCACACCTACCGCGCCAAGGCATGCCAACCATGCTAGTCGCACCCCTGTGCAAATGGCAAATCATTCCATCCACACCTACCGCGCCAAGGCATGCCAACCATGCTAGCCGAACCACTGTGCCAATGGCAAACCATGACAGCCACATGCCAAGCCAAACCGCACCTTGCCTTGGCCCCAGCCATGCTAACCGCACCATGCGCCCATGGCATGCCAAGCCCTTGGCCCCATCCATGCTAGCCGCACCACGCGCCCATGGAATGCCAAGCCCTTGGCCCCTCCATGCCAAGCCAAACCCTTGGCTCCACATGCCAAGCCAAACCGCACCTTTCCTTGGCCCTAGCCATGCTAGCCGCGCCATGTTCCAACGGTATGCAAAACCCTTGGCCCCACCATGCCAAGCCAAACCGCACCTTGCCTTGGCCCTATCCATGCTAGCCGCACCATGTGCCAACGGCATGCCAAACCCTTGGCCCCACCATGCCAAGCCAAACCGCACCTTGCCTTGGCCCTAGCCATGCTAGCCGCGCCATGTTCCAACGGCATGCCAACGCTTGGACCCACCATGCCAAGCCAAACCGCACCTTGCCTTGGCCCTACCCATGCTAGCCGCACCATGTGCCAATGGCATGCCAAACCCTTGGCCCCACCATGCCAAGCCAAAATGCACCTTGCATTGGCCCTAGCCATACTAGCCGCACCATGTGCCAACGACATGATAAGCCCTTGGCCCCACCATGACAAACGCACCTAGCCGCGCCACCATGCTGGCCTTCCCTACGCGGCTATCAAAAACGAAGGCGTGCGACGATCAACGGTCCCCCTTCAATCCTAGGAGCAAATCGTAGCCATCCAAGGTTACCTGACGACGCATGGTAACCTTTGGCCCGAAAAACTAAGTTTGGCCACGCCAAACCATGCCAGGCCAATGGCATGCCAACCTAGACACGCCACCATGCTGGCCTTCCCTACGCGGCTACCAAAAACGAAGGCGTGCGACGATCAACGATATCCCTTCAATCCCAGGATCAAATCCTAGCCATCCAAGGTTACCAGACAACGCATGGTAACCTTTGGACCGAAAACCTAAGTTTGGCCACGCCAAACCATGCCATGCCAACGGCATGCCAACCTAGCCACGCCACCATGCTGGCCTTCCCTACGCGTCTACCAAAAATGAAGGAGTGCAACGATCAATGATCCCCCTTCAATCCCAGGAGTAAATCCTAGCGATCCAAGGTTACCGGACGACGCATGGTAACCTTTAGCCCGAAAACCTAAGTTTGGCCACGCAAAACCATGCCATGCCAACGGCATGCCAACCTAGCCGCGCCACCATGCTGGCCTTCCCTACTCAGCTACCAAAAATGAAAGCGTGCGACAATCAACGGTCCACTTTCAATCCCAGGAGCAAATCCTAGCCATCCAAGGTTACCAGACGACGCATGGTAACCTTTGGCCCGTAAACCTAAGTCCTGCCACGCCAAACCATGCCATGCCAATGGTATGCCCACCTTACCGCGTCACCATGATGACCTTCCCTACGCGGATACCAAAACGAAAGCGTGCAACGATCAACGGCTGTCTTTCCTCTTGAGATGCAAAATCTCGACTGTCAAAGGTCACCAAGCTACCAAGTCTCCCGGCGAATTTCCAGAGGCAACAACAACATGCTACATGTTTTTCACAAAAACACTCGAGACATCAACACATATCACAAACTGGGGGATCCTCTTTGGGTATTGGCTTGGCGGTTTACAGCGTGCGGCGTACACTTCGCCCGTCATAAGGAAGTGTCATAAGGATGAGGCGGTTAGTAAATACAGGGAGTTAATGGTGAAACGTTCTTTTTATGGAACATCAATTCCATGCGTTAATGGTTTTATGGAACATCAATTCCATGCGTTAACGTTACCACCTCCTCCCATTGATTCACCTATTTTTCCATTCCTTAATGAGACCAGAGTAAGTTTCACGACTTGTATAAATAGGTCTTACCTATTTCCACCGAACAACAAGTTCAGAGGAGCATACACCACTCAGAAAACGTTTGCTAGCTTTTCATACGTTAGCTTCCCACTTTCTGATACAAGTCGTAACACAACTACTCTTCCAGAATCAACTATTGTGGTCTCATCACTTTCCTTGCTTCCCTCCCCAAAACCAACCCATTTTCCTCCACTTTGTGACCGAAGCAAGTCCGGAACGGCCATTTCTTGGTTTAGGCCGGACTTGTATAGATTGATCCCTCGAATCTAAAGTACTCCCTTGCAGTACATTGTTTAGGGTTTAAATTCGTTTCTCACCCACCCACCCGAAATTATCGAAATCAACAGAAACCATTTTCACCCACAAAAAACTGGCGACCACAGGGGGAGATTGATCTTTCGGTTACAATGTCAATCTTCGACCATCGATCTCATGCTTCGACCTAGATATCAAGATGGTATAAGTAGGCAATCCGCTCAAGGATCGACGACTTAGTTACCAGACGGCTCGATTATCAGTCATGACATGACAAGGGATTACTGGGGACTTCCCAGAAAATTGAAGCAAACGATCCTCCCGAGAATCAGCAACTCGGTTATCAGGCAACTCAGTAACAACTGGGGATTTTCTACAATCACGGCGGCGCTTCCGATAAAACTCAGTATTACACCATGACGGTTCCCTTTTCATCAAGAGACCTGAGAAACCGAGTAAGTATTACCTAGACAAGATACGTGGTTTGCTATTTCAAGTTTCCATGAGAATAAAAAAACCGATAGTCATGTTATGTTTCATCCCATGTCATCTACCAAACGCACGGTTCCATGGTTTTCCTGGGATGCTTGCAACACTTTTAATCATAACCAAGATAACATTCATTCCTAAACAAATTATTCCTAAACAATTCAGTCCAGAAGAATAATCCAAAATCATCAAGGTAAAATTTATCTGTCAACCCCAAAAATCCAGAAAATCAAAACCATAAACCAGGCGTTTCCATTTGCCTTTCAAAAAAAAAACCTAAAAATAAGAAGTTCAAAAGACAGAAATGTATTCAAGGAAAGTTTTCTAACAACGGCTTACTCCTCTTAGCAAAGGCCTCCCTCGTACTCTGGAGAGCCTCCCTTTTCAACTTCACTTGCCTGCATAATTTTTTGAATTCCGCTTCCTGCTTCTTCACCATGTCTGCGGAAGGACCTTCGATTATTTCGACCAGCAACTTTTCGACCTCAGAGAAACCGTCAGCGAACCAAGGAGCATTAAACTTCAACTATATGCATATATCGTGATGAAACCTCCATCTTGAGATTACATCCTCAGAAACCGTGTGACCAGTCACGTTACGCATGTCGTCAATCGAAGACTAGGCTTCCTGCACACGCTTGACCAGCACATATCGACTAGTAATTTTCGTGGTCGTGACAATATGACCGTAGCTTTCCCATATCTTGGTGTATAACGCCGCATGTTTAGCTGGCACGCTAAATCCCCTAATCAACACGTGACCCAGATAAGAAACCAGGTATGGAGGAACAAAGGCGGCGCCTGCGACTGCATCAGTAACTGGCAAAGAGTTCCTAAAAACAATTGCGCCAACATTCACATGAGCAATATCCGTTGTCTGAGTCACAACAATGCTTCCATCTTGATTGGCCTATGTTTCAAAGCTACCAGGCTTGGATGACACGGCTGGAGACAAAGCCGTGTCTTCACCAGTTTCCTTCTCAAGTTCATCTTCAGAACCGGCTTCGCTCTGTGATATCACGGCTTAGACACTCTTCATAAAAAAAAAAAAAAAAAAAAAAAAGAAGGAAGAAGAAGGACATGGAGAAGCTCAGTGATTCACTTTCAGACCGACTAGAGGAAGATTCAGCACTGCTATCGGAAGAACTACTCTCGCCATCTTTGGACTTTAAGCTTTCATCCTTCTCGGTTTACCCATCACCATGAATAAGCTCGGTACTGCCACCATCCGTCTCGAGAAGTAATTTTTTCTGACTACTTGCAAGTTTGGCAAAGGCGTTCACGCTGCTGAGACCCTAGGCAAGATACAAGATGCATGCTCAGAAAAGAAACAAGGATATACACGATCCAACTGAAATCAAGAAGAAAATCATATGTACCCGCATATTGGAAGAACTAAAATTCGGAAGAGCCGTCGGACCCGACTGAAAATCACCAGCACGGTTTTTACACCTTCTCTCCTTTGCTTGGGGACTATCCACATCCGGGCTAACGGATTTTCGTTTGGATAAAGAAGGATCCTTCATCAGTGGATGCTTTGCTAAAACCGCAGGATAAGGCTTACCGCGACAGTTTTCTACCACACCATTCACAAATCCATGGATAACGGGAGACTCATACTGCCAAAATATGTTATATTTGGAAGTTGTTGATGGATTTCGTTCCGCAAGCAGAAAAGGCAAACTTTTACCCAGCACAAGAACACTAGCATCGAGAAAATTTGGCAACGGGACTTCTGGAGCAACCGGCTGACGAACGAATGGGACCCCTTGGTCAAAACCCATATGCCGAGCCGCTCTATCGATATTGTAAGAGATTACTTTGCAATATCCTCGAAAGAAAGATGGCACATGACCGGGCGTGCAACTTTGCATGAACACCATCTCTCCAACACTCAGATCCTCTTTATCAAAGGACAAAGACATGTTCGGAACAGGAGCAAAGCTACTGATTTGAGTTATAGACGTATGCACCGGAGCCTATGGACGAAAATTAACCGCGTACGAGTTGTCAGGAAGTCTGAACAGGTTCGAACCAGTCTTTGGATGCCTGTTCGACCAGCGCAGTATCCTAGATCCACCCCAAGAATCGGGAAGTACAACCAACGGTTTCGGGGCATACTTCTCGAAATGCTCCCACAGCCATGCCTGGAGAAAGGCGACATGAATACACGAATCCACTTTCATGTAGCCGTTTGAGGCGCGCATGTCCGAAACCAGCAGATCCAAGTGTGCATACAGAGAACCAAGAAACAAACCGCCAATAGGGAGAACGACGCCTTTTGCCAATTTTATGGCAAACTTGATAAGTTCCTACCTTATCTCTTTCTTACCCGAGACGTCGTCAAAAATATCTTTGGATAGCCAAAGAGCCAAGAATGCCGCGACATGAAGTATACTATTCTTTTGGTTCGGCTCTAACACGTCAGGAAACCACTGAGATACCCACCAGTCATAGAAGCACTTCGCCTCGTTTTCTTTCCGAATGAATCCTTTTGATTTCGCAACCAGGGCGGCGCGCATTTCTTCTTCATCTACATACAACTTAACATCGAGGTTTCCGATCACGGGAAGATTCAGTAATACAGCCACACTCTCTAAGGAGATGGTCATTTTACCCCACCTACATATGGCCGTATGGGTATCCGGACACCACCTGGAAATGAAAGCAACCAAGCCTGGAATATCTTTCCTAATCTGAAGCACTACGGGAGCGCAACAACATCAATTATTTGCGCCTTGGTCAAATTGGTTTTTACATGCTCTTGGCTCATCATGAAACACATCCATTTCTCGAAGGAACGCAACGGACTATCAAAGATTTTTAAATCGATAGGAGAGGCACGATATTCTTTCCTCTTAAGAAAAAACCTTATTACGCCTCCTGGCCGAACCGACCGGTCTCCTCCCACACTTTCCGGACCAGTTAGAAGAAGCGACACGTACTTGGGGTGGTTTCTCTTAATCGTGGCCGATGTTGTAAAGAATTCATCACTTACGTTTGGCTTGGAGTTGCCAACGTCTCTCGGCACATCAGAACTTTCCTCAAGTGACATCATAATGAAGATTCTCTCACGCTACTTTTACCTTCCAAACAACTACAATGGAACAATATGAAGAGAAATCATTACGAAAGTACATGGAAGTTATTTTGTCAGACAAAAGAGATCCACCGAAGACGCAAGCCAGTTTGTTCGAGATCGTAATATGTATACAAAAAAGAAATGGAGATGGGCACGCCCAACATCATCGCTGCATGCCAAGGTCGTACCCTGCAGCATAAAATTCGTGGCCAACCAAGGAGGCACACCTTACCATGGAAACCATGTAAACGGCCACGCAAAGCCAAGGATTAAACCCTAGAAATTAGGTTTTCATGGGAAGGGAGTGACAGTTACTGTCTCGTTCTGAATTTGCATAGTAGGTTAAGGTGGTCAATATTACAACGATATTCACGCATAAATACTACTAGGAGCTCATGCAAAACATGCCTACGGCCAGGAATTACACCAACATGGAAGAACAACATTTTCTACAAGGTCATGAAAAAGTACGCATACAACTAGGGCTTTGCACCAACAAGGAAGCAAAAAGAAAGCAAATTAAAGAGGAAGTGCAAGTGCCGGAAGACATACCTAGTCCGCTCGGCCGCTTCACCATTATCACACAACAAGAGCAAAGAATATATGATGGAGGCGTGAAGTAAAGGGAGAGGCCGCCACCCCTTTTATAGACGTGAGGCTTGGGAATTTGAATAAGTAAAGGACTTCCTATAAGAGTCAAGTAAGGAAAAGATGCAACTGGGCCCGTGAAAATAAATCACCAAGCCGTCCGCGCCATGCCTTGGCCCCACCACGCCAAGCCGTCCATGGACGCCTCGCTAAACCACACCTTACCATGACCGCACCGCGCCAAGTTTTTCGTTCCATCGTCGTGGCCACATCATGCCAAGACCGTATGCACCATGCCTTGGCCTCACTTGCCAAACCGTCCGCCATGCTTTGCCTTTCCAAGCCGTCCGCGTCGTGAACTTTCCAATACCAACAAATTCGCCAAGTCAGCTTCATGACGCTCCCTAGCCCGGTCAAGGTAATGTACAGCCAGACCAAGCTAGCAATTTTCGTCTCACCACTCCATGGTCTGCATCCCCATCACAATTTATGCACGGTCGCCAACACGGGAAACATAAACTCTCTAAACCTCTCGAAAAGGTTAGACAGATCTTCCTGACCATCGTGCATGATTTACGTTTCGATTCTGTCCTTGTCTGTCCCCATCTTATGCTTACCTCGCAACAACGCCCCTGTTCCGAGCTAAGCAGGGGACTTAATGTTGATGTTGGTTTTTAGCTTAGGGTTAAAATCGTAAAACCCTAGGCAAGACAGTGACGTCGTAGGGTTCGAGTAATAATAGCTCCAATAAATGTATTTATTGAACCCTTTAATTTGTCTGCGAGAAAATTACCAGGGTACCTTATTTTTTTAATGCTAATTAGGGTTTCGACAAGCCAAAACCCAAATTCTCACACCGCGCGTACCAATGGCTCATCATGCGAGCCACATCCTACCGCGCCAAGGCATGCCAACCATGCTAGACGCACCCATGTGTAAATGGCTCATCATTCCAGCCACCACTACAAAAAATACGACCAAAGGCTACTTGACCAATGGTAGTTGCTTATTCCAATCTTTAGTTTCCAATCACTTTATGCAATTAGTGTTAGTTGCTCAGCCTTAGTAGCGTAAGGGGTTGTTGTCTTATTTTTAAGGCAACAAGTGCGCAGCGGTTAGTTGGTAGACACATCTTAAGCTACTAGTATGGGCAGTTGATAAATAGTAGACACCAAATAGGTAAAGCCACTAACTTTTGTAATTGTCACGATATTGGCGAAAACACTAAAGCAACAACAATCTTTTAGTGGATTAACAGTTTTTGCATATAGAGGTCTATCTAGTGGCCAACAACATGAAACCACTCTCTTTTGTAGTAGTTGTTTTATTTGCCTAATCATTTGAGCCACTAATTCTTTTGTCCAGTTGTTCAATAGTTTACAGACATATGACTAAAACATATAAAACTACTGTTTTAGTGGCTTAACTTTTAGAGCCACTAGTGTACCTAGCAGGCTAGTAGTTTAATGGTTAGAGCTACTAACATCACTTAGTTAATTGCCATATTTTCCGTAATTTTTGCCGTGTTATTATTATTAGCTGACTTATTTTTGGCCGTAATTTTTGCGATAATATTTTGTTTCCAATATCACAGATCCGTGTCATTATTATCATTAGATGGTTGCGCTATTTTGGCCGTAATATTTGTGGTTAATAATATATTGTTATGCTACTTTGGCCGTAATATTTTCGGCTAGTAATATATTATTTCCAATTGGATAGATCCAAATAAATGAAATTTCAATTAAAAGGAATTATCATTAATACAAGGAAGTTTCTAAGGATTTTGGTCAAAAGAATAAACATCCTAAAAAATAATGATATGTTTTTAAAAA
This sequence comes from Papaver armeniacum, assembly GCA_023531295.1. Lineage (NCBI taxonomy): Eukaryota > Viridiplantae > Streptophyta > Magnoliopsida > Ranunculales > Papaveraceae > Papaver > Papaver armeniacum. The sequence continues at coordinate 551,225 of JAJJWW010007129.1, forward strand.
CATTATTATATTGAGCCATGGAACGATTACACATAAATCTGTAACGATTACACATAAAAAAAAAATAGACAAAAAAAAAAAAAAAAACAATAATTATGACATGAATACATTAAGTGCAGCACGACAAACACTTGATAGAAACCTTCTTTAGTTGTAGGTGGCTTTCTTTGTAAAGCAGGAAGAATGACTTTCCAAAATTCAAATATATAAAGACGCTATGGCGCATCCTAGTAACTGTGTCATGAAGAACATTGTTTGCATAAGGGAACTGTGTCATGAAAAACATTGTCGCATCAATAGATAAATGAGTGAGGGACGATAGAATTCATAACCTTAATAACTAAGAACTGTACCTTAAAAGATTTGATGCATAAAATAATTACCATACCGCTTAACAGATTTGGTTTCGACAAAGCCTCACATGTATCCTGCACCAAAAGACATGAGAAACTCATTTGCCACATCTTCAGTGTGGAAACCCACATCTGGAATGGGATATGATCTCTTTGTTAACAACAATATGGAAATTGTGTTTGTAAATCATCTAACCTGTGGATACGGAAACCATCAAAAAGCGTGAGACAATCGAAACATGGAAAATAGAAAAAGATTTAGGGGCTCAAGCAGTAATGACTAATCTTAAAGTAAGCTCATCTCGTTTCATATAACTTGCATGTTTTAAAGTAACTTCGAACTACTGATAAAAATGTTGAAGTTCACAGCATCCGTGAACAGCTTTGTTCCTACAATATGAAAAAGAATATTATGTTAAGGTCGAGATTCATCTCAGACTCAACCAGAACTGCTTGACATAGTATATGGTTATGCATAATATAGATAAAATCTTACCAAGTAAGAGAATGGTTTTTCGTGTGCCTTAAATTGTCAAAAGCTTACTGGAAGATAAAGAATCTATATATTTCAATATTAAAACCATTTCATGTTGTGTTCGATCAAAAAAATATGTAGCATACACAACAAATAACATCTATCTATAACAGAACTTCATTTTCACTTAATAAAATTGATCAACTGTATGACATCCAACCAAACCCCATTATACAATTACAAACAGTACATTCAACAAAAAATTAGATTCAGAGAACTATCAATTATGATTATCAAAAGTCAGTATTAGTATCAGACAAAAGTAAACCTATAAACAATAAAGAACTTACATGATCCTCTACTTGAAAAATCAAACAAAAACCATGACTAAAAACCATCAAAACATGAACCAGGAACACACACATACACAAAAAGAAAAAGAAAATCCCCTTAACCAATAACAACATAAAAAATCCTAAAAAAAAATTCATAAAAATGAAGGACCCAAACGTATATGGGTTTCCCAGATACAAAAATAAAAAAAATAGGGGACATTTAATCAAATCAATGCAAAATTGAGATTATGCCAGATTAGGGTTATCAAGAAAACTGACTCACTGATGGTTATAGAAAAATAAATTAGGAGAGCCCTGAATAGATGGTAAGGTCAACCCACTGGCGTTTTCTTTCCCGTCGCCAACCTTTAAACATCATAGAACAAATCAGAAACTAGATCTAAATATAATCCCAGCATAAAAAGAACATCCGAAATTAATGAAAAAAAAACTGACCTGTCATCGGTACTAGTCTTTGATTCAGCTCTATCGTGGAAAAATCTGCGGAAAAAAAACACTTAAATCGTTTAGAATCATGAAGGAATTATACATAATCGTTTCAAACAAACCATGGAAATAATAGAACTCACCGCCATTTAAACTTCTAACCATCACTATTCATACCTCCATTTAAAAGAAAATGGAGGTATGAATAGTGATGCATAACAGGTTATGCATCTACAAAATTTGTTGCATAACTTGTTATGGCATTCTCGAAATCGGTTGCATAACATGTTCTGCAACTTTTTTTTTTTGCATGACTTGTTATACAGTCCAGAAAACGGTTGCATAACACGTTATGTAGCTACTTTTTTCTTATTATTGAAACCAACAAAAAATAAGGCTGCTGTTGATGGTGGTTTTTAGACAAGGGGTAAAATCGTAAAACCCCATGACCTAGTGTTACCCGCAACACATTAACAAAGAGCATTTAACTCAGGTGTAAATAATTAATAGGGGTATTTTTCAAAATACCAGATTAGGGTTTTCAACACAGAACCCTAATTCTAAAACCAAGCCGCATACTGCGCACCATGGCAACAATGCCAAACCAAGCCGCATACTGCGCACCATGGCAACAATGCCAAACCAAGCCGCATACTGCGCACCATGACAACAATGCCAAACCAAGCCGCACCCTGTGCACCATGGCAGCAATGCCAAACCAAGCCGCACCCTGCGCACCATGGCAGCAATGCCAAACCAAGCCGCATACTGCGCACCATGGCAACAATGCCAAACCAAGCCGCATACTGCGCACCATGGCAACAATGCCAAACCAAGCCGCATACTGCGCACCATGGCAACAATGCCAAACCAAGCCGCACCCTGCGCACCATGGCAACAATGCCAAACCAAGCGCGCACCCGCGCACCATGGCATCAATGCCAAATTTCCAAGCCGCTATGCCTTTGGCCCACGCCAAATATAGCGCCCTAGGTTTGCAAGACTTGCAACTAGGTCAACATGGCCGCACGTGCCATTGGCACATTCCAACACGTGTCGCAAGCCATATTTCCAAGCCGCTATGCCTTTGGCCCACGCCAAATATAGCGCCCTAGGTTTGCAAGACTTGCAACAAGGTCAACATGGACGCACGTGCCATTGGCACATGCCAACACGTGTCGCAAGCCATATTTCCAAGCCGCTATACCTTTGGCCCACGCCAAATATAGCGCCCTAGGCTTGCAAGACTTGCAACTAGGTCAAAATGGCCGTACGTGCCATTGGCACATGCCAACACGTGTCGCAAGCCATATTTCCAAGCCGCTATGCCTTTGGCCCACGCCAAATATAGCGCCCTAGGCTTGCAATACTTGCAACTAGGTCAACATGGCCGTACGTGCCATTGGCACATGCCAACAAGTATCGCAAGCCATATTTCCAAGCCGCTATGCCTTTGGCCCATGCCAAATATAGCGCCCTAGGCTTGCAAGACTTGCAACTAGGTCAACATGGCCGCACGTGCCATTGGCACATGCCAACACGTGTCGCAAGCCATATTTCCAAGCCGCTATGCCTTTGGCCGACGCCAAACATAGCGCCCTAGGCTTGCAAGACTTGCAACTAGGTCAACATGGTCGCACGTTCCATTGGCACATGCCAACACGTGTCGCAAGCCATATTTCCAAGCCGCTATGCCTTTGGCCCACGCCAAATATAGCGCCCTAGGCTTGCAAGACTTGCAACTAGGTCAACATGGCCGCACGTGCCATTGGCACATGCCAACACGTGTCGCAAGCCATATTTCCAAGCCGCTATGCCTTTGGCCCACGCCAAACATAGCGCCCTAGGCTAGCAAGACTTGCAACTAGGTCAGCATGGTCGCACGTGCCATTGGCACATGCCAACACATGTCGCAAGCCATATTTCCAAGCCGCTATGCCTTTGGCCCACGCCAAATATAGCGCCCTAGGCTTGCAAGACTTGCAACTAGGTCAACATGGCCATACGTGCCATTGGCACATGCCAACACGTGTCGCAAGCCATATTTCCAAGCCGCTATGCCTTTGGCCCTCGCCAAACATAGCGCCCTAGGTTTGCAAGACTTGCAACTAGGTCAACAAGGCCGCACGTGCCATTGGCACATGCCAACACGTGTCGCAAGCCATATTTCCAAGCCGCTATGCCTTTGGCCCACGCCAAATATAGCGCCCTAGGCTTGCAAGACTTGCAACTAGGTCAACATGGCTGTACGTGCCATTGGCACATTCCAACACGTATCGCAAGCCATATTTCCAAGCCGCTATGCCTTTGGCCCACGCCAAATATAGCGCCCTAGGCTTGCAAGACTTGCAACTAGGTCAACATGGCCGCACGTGCCATTAGCACATGCCAACACGTGTCGCAAGCCATATTTCCAAGCCGCTATGTCTTTGGCCCACGCCAAATATAGCGTCCTAGGCTTGCAAGACTTGCAACTAGGTCAACATGGCCGCACATGCCATTGGCACATGCCAAACACACACGCTGGTAGCCTAACTTGCAAACCGTGCAACCTACCACCAAGGCATTCCGCACATGCCAAACACACACGCTGGTAGCCTAACTTGCAAACCGTGCACCCTACCACCAAGGCATTCCGCACATGCCATTGGCACATGCCAAACACACACGCTGGTAGCCTAACTTGCAAACCGTGCAACCTACCACCAAGGCATTCCACACATGCCATTGGCACATGCCAAACACACACGCTGGTAGCCTAACTTGCAAACCGTGCAACCTACCACCAAGGAATTCCGCACATGCCATTGGCACATGCCACACGCGCCACTAGCAGCGCCACTTGCACTCAAGATGCAACCAACACTCGAGACATCAACACAGGCGGGGATGCTTCTTTAGGGTTTTGGTTTGGCGGTCACAAAGATGCAGCGTACACTACGCTCACATTAAGAAAGCGTGAAAAGGAATAAAGCGGTCAAATAAAAGAGGAAATAAAGGTGAAAAACGTTTTCACCCATTAAACCATGCGGTTACCACCTCCTCCCATTATTTCACCCTTTACTCTCTTCCTTCATGAGGCCGTGGTACGTTTCAATATCGACTTGTATAAATAGGTCTTACCTATTTCCACCGGAGAACAAGTCTCGGTCGGGAGAAAAATACTACACTCTCGGAAAGGCAACTTTGCAAGCTCTCCCAAAAAGCTTTCATCTCTTGCAAGCTTCCTAAGCTTTCACTACGATACAAGTCGAGATACTACTCTCCTCAACACCTTTCTTTGCTTCCCTCCCCAAATCAACCCTTCTCCTCCACTTTGTGACCGAAGCAAGTCTGGAACGGCTATTTCTTCGTTTAGGCCGGACTTGTACAGATTGATCTCTCGAATCTATAAAGTGCTCACGTGCAGCACATTTGTTTAGGGTTTGAACCAGTTTCTCACTCACCTACCGAATTTACCGAAATCGGCAGAAACGATTTTTACCCATAAACAATTGGCGACCACAGCGGGAGGATTGATCTATCGGCTACAATATCGATTGTCGATCTCGTTCTTCGACCCAGATGTCAAGATGGTAGGGGAAGGCGACTCAATCCGACTCAACTACCAGACGACCCGGTTACTAGTTGTAAAAACTACACAAGAAAACTGGGGACTTGCTGAAGATGATATTACTCAATCGAAGATGCTACCAGCGATTGGGGACTTGATGGCGATGCTACCAGCAAAACCGCCATCAAAACCGCCTTTTACATGGAGAGGGGCGTGTTCGCAAAACCTATGAAGTGAGTAAATTCAGACTGGGCAAGATATACAATCTATTTTTAGGTTCTTAGTAAAACCGTCATACTATTGAGTCTTGTGCCTATTGCTAGCACACACTTTCATAAAAGCAATATTCTTTTCCCAAAACATAATCAGAGTCATATTATCAAAACCATTCATCCCAGAAATGATCCAATACCCTAAAAAGCTACCAGCTGTCTATCAAAGATCAAGTTTTGAACCAGACATCCAATATGTCTTTCAATAAATAAAAGAACCTAAATGAAAGTTTAACAGAGAAACGTTCAAGGAAAATCGTCCAACAGAAGTCTGCTCTTCTTGGAGAAAGTCAACTTTGCGTCTTCAAAAGCCGCTCTCTTCATAGTCAACATCTTGGAAAGCTTTTCGAGTTCCATCTCTTGTCGGGCAATCTCCTCGGCGGAAAGGCTTTCGATTGCTGCATCTTTCAACTTTTGGATATCAGCAAGGCCTTCGACAAACCACGAAGTGTTGAACTCCTTTTCTACGCACACGTCGCGATGGTGCTCCCAGTCGGCAATAACGTCTTCAGAAACGGTGTGACCAGTCACCTCACGCATATCCTCGATGGAAGATAAAGCCTCTTCCACACGCTTAACCAAAGACAAATCGACTAGTGACTTTCTTGGTTGTAGCCATATGTCCGTGCTTCTCCTAGATTCGGTGTACAACGCCTCATGCTTAGCAAGCACGCTAAAGCCGCCAACCAAAGCACATGACCTGGATAAGGAACCAAGTACGGGGATCAAAATGGCGCTGCAAGTGGCCTCACGACGACGCAAAGGGTCTTCTTCCATGTCTACGGCAACAACCATCGGAGAATCATCCACCGTTTGAACCACGTCTGTGCCCGGCAATTGGCTAACTCCCATCTCCAAGTCACCGGCGGTGGTCACCAAAGGCAAGTTTTCGTGTGACTCCACCCCAGAATCGTCCTCCGAATAGGATTCCTCCTGCAAACTTGAGTTAGAAATTTTTCAAAAGAAGAAACAGAAGAAGAAGAAAGAAAAGAAGCGCGAAACTCACCGAACCACTTCCCGAAGAAGAACCAGTGCTGCCAGAGGAATCACTCTCGCTTGTTGAACTTTCTTCTTTCTCGACTCATCACCGCTATGAGTAGGCTCGGTGTGCCGGAATTCCTTGAAGAAACCGCCGTCTCCCGGCAACGTGCAAGGGCAGCGAAAGCATTAACACTATCAAGCCCACGAAGGAAACAAGACACATGTTCTCAGCCGAAATTCACGTGTTTTGAGACGAACCAATGAAGAGGCGACACATACCCGGTTATTGGAAGAACTGAAAGACACAAGAGCCGTGGGAGGATCTTGTGAAACCGTCCGGAACCCATGACCACGATTCTTCGTTCTCCGTTCTTTGGCCTGGGGACTTTCCGAATTGCTAGGCAACTTTCGCTTGGGATCTCTCAACATTGGATACTTCTTCAAAACTGCTGGGGAAGGTTTGAAACGAACGTTTTCCACCACGTTATTCACAAAATCTCGGATCATAATAAACTCGTCGCACCAAAACTCATTATAGCCGAAGGTCGTCGAAGTTACTCTTCCCATTTGAAAGAAGGGAAGACGGATACCCGGCCGGTAAACAAGAGGCACCCCTTGATAGAAACCCATGTGACGAGCAGCACTGTCAATATTATAAGCAGCTATATGGAAAGATCCCACGAAGAAAGACGGTATATAACCGGGCGAGCAGCTCTGAATGAACAGGTTTTCACCAACACTCAAATCGTCATCAGAAGATAAAGACGTGAGCGGAGCAGAAGCAAAGGTGTCCATTTGAGTCAATGACTTATGGATCGGCCCCCATGGACGAAAATTGATTTCATGCAACTTATCAAGAAAACTAACCAAGCTCACGCCAACTCTTGGGCGCCTGTTCACCCATCGAAGAATTCGAGAGCTCCCCCAACTCACGGGAAGCGAAGGCAGCGGTTTCGGAGCATACTTCTCGAAGTGCTCCAATAACCAGACTTGCAGAAAAGCAACGTGCACATATGAATCCACTTTCATGAAACCATTCGAAACTTGCATGTTCGCAACTAGGTGATCCGGATGCACATATGGGAACCAAGGAACAACTTTCCAATGGGAAGAACTTCACCCCTCCGCCAACTTCACAGCAATCTCTAACGACTCCGGTCTTATTCCTTTCTTTCCAGAACCGTCATCAAAAATGTCTCTGGATAACCAGAGAGCCAAAAAAATTTGCGACATGAAGATCACCGCTTGCATTCGGGCTCCAACTCGTCAGGAAACCATTGAGATATCCACCAACCGTAAGGGCACCTTTCATCCTCTTTTGGGCAGAATCCTTCGACTTCGCAATGGAGTCTTTCCGAGCAAAATCCCCCAACCTAGCGGCCAGGTCATCCCGCATCTTCACCTCACTTTCAGATAATTGGATTCTAAGATTCCCAGTTACCGGAAGATTCAGCAAGAGAGGCACACTCTCCAAGGAGAAAGTTATCTCACCCCATCTACATATGATTGTATGGGTGTCCGAACACCATCTGGAGATGAAAGCAACCAAGCCTGGGATGTCCTTCCTAATCTGGAGATTTTCAAGTCTTGTGACATCAATGACTGCGCTCGAGTCAAGTTGGTATTTATACGCTCCTCGCTCACCATGAACTCAACCCATCTGTCAAAAGAACGCAATGGACTTTGACACATCCTGAAGTCAATGTTGGAAGAGGAATATACCCCTTTATGAAGACAGAACCGAATGGTGCTCTCTGGGCGAACCGAACGTGTCTTCCTGTCATCCTCACCACCGGTTAGCAAAATTGCACGAAACCTGGGTGATTCTTCCGAGCAGGGGCGGGATCTAGTGAAGAATTCATCATACGTGTTCGGTTTGGAATTATGAGCATCCTTTGACGAAGTGAAATGTGGTTCAGGTAACATCTTATCGAATTCCTTCATAACAATTTGGTAATAAGATATCTTCACAAAACAAACGGAGAAAGACGAAGTTATCTCCCTGACACATAATCATACCCAACAAAAAAAAAAGAAGAAAGGGGAAGGAGGACGTATTTATTCGGGTTCAAGACTATATACACAGTATTTTATTCGGGTTCAAGACTATATACACGGTATTTTACTCGGGTTCAAGACTATATACGCAGTATTTTTCCTCGGGTTCGAAACTATATACGCGGCATTCTATACGGTACAAGTGTGTCTATGAGTATCCTTCTTCGGGTTCAAAATATATATGGAGCATTTTTCTATTGGTTCAAAATCACGCGCGTGATACTTCTTTCAAGAAGCAAAATCATATATACAATATTTCTGGGTTCGAAGTCATATGAAGCATATACACGGTATTCTTCTTCGGGATTCATACGGGGTTCTCTACGGGTTCGAAATACACACGTTGATATTTTCTTGAGGTTCAAATATTTCTTTCAGGACCGAAAATTCATATATGCAATATTTCCCACGGGTTCAAACAATATATGCAGTATTCCCTTGGTTGCATACGTACAATATTTTCTACAAGAGGCACGCCAAGGAATCATATGCAAGGATTATGGAAGCACCTACTCTTAAGGTTTATACCTATGTGAAAAAAAAAAAAAAAAGAGAGAGAGAAGAGTACTCGAAGACATACCTGGAAGCTGGTTTCTCTTTGCCGCTAGTATGAAAAGAGGAAAGAATAAAGCGCAGGATGGGGAGAAAGGGGCTTTATATATATATATATACATATATAGGCGTGAAAGACTTTGAAATAGGGAAGAATTTCCCTTTTCACCAAAATCACGCGTGTAAGAAACGGGCCCACAAAGGGTGCGACTTCCCAATGCTGCCCAAAGTCACGCCTGCAAGCACGGTTTCCAAGTTGCACCGGCCCCACCAATTGCGCCGACCTCCCAATGGCCGCACAAGTCACGCCTACAAGGACGAACGGTTTCTTCACTTTGTGCCGGTCCCACCAGCTAGCACACTTAGTTTCCCAATTCACGCCCACTTCCCAACGACGCCCAAGCTGCACCGACCCCGCCAATTGCGCCGACCTGCAAGCACGCACGGCTTCTACACTTTGCGCCGGTCCCACCAACTAGCCCACTCAGTTTCCCAACTCACGCCAACTTCCCAACGTCGCCTAAGCTGCATCGGGCCCACCAATTGTGCCAGCCTCCTGATTTGTGCAAAACTACCAGAGGCAAGGATTCCAAATCCTATTTATAAAAGGTCAGACAAGCCTCCTTCAATTTTCTTTACGGTTTCTTTGTTAAGAGTTTGTCACCATCTTATGCTTACCTCGCAACAAAGCCCCTGTTCCGAGCTAAGCAGGGGACTTAATGTTGATGGTGGTTTTTAGACAAGGGGTAAAATCGTAAAACCCCATGACCTAGTGTTACCCGCAACACATTAACTAAGAGCATTTAAATCAGGTGTAAATAATTAATAGGGGTATTTTTTCAAAATACCAGATTAGGTTTTTCAACACAGAACCCTAATTCCAAAACCAAGCCGCACACTGCGCACCATGGCAACAATGCCAAACCAAGCCGCATACTGCGCACCATGGCAACAATGCCAAACCAAGCCGCATACTGCGCACCATGATAACAATGCCAAACCAAGCCGCACCTTGCGCACCATGGCAAACAATGCCAAACCAAGCCGCACCACTGCGCACCATGGCAAGAATGCCAAACCAAGCCGCATCTTTGCGCACCATGGCAACAATGCCAAACCTAGCCGCATCTTGCGCACCATGGCAACAATGCCAAACCAAGCGCATAACTGCGCACCATGGCAACAATGCCAAACCAAGCCGCACCCTGCGCACCATGGCATCAATGCCAAATTTCCAAGCCGCTATGCCTTTGGCCCACGCCAAATATAGCGCCCTACGTTTGCAAGACTTGCAACTAGGTCAACATGGCCGCACGTGCCATTGGCACATGCCAACACGTGTCGCAAGCCATATTTCCAAGCCGCTATGCCTTTGGCCCACGCCAAATATAGCGCCCTAGGTTTGCAAGACTTGCAACTAGGTCAACATGGCCGCACGTGCCATTGGCACATGCCAACACGTGTCGCAAGCCATATTTCCAAGCCGCTATGCCATTGGCCCACGCCAAATATAGCGCCCTAGGCTTGCAAGACTTGCAATTAGGTCAACATGGCCGTACGTGCCATTGGCACATGCCAACACGTGTCGCAAGCCATATTTCCAAGCCGCTATGCCTTTGGCCCACGCCAAATATAGCGCCCTAGGCTTGCAAGACTTACAACTAGGTCAACATGGCCGTACGTGCCATTGGCACATGCCAACACGTGTCGCAAGCCATATTTCCAAGCCGCTATGCCTTTGGCCCACGCCAAACATAACGCCCTAGGCTTGCAAGTCTTGCAACTAGGTCAACATGGTCGCACGTGCCATTAGCACATGCCAACACGTGTCGCAAGATATATTTCCAAGCCGCTATGCCTTTGGCCCACTCCAAATATAGCGCCCTAGGCTTGCAAGACTTGCAACTAGGTCAACATGGCCGCACGTGCCATTGGCACATGCCAACACGTGTCGCAAGCCATATTTCCAAGCCGCTATGCCTTTGGCCCACGCCAAACATAGCGCCCTAGCTTCTGCAAGACTTGCAACTAGGTCAACATGGTCGCACGTGCCATTGGCACATGCCAACACGTGTCGCAAGACATATTTCCAAGCCGCTATGCCTTTGGCCCACGCCAAATATAGCGCCCTAGGCTTGCAATACTTGCAACTAGGTCAACATGGCCGACGTGCCATTGGCACATGCCAACACGTGTCGCAAGCCATATTTCCAAGCCGCTATGCCTTTGGCCCACGCCAAATATAGCGCCCTAGGCTTGCAAGACTTGCAACTAGGTCAACATGGCCGTACGTTCCATTGGCACATGCCAACACGTATCGCAAGCCATATTTCCAAGCCGCTATGCCTTTGGCCCACGCCAAATAGAGCGCCCTAGGCTGGCAAGACTTGCAACTAGGTCAACATGGCCGCACGTGCCATTAGCACATGCCAACACGTGTCGCAAGCCATATTTCCAAGCCGCTATGCCTTTGGACCACGCCAAATATAGCGCCCTAGGCTTGCAATACTTGCAACTAGGTCAACATGGCCGTACGTGCCATTGGCACATGCCAACACGTACCGCAAGCCATATTTCTAAGTCGCTATGCCATTGGCCCACGCCAAATATAGCGCCCTAGGCTTGCAAGACTTGCAACTAGGTCAACATGGCCGTACATGCCATTGGCACATGCCAAACACACACGCTGGTAGCCTAACTTGCAAACCGTGCAACCTACCACCAAGGCATTCCGCACATGCCATTGGCACATGCCAAACACACACGCTGGTATCCTAACTTGCAAACCGTGCACCCTACCACCAAGGCATTTCGCACATGCCATTGGCACATGCCAAACACACACGCTGGTAGCCTAACTTGCAAACCGTGCAACCTACCACCAAGGCATTCCGCACATGCCATTGGCACATGCCAAACACACATTTGGTAGCCTAACTTGCAAACCGTGCAACCTACCACCAAGGCATTCCGCACATGCCATTGGCACATGCCACACGCGCCACTAGCAGCGCCACTTGCACTCAAGATGCAACCAACACTCGAGACATAAACACAAACTGGGGGGATGCTTCTTTAGGGTTTTGGTTTGGCGGTCACAAAGATGCGCGTACACTACGCTCACATTAAGAAAGCGTGAAAAGGAATAAAGCGGTCAAATAAAAGAGGAAATAATGGTGAAAAACGTTTTCACCCATTAAACCATGCGGTTACCACCTCCTCCCATTATTTCACCCTATACTCTCTTCCTTCATGAGGCCAGGGTACGTTTCAATCTCGACTTGTATAAATAGGTCTTACCTATTTCCTCCAGAGAACAAGTCTCGGTCAGGAGAAAAATACTACACTCTCAGAAAGGCAACTTTGCAAGCTCTCCCAAAAAGCTTTCATCTCTTGCAAGCTTCCTAAGCTTTCACTTTCTGATACAAGTCGAGATACTACTCTCCTCAACACCTTTCTTTGCTTCCCTCCCAAAATCAACCCTTCTCCTCCACTTTGTGACCGAAGCAAGTCTGGAACGGCCATTTCTTGGTTTAGGCCGGACTTGTACAGATTGATCTCTCGAATCTATAAAGTGCTCACGTGCAACACATTTGTTTAGGGTTTGAACCAGTTTCTCACTCACCTACCGAATTTACCGAAATCGGCAGAAACAATTTTTACCCATAAACAGCTGCATAACTTGCCATGCACCTACAATAACATCTACATAACATGTTATGCAGTCGTGAAAATGGATGCATAACCTGTTATGTATCCGAAAATATGACTGTATAATTCATTATGCATCGAGAAATTGTTGCGCAATCTTTAATGCATCGAGAAATTAGATCCATGACCTGATATGCATCTGTAAATATGGATGCATACTGCATTATGCATCAATTTTCTTATGTACGCACTAAAATCAACCAAAACAATGGTTACATAACTTGTTATAGATGCATAACTTTGTTATCCAAATGCATAAGTTGTTATGCAGTGGAGAAAATGGTTGCATAATTCATTATGCGTCTGCAGAATCTGTTATGCGTCTTTTTTGGTGGCTGCATAATTGTTATGTATCAAGTTTTCGAAAATTTTGCCTAAAATGATGATCACCTCCAATTTTTTCGTGAAAAACAAAAATTTGATATTCTTGTTTGTACTTGTTGCGTAGCTCTCTTAAAAAGATTTCCAACGATATAAAATTTGTAAAATTCTAAGGCGCGGATTTTTAGATATGTTAAATCCAAGTTGCGTTGCCAATTATACCCCTGATGCATAACCCGTCATGCGTACATTTTTAATAATTTCATATAATTATGGGTGTCACGGTACCTAAAATTAATTGTGGGCTTGACAATGAGAATATTATTTTTTTTGGGCCTGCGCCTGATTTTCCCATGCGGAAATGAGTCCGGAAGAATGGACATGTACAATGGGTGAATGAGTATGTGGAAACTGACGAAATTACCCAAGCATCATATTGGTGTTGGGCCACAAAAACTGTCTCCGTGACAATTTCTGCATACTTCTCCATGGACACATTCACGCGGAAGTTCTTTGGTGAGATTTGTCTAGCGGCGTTAGTCATTGGAGGAATTGCACATGTATTGGCACTAGTTTCTGGGAAACTAGGGGGCGGCTTGATTGCCAATGAGACAGATCGATCGTTGTCTCCGTGAGGCGGCTCGGGTGATGAGTTCTGCTGGTGCAAGACGGGACTGGAACGGAAGAATAACAATCTGTAGTTCTGTACCCCATTTCGGGTATTATCCATCCCAATTTATACGGGTAAAACCCAACCCGAGTACCCACCGGTTATTTATAGTAGGAAATACCATTAGGTCCTAGGAATAATATATTAGAGAGAGTCTAGTCCAATTGACCTAGTCAATTGTCTGTTTGGTCCTATTTAGTAATATAAATAATAGGTTGGTCCTACGGTGATGTCATGGATGATGTAAATGTCATCTTGTAGTGACAGAAATACCCTTATATTATTATTTGGTCCTAGAAAATAATAGTTTGGTCCTAAGGTGGCCATATATATACAAGAATTTAATAGAAAATATCTTATTTTCATATTCACGTTCTGTCTCCTCTAAATTTCAGATCTAGTTTTCTTTCTCTCTCTATTTGTTTTCTTTTTTTCTTTCTGCTACTGTTTATGTTTGCAGACGATGAATCTTGATGTGAAGATTTGATTGGTTACTGTTTGAAGACGACAAAGATGATAAAAACTTCTCGAGATTTGCTGCTGTTGAAGATGGTGATTGTTGTTGTTGAACAAGAAGATTGAAAAACGATGAATATGATAAAGACGACGAAGAAGATGAGTTTTAGGTTTTTTTCTTCTGCTGGGGTTGATGTTGTTGTTGATGATGTTGAAGTCTATGAAGATGATGAAGATGATGATGTTTTTGCATTTCTTTTTTGCGCATATGTTGTTTGCTACTGCTGTTATAAATATGATGAAGATGATGTCGATGCTGCTTGTTGAAGACGATGATGTTTTGCTGATGTTGTTGAAGAAGACGAAGATGATGACGAAGATGAAGTTCATTCCTAGAATGAAGTCTGTTTTGTTTAGGTTTTTATATGGACTTCATTTTCTGGAATGAAGTCTGTTTTTTTAGGTTTTTATATTGACTTCATTTTCTTGAATGAAGTCTGTTTTTTTTAGGTTTTATATTGACTTTATTTTCTGGAATGAAGTCTGTTTTTTTAGGTTTTATATGGACTTCATTTTCTGGAATGAAGGCAGTTTTTTTTAGGTTTTTATATGGACTTCATTTCTGGAATGAAGTGCTACAAGAAAATAAGTAAAAATTAACACGGAAAGATATTTTTGTCAGTTTAATATTTTTAAATAATTATGGACCAAACAGTAAAGGCGTTTGACCAAAGGACCAAACAGACATGGGCCCACCTAAAAAAGGATCAAACCATATTTTTCCCTTATTTATATCCAGGACTATGACTTTGTGGTTAAGAAAACGAATCGGGAAATAAATAGAATCAGCAACCAGCGCAAGGACGGAGCAGTGTCCATCCGATCAAAAGCAATTCTAAATCACAATTTTCTACCTGTCCTTTTATAGGTCGGTGAGTTGCATAGGTCGGTGAGTTTCATATAGTTGATTCTATAAATTAAAGTAATTCTAAATAATTACCTGCCCTTGAGAGTTTTTGAAATTAGGTTATTAATTGAATCGGTGAGGTTTGATCTTAATTAGCTAGCTAGGGTTCTTAAATTTCGCCCTATTTCAGTTTCAGTAGTAAAAGATGAACAAATTACAAAGAAAAACACTTTCAGCCCGTCTTGATGACAAGTCCGTAGAAGATATACTTGTCAACCTTCCTGTCAAGTCTCTTATGCGGTTTAAGTGTGTATCCAAAAGTTGGAAGTCATTCATCGAGGAGGATTCAGCTTTCATCCAGTCACATCTAAGTCGATCAATAGCACGCCCTCCTCAACTTCTCATCAGGATTTGTAATTCCATATCTTTCTATTCTCCCAAGGATCACTGTCACGGCTACTTTAAAGGTGAATTGGATTTTCTTCATAGGGTGACAATTCCATGGTCCCGTGGTACCATGTTAAACCCCATCCATGGGTTGTTCTGTGTTGTTGACGACTCAAACCCAGTTACTTGCGTATTCAACCTCAACACTGGGCAAACTACTCCATGGGCACAGTCATCCACACCACTATGGGGTGCTAGTGTCGAGATTTCTCAGATTTATGGATTTGGTTTTGATCCTTTGACTAACAAGTACAAAATATTGTGTGTTTGGGAGATACCTGCTAGGTGTTTTGAGTATGGGGGGAGGAGAGGAGTTGAACAATTTTGTGAAGTTTTTACGTTGGGAGAAAATCAATGGGGAAAAATAGATGAGGTGCCACCAGTTAGGTTAGTTGGACCTGCCGTTTATGCAAATGGTTCGATTTATATGAGGAATTATGCTTTCATGAATCTTTTCTCATTCACTCCGGAAAATAAAGTTATTGTGGCATTTGATGTTGGAACTGAGAAATTCAGAATCATTCAGATCCCAAGATTCATCATTGGTTCTTCTTCAGGGACATTAAATGGATGTGGTGGTGGTCATCGGCCGGCAAAACATTTACTACAGATAGATGGACGCATTGCTGTAGTGGACAGAGTAGACGCCCATGTCGTAAAATTATGGATATCTGATGATGATACTTCTAACAAGGAGAAGAAGATGACAACAACAAATTGGACCAAGGAAACCATATCACTTCCTCCTTCATTCGGTAATGGGTATGTTGGACTTCATCCAGTTGAAGGAACAGATGAGATTATCATAAACCAACATACACCGAACTCACGTCCAAGAACTTTTATACATATCTATATTTATAATCGGACTATGAAGAGTTTTCAAATGATTGACATTACTGGTGTATCACCGTATAAATATTGTTTTAAAATGTATATGTATCATGAAAGTCTTGTACCTGTTCTCCGAAAACCAGCTGTGGAAGAAATGCCCGATCAACCTAGCAGCAGCACCACTATTTCAAAGTCATCACGGAAGTCTTGTACCTGTTCTTCAAAAGCCAGCTGCAGAACAAATGTTGCCCGATCAACCTAGCAGCTGCACCACTATTTCAAAGTCATCACGGAAGTCTTGTACCTGTTCTTCAAAAGCCAGCTGCAGAACAAATATTGCCCGATCAACCTTGCAGCTGCACCACTAGTTTGAAGATGGAAGAAAGCGCTTGAATAGTTGTTGGGACTATTTTCGATTTTTATAATTAGGCACTAATTTGGGTCATGTCGCGCATTAGAATTTCTTGGATACTGATCAAACAGTAATTTTAGTTTGCTTTGTGCTGCATGCTATAGCTAATTACGTACCTGCTCCATGTATATTAATCTAGTTATAGTTGTGACACTTAATTCGATCTTTGTTTAATCTTTGTGTTTTCGACCTCTCACTTCGGTATAAGGTGTAACTGATTGCGCACTTGATGTTTGCTGATGGTTTGTTGGTTTCTGGATGTTGGATTGAGGAAAACCATTATATGACGTATCCATATAATAATGGTTATATTCCATATCTACTCTTCTTCGATGACATACAGTATTTGATACCTACTCTACGTTGTCAAAGCACATATAAATTTTGTGTGGTTCTATAAGTTTCAGCGCGCAGGTTTGTGCCCAAGGACAGGAAAAATGAGCTTGCCCAGTCTTTTTACAGTTTTTTTGATCGCTGATCACTGTATGCTAATACGAATACAAAATTGCTCAAACTTGTTACCAGGCAGTTACCATCAGATTCACGAACATGACTTCCACTAGGACCACTACCACCAAATGGGCCCTCAAAAACAAGGTTTGCCAAAGCAGGGCCGGCTCAATTGATAAGGGCAGGGTTAGCTTAGCCTAGGGTTTACTTACTATATATATAAACGATAACAATGACCTTCCTCATCATAAACGCAAGAGACGCCGCAAAATGGCGGAAGAAGAAAATGTAGTTGCAGTCAAAGAAGAAGAGAAAACGGGAGATCCAGTTAGTGATTGGCCACTAACACAAAGTGCAAGAGAAGCAGTCGTTCTTAATATATTTAAAAACTTGGCTACACCATCTATTCTTACAAGACGCTATGGTTATACGAGTGAAGATAAAGCTGCTTTAACTGCTCGTGATATCGAAGAACAAGCTTTTGTTGCTGCTGGTGGTGTTAATTCTGGACTAACTGATGGTACCGAGATTCTTCAGTTTTACTTGCAGCTGATCAGTGAGAAGATGCTTGAATTTGTTAAGAAGTGAGGAAACTTCTATGTTATTTCTAGCGTTTGTAATTTGATTCTCACGTCTAGATGCTTTTTTGAGATCTGTTTGTTAATTAGCTTTGGACCGAAGTATTTTGTTTGTGTGGGATGTCTTCTTGGTTAACTTACGTTTAGCTTTGGACCGAAGTATTTTGAGTTAGGTAATTAGATTCAAATTACGTTTAGATTATTGTTAAATTCAGAAAGAGGTAAGTCCTCTGGTTACGTCAGTATGTAAGAACTTGCATCTTCTTCTGTTTAGTTATGGAATTCTACCTTGATTGATTCTTCAAATGTTAGAAATTGAAACATTTTGCAATCTGTCAAGTTGAACACCTAATAAGCAGCTGAACCTTACTAGTAGGTCAGGTGCTGGTAATTCATGTTATTTCATGGTCGGCTTTCCGTTTTATTGTGTCTCCACATGTTTTATGGATACAATTTATTTTTTGCGACAATGTATAGACACAAATGCTTACTTGGTCTGGATTTTTTTATGTTTTTGAAGTAGGCATACTTGCCATGGATTCAATAATTATTATCAGACAAATCTAGACTACTGTTATTTTGTGCAATTTTTTTTTTTTACGGCATGGCCCTAGCAATACCCATTATTCTGTCTGTGTGCTCTTGTAGATGTTGAACCTTGCCAAAGAGTTTATGCGCTTTTAATAATCTAAGTTATGATCCCCTATCATATTATGTTTCTATGTGCGGAGTCTTTTTCTCTCTGCTTTTAATAATCTAAGTTATGATCCCCTATCATATTATGTTGGCGGGTACATGCCGCAGTATTAGAGTCTCATTCTGACAATCTGTAATAGAATATCTATGAAATACTCTTGTAGCCTGTTAATAAGCCAAACTTCTACTTGAATTGCACATGCTTCTGTGTTAATTGCACAATTTGCTCTTTCTATCTTGATGGAAAAATTTGATGCTTACATTAGTAAACTTCTTTCGTGTATGAAAACAAAGGCTGAGAAAGTATCTGCAGGAAGATCATCTCCTGGAGGTGTTAGCATTCCCAAACATCTATTTTGTTCTTATAAGGATGCCTCTTCAACATTAGTATAAGTTATTGGTCACTGCTAACTTTAGCTTGCCTCTTCAAGTAGTTCTTATTTTACTCTATCTAAATGTATAAGTAGTTCTGCAAGACAATATTATTTTACTCTATCTAGATGTATGAATGCTCAAAACTGGTTGCATCTTATTTTACAAAATAGTAGTGTCGCACAAAGGTATAGGGGGTATGGCAGTGTTGTTGTTTTCTCTATCCTTGTTAGACTTCTTTTAGTATTAGTTTGCCTTGTGCTTGTGGGATTTTTTGATAAATTAACTTGTAGCTTTTTTCATAAATTACAGTGTGCGATTCATGAATAATTGACTACCTTCGTTTTGAAATGTACTGCTTTTCTTGTGTATTCGTGTGTAGAATGTTCTGCATCTCTCTATGTTATTATGTAATTTCCATTTACTTTCTTGGTGAATGCTTATCTGATACACTAGTAATTTGCTGTATAATACCATGAACTATTATCCTATTTTGGCATCTAGATTTTGGAATGTACAATACTTAGAGATCTGTGTTATTGTTATCGTTATTTTGGTAGCTGCTAGGTATCGGAGTATCTCCACATGTTTTTATGGATACAATTCATTTTTTGCGACAATGTACAGACATAAATGCTTACTTGGTCTGAATAGTTCATGTTTTTGGAGTAGACACACTTGCCATGGATTCAATAATCACTATCAGACATATCTAGACTACTGTTATAATGTGCAATTATTATTCCGTTTTTACCGCATGGCCCTGAGAATACGCATTATTCTGTGTGTGTGCTCTTGTAGATGTTGAACCTTGCCAAAGAGATTATGCGCTTTTAATAATCTAAGTTATGGTCCCCTATCATATTATGTTTCTATGTGGCGACTGGCGAATCTTCTGAATGATTTGTATCAATTGGGTATTCGAAGAGGAGGATACTACTGAGGTTTTCTCTTGTTGAAGTCGCAATGAACGCATAATATTTACGAGTGAGAGCATGATGCTTAATATTTAATTTCTTAGTGAATGCTTAACTTATACAGTAGGAATTTACATCTACTTTCTCAGTGAACGCTTACCTGCAACAGACGTAATTTCCATTTTCTTTCTTGGTGAATGCGTATCTGATATACTAGTAATTTGCTCTATTCTACCATGAACTATTATCCACTTTTTCCATCTAGATTTTGGAATGTACAATAATTAGAGATCTGTGCTATTGTCATCGTTATTTTGGTAGGTATCGGGGTATCGTTATCAGTAAATTAGATTGCTAATATGTATGACCTGTTCAATAGATTCAGACCCTGCATTGTCTCCCCCGACATCAAGCTTTTTTGTGATAGAAATACTCATTGACCTTTTCATTCTTAGTGTGCACTAGCTTCTCTTGAAAGTTGTTTATCATGACTCTTTTCGGTTCCAAGCATAAGAATCGGTTTGTTTAGCTGGTAATATGGAGGCTTCTTACTTTCATTTGGTCATTCTGAGATTTCAATAATATTTGCAGGTGAGTAATCCACCTTTTCAATAATATCCATTTAGGTTGTGGATATATACGATTATGTATTAATTAGTATACTTGTCTATGGACGCATGTATAAACGAACTTATGCCCCTGCGCGCATGCATGACATGTTTGGAGTATATCTTTTTGAATGCTACCTCTCATTATTGCTCTATTTTTTACTTCTTATTCTTTCTATTTTGCATTCTTTGTATTGTTGATCTTGTTTTCACAACCTTAGTTCGAAAACTACTAGAGAAGCGAGGATGCAGAAGTAAGAACCACTACACGGACTTGCCAACTCGAAACAAAGACTGTGATTCCATAATTATTGCATGATGTAGTGCCAATTCCATAATTAAGGGAACAAGAGAAATACCTAGAGTATGTATTGAGAAAAACTATTTCAGTTTGGATTCTGCGCCTTGTTTTCAGTTTGGAAGAGTTTAAGAGAAGATTATTTGGCGTGAAGATATAAAGATCTCATCTAATTTGATAGATGGACGGTTAAAATTAGAACAACTAAAAGGGAAGTAATATTGGCGGGTACATGTCCGACCGACTTACATTTTTTTGTGAAACCCTATAATAATACCAAGATCTAGTCTAACTTGTAGAAAAAGAAAAAAAAAAGATCTCCGACCTCTCATCTCTCTCCTTTTGATTATTCATCATGTCGATATCCACCATTTTGCTTTCATCAAAAAAAAACAAAAGATGGACCATGGAACCGAAGGTTTTGGTTCTTTCTTTTCTCCGTCTCATATATATACATATTAATTCAATTTATAGTAATTAGATTATCAATTTGTTGTTCGAAATTTTGCCATGGTTTATTTTCCAATAACATTATCTTAATCCACTTAGTTGATAACTAATACAGACGTCTTTCCATTGATCATAATTTTGTTAGACTATTTTTTCTTTTTCTTTTTTCTTAACCCTAATATGAAATTTTATTAGGGTTTCATATCTTAAGATTCTCTATGGTTGATTAAAACCACAGGTGACGAAACCAAGAACCTCGAGGGACATACTGCGGAATTGTGGGATTATTGGTGATCACTCGGACAAAAGATTGTGGTTCGGGAACATATGGTAGGCTTAGAAAGTATGAACGAAATACTATCCTTTTTAAAAACCTCCCCAGATATCCTCAACCGCAACTTGAAATGGCTCTTGCTTTGACTATGGCCCGGTTGTTGGCCGTGTTGTAGGATCCCGAAATTAAGGAAATGGGAGACCACGGTGCGGTATCCTTTGAGAACAGGGAAGATGCACAAATGGCAATTGAAGCTCAATGGTTCCACTTATAAAGGTCGCGTTATCCGATCGAGTGGTCTTATAAACTGGACCTCCCGAGGATAAACTCATGCACGGCATTGTTTAAAGACCGACTGGATTTGATAACTCGTAAGACGTTGGGTAAGTATGTCCATAACGCTATCCGTGTTAGAAAGTTGCTCGGAGAGGTCGACAGTCGTCGACATAGGCACACTATGCGGGATTATTGGGCCGATTGTTTGTGTTTTCGAGCTGGATTGTATTATGAGGGCCCGGAAAATGCGAGTTTCTTTTGGTGGCCTTTGAGAACAAGGAAGATGCGGTGAAGGTTATTGACAAGCTCAACGGTTCTCTTTTTAAGGGTCGTGTTCTCATAGTCGAGTGGCCTTAAGGTTATATCTGTTCTCTCGCAGTCGAATGGCCTTCAACGAAATCTTATAAAGTTATCTCTGTAGTTTGTTATTTCTCGTATGTATTAGCTTGTATCACTCTTCTAAACCAACTATGTCTAAACCAAATTATGCCCTTGCGCAGGGTATGTTTGGAGCATATCTTTGAGTGCTATCTGTTATTAGTTTATTTATGTTATCTGTTTACTGGAAATGCATACTTGATGGAAGTGTTGTATGGGCCGAGCTCAGGCTGGCTGATATCTTCATGTAGTTTAACTTTTAATGCATGTTTTCCTTATTACTATAAACACAATAGTGTCATCTGTCATTATCCCTCTCAATTCAGATGAGAATGCAACAGATTGACTACTCTAGTAGAGAGTACTATCTTTGTGAGGGCGTATGAGCTTCTCTGTAACGTTTATCTAAAGTTTTATGAGTTACGGCAGTGTTGTTGTTTACTCTTAGACTTCTTTCAGTTTGCTTTGTGCTTGTGGGCGTTTTGGATTAATCAACTTGTAGCTCCTTTTGATAAATGACTGTGGACAATTACCTTCATCTTGTTTATTCATGTTTAGAATGTTCTGCATCTATCTATGTTATTGTGTGTTCCACTTATCCTTATATATATCGGGTAATTTCATGTTGTTCATGATTTTTTTATTTTTTTTGATTTGGATGGTGGTCTAACAATGAAGAATCTAGAGAATGAACTCAAATATGAGATTCAAATAAGTTCCTGGTCATTGGTTATTTGGTTAAGTCTTTTGTTTCATTTTGTACTTCGGTTGCCATTGGTATTAGGCATGTCATGTGCTTAACGACATATTTGAGTGAGGTGTTAGTAGAGGCATATAAACAATATAATGCCTGCAGGAAATACATCAGGCCAAGGAGGTGATGGAGCATTTTAACATCCTTGGTAGTTGTAAAACTACTGGTGTCAGACCTTAGACACCGAGACCTTAGTGCTCATACCATCCGTAGGAAGAAAAGAAGGGAGAGATGCAGAATTTGACACATGCTAATATAATAAAGGAAGCAACCATATGTCGCGCCAGATAACCCACAATGGAGTTCATAGCGTTCGCCAGATCATCATTCCCACTAATTCCGGATATGGTATGAATTACCATTCATAGTTGGAAGAAGTTTATTTTGAAAAACAAGTCAATCCAAAGGAATGACAAACAGATTAAAATCTAGCCATTAGTTTAGATTCCTACCTCTCTTCTCAGTGAACATACCAACCCTTGTATCGAGTACTCTACTAAACTCAGAAGGACTAAGTTGTGATAGATCTATTAGATAACAAAAAAAAAATTGTTCAACTCAACCAAGTCTAATTTCACTCACTTGTGCCATCGATTAATTACATCTTGGTAGAAACGGCTCACACATCTATACAATTGTTTTCGAAAAGGAGTTTTTTATTTTCTTCCATCCACCGGATTCCCTTACAAAACTACTTTTACAACCATTTGTGGATTTTGTTGCTTCTTTTTCAGCAGATCTGGACAAATCAGAACATAGATGAAAACTGAAAGGCCCTTGTATGAGATATCAAATCAAAACAAGAAGAAGAAGTAGAAAGGCGGCATAGAACCCATCAATCACCAAAGCGACCGCATGAAACAACGTCCACTAACAACATTCATAAAATCAAGATCACTTATAGATTTAAAGCGAGGATCTTACATAACAAATAGAATTCCTGAACTAAACAAAAGATCCTACATTAAAGATACAAAGAGAGGTACTTAAAAAAAATATCTTGAATTCAGCTAAACATCACTCCACTTATCTGCATCCAACAATCCTGCCTTTGTTTTAGCCCAATCAAGCATATTCTCACTTATTCTGTCCGTGTAGAATCAAAGAATTTCCGTAGCCGTTCCAGCACTCGTACCAACAACAATGAAAGCATCCACTTCAATTACACGAGCAACCAGACGACCTCTGTTAAGATCTAAAGGAGCTAGATGATATCGTTGCATGGCTTGTTGTGTGAACAGAGATCACTAAAAATTTGGCCCAGAATCGCATCCGACTTTGTCTGGTTGGAGGCCGATACGAAACTTTCGCATGTTCTTACTTTCTTTCTAACTAGTTTTTATTCACTAGTTTTTCCCCGAGCACCGCCTCTCTTGTTGTCTCTACTTTCTAATTCTACAGCTAGTACTAAGATTTGAGAGGAGAAGTCATTATGATTGAGAATTTGGAACATTTGTGTCTCTTTTTTCTTTGATCTCATAGGTATGTTTAATGATTCACACATTATACCAACACTCGATCATAAACCACCATCACAACTCAAATAAGCGGTTATTTCCCTCGGAAAGCCGCCTCCGTCGCACTGTAACGTAAAGTCTCTACCCTCTCACTCTCTGTTCAACACTTCTCTGAAATTGTAAGGGTTTCGTTAATTTATAAGAAAGTCTGTCTAGTTTACTAAAAAGCCCTTAGACTCATTCCAATGTTACAGCCGCCCCAAATTGTTGTGGTGGCTACGAATACCCTTGATCTGGAATGGGCATTGTACCACATGTACAGCCTTGCGATCCGAAACAAGGGAGGGCTAAAAAATCTGGTTAATGAGAGACAAAATTTGTCATGGGAAACAATTTAGATCGAGGAGACTTGGATAGATGAAGATGTCATGTTTAATCCAAAATTTTGTCATGGGTGAGCAATTTAGATTGAGTAGTCTCAAAATCTGTCATGCGACTCAAATGCACGACCATAAATCTAACACTGCATTTCCTTTGTGGACTAAAATTTGACTCGTGACACCTCGAATGGGTTTCTAAAATATGACCAAGTTGTATAAAATGGCACTGAAACTGCCAGTACTCATGATTGGTTCAATGACACTGGCAACCAATACTATTAATTATTTTACTTGTAGCCAAAAGCCCATCAAAATACATGGGATTGCTGGCCGTTCTAATTATTGTACTAAATAACTTTTCGAAAGTGTTCAAAGAAAAGGATTACAAACAATCGGAGCTGGAACCCATTTTTATTTAGGTGAGCACTCGTATACTTCTTCTATTTTCCTCTCTTTTGCAAGCTCTCTTTCTTTCTCCTCGATTTCTCATACGCTTTTCTTGCTTTTTTCTTTACCGGAACGGAAATCCTAATTGAGTCAAGTTTTTGAGAAGATAATCATAATGGCGTGTATAAAACGCATAATAAGATGTGTGCATGTTCAAGCAAAATGTTGGGGTTTTGATTACCTTTTCATCCCTGACCTCAGAGGTTTTGAGCTTCGACAAGCCTTCTTTTCCATTGCAAGAATTATTTGAGACTTATAAAGGTCGAACAACTTGATCGTCTAATGGAAGAGTTACATGGATCAGGACTACCATTCCGGAACTACAATTATGCATAGTATAATCTCTTGTTATTTTGAGTTTGGTAAATTGGTTTAGATTTTGAGGAGGCGTTATTAGAGGTGTTTTCCGGAGTATGGTGTTGTTTTGAACCAATCGGTAAAAACAAAAGAGGGGAGAGATGCAGAATTTGACACAGGCTAATCTAATAAAAAAGAAGCAACCATTGGCTTCACATAAACACAGGCAAATAACTCACAAATGGAGTTCATAGCGTTTGCCATAACATCATTCCCACTCGATCGTTGATGGTGATTCTGAAATGAATGTCTTGAAATTCTGTTTACACGGTCAACTAGAAACTTGCGCTGAAAATAACACCAGAAAAGATTTTCATCGAGATTATGAGGTATAAACCAGAAACCAGAAACCAAGAGTAACGTTTGCTCAAATGTCCAAAGAAAACAAATGAAGGTAAAAAAGGCATCGTGGTCTAGTGGTTTTTAAGCTATTAGGTGAAGAGCAAAAAATGCAACATTCAAGAACTGAAAGCACCAAAATATTTATATAAATGTTATGAAACTATCGTTAAATACCATCATTAACAATTACACAAGGTCCATAAAAACAAAAACAAAAAAATCCTAATAATTCATATGAAAGTTAAAAGTAAAACATTGCCGGAATCAGAGATGTGAATATTTTTCCAATTAAGACCAAAATTACATAATTTGTTACAATCCTTGATGCTTAACTGGATATACGAATCATAGTTATAAGAAACAAACAAAACTTAAAACATCTATTCTAATCCAGCGATTACGAATACACATGATCTTAATATTTCTGCTGAACCACAATTTCCACAGTCGTAGCAACAATTGATACCCAACTTTTGTTGTAAAGTCTGGATTACTGACCTTGAGACTCTCTATTCGAAGAAAAACAACAAATCGAACAAACCAACAACACTTAAAACAACTTAGATCCGAGAGGATAAGTCATTATGACCGATAATTTCAAATATCTCACTTGGTTGATTCCCTCATAAAACCAACAATTTCATCATAACCACTCGTATGATCTTCGAAATAGAAATTTATCATCAGCGAAACTCCAGTTACTAGTTTTTCCATCAGGGCCGCCTCATTCGCACTGGCATTCTCTACTCTCTAATCTCCCACTCTCTAAAAAGCTAGGGTTTGTTCTATTTAAAAGAAAATTTGTGTAATTCTAGGGTTTGGTCAAATGTTGGAGCCCGTGTATGATGCCCAAATCTGTGTAGTCTCTCAAGATAAAACCATCCTTTAAAATCGACGTTGCCGCCATTGCTCTGCATTTGATCGAAAATATATGTATCTTTAACTCATAATCTTGGAAGTGGCCAAAAATATACTCTATTATCTTACTCAAAATGTATCCCACCACTCGAGGTTAATCACTGCAACCCAAACTTATTGCTTCAAGATTAATCATTGCGGCCCAAACTTATTGCTGAGTGACCTGAAACCTACGCCATGGTTTCAAGATTACTTAGTAATTCTGAATGAGTTGGTGACCCAAAAAATTGTTTTGTGATCCCAACATATGACTTCAAATTTGTGCAGGGACCTAAAACCTAAATTGCCCCGTAACCCAGAATTTACTTTGTAGAGTAAAATTTTCCATGTGACTATTCTAGAAAATTGGAGTAAATCTTGTAATATATGAATAGCGAAAAAGATGCCCATTATTTAAACTCGATATTGCACACCATGTTTTGTGCTGTTCTTCCTTGTGATCGAAAATCAGGGAGAGCTAGAAATCTTGCTATGGAGGGACAAAATTTTGGTATGGGTGAGCAATTAACAAAAAGGATCTTCAACAACTACAACACTAATATCGCCACAACTATAAAAACTTGGAAGCATGAATGGGGTGACGAGCGTTTTAATCGCATTTGGAACAATTTACCGGTAGCTATATGGTGGTGCATTTGGAATGAAAGAAATGCAAGGATCTTCAACAACAAAAAGAGAAATATGGCAAGTTTGATTAGAGATATCAAGATTCAAGCTTTCTTTTGGGCGGAGTCTAATACTAAAATGTTAGGATTAACGGCCAACACGGTAATAGCATTGTGGGACACAAATTTCTATCATTCTCATTGATTTGAATCTTCAAAAGTAAGATCATGAGCTTTATACTTTGTTTTTGGTTCTTTTTCGTCCTTGGGTGACCGAATCCCCTTTCGGTTTCCTTTTTTTGTTCGGTTGTATTTATTGGGTTGAGGTACCCCCTTAAGTACCTTTTTTCAATGAATTTTCCTATTGACCGATCAAAAAAAAAAACACAAAAAGGTCACTTTAATAATCTTTGAAATGACTTAAAACTATTCTATTATCTGACTCAAAATATACAGGATGACTCAAGATTTTTCATTGCGACTCAAAGTTATTGCCCAACTATGTTGTAAAAGATGTTGGGCGAAGCGCTTAAGGGCTCCAAAAAAATAAAAAAAGTTGGTCATGTCGCCTCGCCTTGACGCCTTTTTTTTTGCTAGGTGCTAGTCATGCGCTTATGCGCCAAATACGCTCGCCTTTTAAAACATAGTTACCCAATAACCTGAAATTTAAGGCATTGCTCAAAATTACTTAATTCTGATTGAGTTAGTGACTTTTAAAATATTTTTTGTGATTGATTTGTACCACTATAACGCATTGTTTGCACGGATTGGCCCCAATGGTGTGACTCAAAATTGGAATATTGTCCCATTGGTTATCAATCTTTGGCGCTGAGTATAGTATAGGGGATATAATTATAGTCATAAGCGTCACAATGGTTAATCATTTGCATTGCTACTAAAGATCTGGTTTCGTTTGTGGATGGAGATATAAAAAAATAATGTGTTTATGACAATTTCAAATATCTTACTCTTTGATCTTCGAAATAGAAATTTATCATCAGCTTAAGTCCATTCACCGGTTTTTCCATCTGCGCCGCCTCACTTGCACTGGTATTCTATACTCTCTAATCTCTCACTCTCTGAAGTTTTAGGGTTTGTCAATTTATAAGAAAATTTGTGTAATTCTATGGTTTTGTGTCCCGGTCAAACTTTGGAGCCCAGTGTACAGGCCCAAATTTTTGTAGTTCACTCAAGATATATCCATTATCTGAAATCGACATTCCGATCCGTGCTCTGCCTGATGATTGGAAAAATCACTTGACACCCATAATGAGCAACTTGATCGTATCATGGAAAAGAAGTGAAACTACGATTCTCTATATATTCATGTCATTCCATCCATGGTGATCAATCGTAATACCTCTTGTAATCTTTCAAGCACCAAAATATGTATGGAAATGTGATGTAACTATCATCAAACACCATCACTAACAACCCAAAGGTCCATAAAGAAAATTTTGTCCAGCTACTCAAATGAACACTACCTGAATCAGATATGCATATTTTCCAAATAAAACAAATTAAATACGTTGTCCCAACCTATTGCTTAACTAGATATATAAGAGATACATAATTTAAAGATACATAAGATCATAAGATTTCTTCTGGTAAATGAATGATACCCAATTTTGGTTGTAAGGTCTGGATAACTCATCTAAGTTTCACTTTGAGAGTCTCTAGTTGAAGAAAGATTTAAAATCTCACTTATCAAACATCACTAGTTTACAGATCTTACCCGAAAAAGTATGCCAGAGGATGGGTGCTGCCACCTATATCAAGGTTGGAGAGAAAAACAACAACTATAAATTTAAGAGGATATGTGATTATGACAATTCAAAATCTTGTGTCTCTCTTCAAGAATGTATTAATGGTTCGACGGCTTCACAATGAAAAGTTTCTTGATCGCTACCATGGACTTGAGCTGGATCAAAGAGAGGTTTCAAATCCTGCAACCAATACAAAAATAATGTGCCAAGAAAATAATATAATCTTCTTATCAATTATATCATTACTTGAAAATAAAGGACAACTCCCTCAATTATATCATTACTTGAAAATAAAGGACAACTCCCTCATAATATAATCGCCTAACAATGAAACCTTCAAACTGATATCTTTCTATGTTCACAAAAGATAAAATTCTGTAACTTACAAATACACAACCCAATCAGATATGAATATTTTTCCAACTAAAACAAATTACATAGTTTGTCCCAATCCTATTGCTTAACAAACAAAACTTAGAACATCCTAAATCCAGAGATTTCCAATCTATAAGATCTCAAACTTCAAACAAATGATACCCAATTTTTGTCGCAAGGTCTGGATAAATCATCTATTTCATGTTGAGACTCTCTAGTTGAAGAAAAACCTAAAATCTCCAATATCAAACACAATTATTTACCTGAACAACCAATCGAAAGAATAAGTGCTGCCACATATATCACGATTCTTTGAAGAAAAACATCTTAAATTTGAGAGGATAAGTCATTATAACGATTTCCAC
Organism: Papaver armeniacum; assembly: GCA_023531295.1. Classification (NCBI taxonomy): domain Eukaryota; kingdom Viridiplantae; phylum Streptophyta; class Magnoliopsida; order Ranunculales; family Papaveraceae; genus Papaver; species Papaver armeniacum. The sequence continues at coordinate 581,072 of JAJJWW010007129.1, forward strand.
GATGTGACTCTATTCCTGATTTCCAAGGTATGAGTAAACCTTCCAACTTGAAATCAACACTCCGATCACAACCCTTTATCCGATCTTGGAAACAAAAACTTCTCCTCAAGACTTTGCTTCCCTCGCACCGCATGGTAGTCTTCTCTCACTCTCACTCTCACTCTGAAATGCTAGGGTTTGGTTCCTTTTATAGCAAAACTAGTCTGCTTACTAAAAAGCCCTCTAACTACTGTAATCCCAAAGTTGCAGCCCAGGCCCCAGTATGCAAGCCAAACTTTGTGGTGACTCAAGATAACTTTTCATTGCGGTGTACAACTATTTATTTTCACAGCCGATCAAATGCTAAAATCTAATTACCATACTAAACAAATTTTCATTCATATACGTGCAAAGAAAGGGATTAAAACAATTGGAGCTGGTGGAACCCATTTTTGTTTAGAGGAGTTAGATTTTGCCAAGTAGAACTACTTTGGTACCCAATTCTCTCCTTATATCTTAATATTCACTTGTCCATAATCCCTGAACATATAAACGTATATACGACGAAGTAAATATATACCTTATGAAAACAATAATAACACCTCTACCTCTCCATGTGGTAAATGCTTACTATTTTCTGCTTTGATATTCAATCAAATCTATTAGAGTACAATTCTGGAGATGAGAAATGAACACATTTGGAAATCGGTCCTAAAGCTATTAACAACGACATATACTGAACCAAAGAGTGGTACAGAAAAAAACTACTGCCATATGCATAATAAAATGAGTATATGTTCAAGCAAAAGTTGTTTCGGTTAACTTTTCATCGTTGACCTCAGGGGTTTTGAGCTGCTTCGTCTTCGACAAGGCTTCTTTTCCTTTGTATATAACTGTTTTTGTTTTGTGCTTGTCCATGACGTCCTTTATAGTAACAACTCTGTAGTGCAAACTAAAAACAAACTCTTAAAACCAGAAAGTACTAGTGTATTTTAGATTGGAATACGACATATGTTCTTCTAAATCAGCCGGCAACGCAAGTATATCTCTTTCTGCTTAGAGTTACCATTTCAAAATGGGCATGAAGTTGTAATTTACCTATTTTGAAGATTTGAACTTTTCAGAAATGTTTGGAAGTGTTGGTGAATTGAACTTGTGTGAATACATGTTATTAACAAAGTTTTTGTTGAACGAAGTTGTAATCCTGAATCTGAAAATATAAAGGATGATATTCGAAAGAATTTTAAAGCTTTGGATACTCATCCTATCTAGCCTCTGGTGCTATAAATTGCAAGATTGTTTATATATGTAGAAACCCCCATGGCATTTTATCAACCAAATGAGGACATTGCCCGGGGGCAATACTAAGACCACCCCTCCGCTATCAAACACAAAAAAGAAAATCCCTCTGCCATTTGAGGCGATTTAGAGTTGTTCCGCAGTGGAGTTTCAGAATTTTGAAGTGAACGAAAATGACAAGATTTAGAATAATTCTATAGCAAACATAGACATTTTCAGGACATTTTCAGGAAATTGGTGAATCAAAGAACTGCACTTTACTAGACCTTTCTGCATAGTTTTCAAACACTGTCATCGAACACTTCCATTAACAATTACACAAGGTCAATAAATAAAACTTTGCCTAACAATTCAAATGAAAGTTTTTTTTTTTTTTTTTTGCTCGGTAAAATATAAGTTTTATTATAGAAATAGCAAGTACATAGTACAAACTCCATATGGAAATGCTTCTTACACTGGATACATAAGAAACCCTGGTTAAAATAATTCACCCACATAAGAAAACCCTTTACCCCACCAAGGGATAAAGGCCCTAAACAAACGTCGAGAAATCCCGTGCTCAAGAAAAGCCTTGATTTGAAACCCACACATTTGGAACCCTAAAGCCCAAGAAGAGCCTTTGGTTTTGAAACCCTCACGCTTCTGAAACCCTAGCACCACTTTTAGTTCACCCTAATCCGTCGTCGCCGCCAGAAACTTACTCCTCCATCTTCCATGACCAAGCCACCATACCGAGATCCGTCGCCACTTCTTTCATTTGTAAACATGTACCTTGAATTTGAAATCAGTGAATCTGGTTGATGTTGATCTAAAAAAATGAAGAACGATATTGATTATTTTGGCAACTTAAAGAGATCTTCACCATCAACTGCACCTCCAAGACTTTTGACCATCACAATCATCACAAACAATTGAAACCGCTCTAAAAAGAATAGGATAGTTTTACACAATGTTTTGATTAATAATGAAGATGAAAAGGGAAACAACAGAAAGATGAAAAAGAATAACAGAGATTTGAATTTGGGATTGAACAAAGTAGAAGAAAGAAAAAATGGATTTGAACCCCTGCAAAAACAGAGAGACAAAATGGACCGGCCAAAGCAAACCTCTGTTGGATGAACCCCAAATAGCAAAGATAAACCTCTAAAGAAGAACCCCCAAACTCTACAGATGAACCCCAAACAAAGAGAAATCGATACAATTAAACCCCAAAAAGTAAAAGAGAAAAAGCCTTGCTCGGATCTAATCCGAGGACTAGATCCGAGCAAGAACGGAGGCGGAGAAAATGTTGTCGAAGCTGAGAGAATTTGAGAGAGAGGAGATGAGAGAGAAAAAAAGTTTAGAAAAAAGTTTTTTGGAGACTGTCCAATTCAAATGAAAGTTACAAGTACAACATTGCCGGAATCAGAGATGTGAATGTTTTCCGACTAAAACAAAAATTACATAATTTATCCAAATCATATTGCTTTAACTGGATATACGAATTGAAACTTGAACAAACAAAACAGAACTTAAAACATCCCTTCTAATCCACAGTTGTAGCAACCATTGATATCCAATTTTTGATGCTAGTTCTGAAAAACTAATCTACTTCACCTTGAGACTCTCTGTTTGAAGCAAAACTTTCAGTCCCCATTTAAACACCATCATTCTACTACAGATGTTTGAAGATATATGATTTGGTTGTAAACAAACAACTTCAATTTGAGAGGATAATTCATTATGACGGAAAATTTCAAATATCTCCCTCTTTGATTCCCACATAAAACCAATACCTCGATCACAACCACTCGTGTGATCTTCGAAACAGAAATTTTTGATCGGCTGAACTCCAATCACTGGTTTTTCCATCGGCGCGCCGCCTCACTTGCACTGGCATTCTCTATTCTCTTATCTCTCAGACTCTCACTCTCTAAAAATCTAGGGTTTGTTCTATTTATAAGAAAATTCGCGGAATTCTAGGTTTTGTGGAATGTTGAAGCCCAGCATACAAGCCCAAATCTTTCAAGATAAAACTATCGCTTAAAATCGACGTTGCCGCCAATGCTCTGCCTTTAATCGAAAATATGGCTTTTGTTAATTTGTATCCCAGTATATAAGACTAACATTAATTAGCTAATCATTTTTTATATCGATTTCAAAACTTTTTTTTGGAACTTTAAAATTGTATGTTTTAAAAGATTACTCTAATTAATAGAGTATAGTTTACATATATACCCTCGTATTTATTTGATTTAGTCGGCCCCATAGGGAAACAGAAATCTTCCCTTCTTTCTCCGATGACGGATCTCAAGATTAATTCAAAACTCCGGTAACAAAAAATATTATTACAAAACTTTCAATTACTTTAATCGTTTGCAACATGAAAAGAAAATCTACCCAATTTTAAAACATTAGAATGACAATAGTAATTGCAAACTCATCAATTGCCCCAACTTTTCTTTAGATTAGTGGCTGAACTTCTCAATAGAGATGAGCAAGATGATAAATAAAATAAAAGAAGGATTTCTTTCATCCAAAAAAAAAAGAGAAAGATTGCAATTAAAATCTTTTCAATCTTTCTTAAGGTTCTATGTATGAAGATAGATTCATCTATGGTTCTTGATCAAACTTGATTTAAGTGCAATAAGATTAATGTTGGCCGAGCAACATGTTATAGATTTCGGTCAAGGTGATATGGAATTGGAATTTTATTATAAAAAAATGACTTTCAAAAGAAAAGTTAGTTAAACAGGAAGAGGAGGAGAAGTTAAAAGAGAGAGAAAGTTGTGACGTTTTATACCGCCACAATTTTCATTAATTAGCAAACAGATAAGGGCATTAGTGGAATATTAGTCCGGTTGTTAGAGAAAATTAAGGCATTAATATTCTGCTAACTTGATTTTATTCCCTAAATATTATTTCAATTCCCTATATAAATAATGGTCCATAATACCCATGTTAACTTGTATATGTGTATACAAGTTAGACCCGAAAATATATGTAGTTTCATCTCATAATCTTGGAAGTGACCCAAAATTTACTCTATTATCTGACTCAAAATGTATCCCATCACTCGAGATTAATCACCGATTCACCGCGACCCAAATTTGTTGCAAAGTGACCCGAAACCTACACCATGGCTCAAGATTACATAGTAATTCCAAATGAGTCGGTGATCCAGAAATTTGTTTTGTGATCCCAAACGTATCACTAAGACGCAATATTCACCTCATGTCTCAAATTTTTTATGTGACTTCAAAATTTCTCATGACCTGATCAGCCAAAATTTCTCATCCCAAACCTAAATTGTCCCTAACCCAAAATTTACTTTGTAGAGTATTCTAGAATCCATTTGTAAAATTTCTCATGACCTGATCAGCCAAAGAGAAAAGAAACTAAAATGGGTTTCTATAATATGACCAAAGTTGTAAAAGTTGCAGTAAATCTTAAAATATATGAAAAGCAAATACTCATCATTGGTTTGACTTTGTCGCCAATATCAAAATTTTTTTGGCTCCTTTCGTTCCGGTCAGGATCAGTTTCAGAACAAGCATATTATTGGAACTATTGAGTGCAAACATGAATACCATGCACACTGCATTACACCCTAGTTGGTTCTCAGTAACGTTTTCTCTATATGCAAAAGACAAGGTCTGAAGACCATGGAAGAATACAAGAAACAATTGAATACGAATGTAGCACCAGATAGCGGACCGACCGTAAGTGAGCAACGCTCATAAACACTGTAATATAGGAGATTTAGCACTTTATCACGAACAAATTTTTATAACAGAATCTTAAAGATTTGGATATTGATATACTACTTGCTTCGCTACCAAATCCGGCACCCTTTGGTTATGAGCATTGACCTTTGCCATCATCAACCGTACCGTTACCCACTTGACCCGGTCATGGATAAAAAGTTACATGGTACTAGTTCCATCCATGATTCATCATTATACAGATACCGACCTTTTGTTAAATTGGTTTGGTTCTTGGTTTGCTGGGTTATCATGTATGATGATTGGCGTTGTATCTTTAATGGTTAGTTGTAATCATATTAAGCTATGGGAATGGGGGTTCATAAACTTTGATACATGTAGCCATAGAGCAAGATAAGAAAAAAAAATCACATCCCAAACTGATACGCACCAAAGTAAGTCTACTTTATAGGTAAACTGACAAGCATTATTAACATTACTTACTTGGCTTAGTTTATTTTGATAAAAGGCCGTTCTGTTAACACAACATAGTCGGTGTACAATGTGACCCAACATTGTACACGGTGGTTTCTCTTTTTTAAGAGTTTCCTATCTTTGGTACTCTTGTATGTTAGGAAGTTTTACTCTGTTAAGGAAATAGGTTAACTTAGAGTTCAAGATTATTCATGTATATAAGTTGATAATCTTCTTGTAACCGTGTGTTAAGTTAATAACAAAAACAAAGTTATGTTAAAGCCTTGTTCTTCTCTCAAAACCTTTCTCGTCTTCTGTTGTTCTAAAGTTAAACTAAACCTATAGTTCTATCTTGGTATCAGATAGGGTTAGGTCCTCCACATCCATGTCTACCGAATCTTCAACTATTTCTTCTACCAGTGGTGTTCTAATGTCTTCAACTGTCTCTTCACAGTCTTCGGTTATGGCCTCCGTTCAGTTCTCTCAACCTCACCATATCATTACAGTTAAACTTGATGAAAACAACTATTCCTTGTGGCGTGCTCAATTTTTGCCATATCTTCAGGGTTACGAACTTGATGGACATGTTACTGGTACGAAACCCTGCCCAGCTTCTCCTGTTGATGGTGCTGCTCCTTCACCGGCTCTTCTCTCTTGGACAAAACAAGACAAAATCTTAGTAAGTTGGCTATTCTCATCTCTTACACCTGCTGTTTTTCGACATGTTCATCGTCTTACAACTTCAAAAGCTATTTGGGACTCTCTTGAAGCTCAATATGCCTCCAAATCTCGATGCACAAATTCATCATCTTCTTTGTGAGCTACGTGCTCTTAAAAAGGGGTCAAAAACTATGCGAGAATACATCAATCATGCTCGAGACTTGGTCGATAGTCTTGTCAGCCGCAAATACACCAGAATCGACAAAAGAATTCGTCATCTGTCTTCTCGCTGGTCTTGACAGTTCGTATGATGCTATTGTTACCTCCTTGACTACTACGATGAGTTCCCTAACCGTGGAAGATTTTCTTACCTTCCTTTTAACATTTGAGTTACGGATGGAGCATCATGACAAGGCATTACAAACTCAGCCCGTAGCAAATGTCGCCTCTCAATCCCGTGGCGCTTCTTCAGCATCACCTCGCTTCCACAGTTCCGGCCCACATAACTCTGCGGCAACTTCAGCTAGGCCCAGTTATGCAAACTCCTCTCGGTCCAACTATGGAACGAATTCGTCCATGTCTACTTACAGATTTTCGAACATCAACAATAACTCACGGTTTTCAGCTCCTTCCTCACAACATAACAAGTCTGAACTTCCTTGCCAACTTTGTGGACGTCCCAATCATGAAGCACCTGATTGTTGGAACCGATTTGATCGTAGCTTTCGTCCTCCACGTCGTCAAGCACCCGGCTCCGCACCACGTGCCTATTCTCGCTCAAACTGGTTTATTGCCAACTCCTCCATGGACTCGACGGTGGTGCTACGGATCATATAACGAATGATCTTTCTCGTCTCCGAGTTTTCAAATGAGTACACCTGGTCCCGATCAAATTCAAATGGGTAATGGCTCTTTTATTCCAATTTCTAATGTTGGATCTTCTGTTTTGGGAACTCCCAACCGTAAGTTCTGACTTCGTAATGTTCTTTTTGCACCACAAATCTCTCATAACTTATTGTCGGTGTCTCGTCTTACAACCGATAATAACGTCTTATTTGAATTTCATCCAAATTTTTGTCTTGTGAAGGATCGATGTCTTGGGAAGGTTTTAATTCGCGGCATTAGGAAGGGTGGTCTTTATCAACTTGATGCTTCTTCGTCTAAGTCTCCTAAAGTTTGCGTAGGTGAACGTGCTAGCTTGCAAGACCGGCACTCTAGATTGGGACATCCAATGATGCGTACAGTTCGTAAAGTCGTCTCTCAGTTTTCACTTAGGTTTCCAGTCAGACTATTAAGTTTTGTTCATCCTGTCATGAACATAGGAGTCATAAGTTACCTTTTAATTCTAGTAAAACTACTTATTTGCATCCATTAGATTTAATTGTCTCCGATGTATGGGACCTTCTCATATTTTATCTAATGAAGGTTATAAATATTATATTATTTTTATTGATGCGTTTAGTCGTTTTACTTGGATGTTTCCTATGTCCCAAAAATCTGATGTCTTTTCTATATTCTTTTTGTTTCAAAAGCATGTTGAAAATCTTTTTAATCGAAAAATCAAAATTTTTCAATCTGATAATGCATTAGAGTATCGCAAACTTACTCCGCATCTTCAGAAACTTGGTATTTTTCATAGATTTTCGTGTCCACACACTTCTGAACAAAATGGTTTAGTGGAACGCCGTCATCGTCATATTCGTGAAACTGGTCTTACTATTCTAAACATGGCTTCTGTACCATCCTCGTTTTGGTACGATTCTTTTTACACTGCTTGTTATTTAATGAATCGTGTTCCTTCCACCTCCATTAATAATTCGTCTCCATATGAAGCTCTTTTTGGTATTTCACCGGATTACACCTCTCTTCGTGTATTTGGTTGTCTATGTTATCCTCACTTACGTCCAGTATAGGTCTCACAAAATGGAGCCTCTCTCCTCTCCATGTGTGTTTATTGGTTATAGTCCATCTCAAAAAGGCTACAAGTGCCTTCATATTCCTACTGTCGTATTTATGTAAGTCGTCATGTTGTTTTTGATGAGACTACTTTTCCCTTTGCCTCTACACCTTCGCCGACGCGTCGGTCGCTTCTCCAGGTAACAACTTCACCTTTATCGGCTTCATTACCGCGGTTTTCATTTACTAGATCCACTACTACACTGTGTTTCGATTCGCACATTTCATGATAATTCTTTGAATTCTTCACGTGGCCTACCATCTCCGCATCAGTATCAGCACTCATCTCTGCCCAGTTTCGGCTTGGATTCGGTGGACGATACATTATTGTCTGTGTCTGCAGTACCAGCTGCTACTTCAAGTGACGCACAAATACCAAGTTCTAGCATCAGTGGACTTTCAGTACCAATCACGAGTTCACCCACCACACCTAATTTGTCCGTATCTACTTCCAGTCCATCTACAGCACCAGTTTTGATGACCGTACCTGCTTCACCTTCCACTGAGTTACGTTCACCTCCAACACCAAATTTGACGTCAGTATCATCTGAAAATTTGACTGAAAATTTGGTCCCGCGTCCTTCAGCTACAGTTCCTGTTCTTGCAACACATCCAATGGTTACTAGAGCAAAGGATGGAATTTTCAAGCCTAATTCTAAGTATGCACTGGTATGTGATTCTCTTCGTGAACCAACTTGTATTTCGGAGGCTCATAAAGATCCCGATTGGCGACTTTCATCGGATGATGAAATCAATGCATTAATTCGAAATGGCACTTGGTCACTAGTACCATATCATCCTTCTATGAATGTTATTGGATGTAAATGGGTTTTTCGTATCAAACGGAAACCTAATGGTGAAATTGAACGTCGTAAGTCTCGCTTGGTTGCTAAAGGATATAATCAACAAGAGGGAATAGATTTTTCTGAAACGTTTAGTCCGGTTGTTAAACCATGCACTATTCGTATTATTCTTACTTTGGCTCTATCTTCCAATTGGGCTATTCATCAACTTGATGTGCAGAATGCTTTCTTACATGGTGAACTTCAAGAAGAGGTATACATGAAACAACCTCCAGGTTGTGTTGATTCTCAATTTCCTACACACGTTTTGCAAGTTTGCACCGTTCTCTCTATGGTCTTAAACAAGCTCCTCGTGCATGGTATCACCGGCTCAAGTACTTTTTGTTGCAAATTGGCTTTACCACTTCAAAGTGTGACTCATCTCTATTTATCTATAATGGTTCATATGGCACTATTTATCTCGTTGGTGTATGTGGATGATATTATTGTTAAGGGTTCTAACTCATAGGTATAAAATCCACTCTTGACCGTCTGCAACAAGAATTTGCTATTAAGGATCTTGGCTCCTTGTCTTATTTTCTTCGAATTGAAGCAATTCGTACTTGCTCCTGGACTATTTCTTTCTCAACAAAGGTATGCTCATGATCTTCTTATTCGGGCAAAAATGGACGGTGTTAAACCTATTCAAACACCACTTAGTACTTCTGGTGACATCTCTTCAGATCGTAGTACTTTATTAACTGATGCTACTGAGTATCGTAGTATTGTTGGGGCGTTGCAATATTTGACATTTACTCGTCCGGATTTGGCTTATGCTGTCAATAAGGTATGTCAGTTTATGCATGCACCTACTATTTTTCACTGGGGTCTGGTAAAACGTATACTACGGTACCTTAAAGATACTCCAACTTTTGGTATACTTCTTCGGCCATCTCCTTCTCTAAAATTATCATTCAGTGCGTATACTGACTCTGATTGGGCTGGCTCTCTTGATGATCGTCGTTCTACTAGTGGTTATTGTATTTATTTGGGTGGTAATATTATTTCTTGGAGTGCTCGTAAGCGTAAAAAAAGATCTCGTTCTAGTACCGAGGCTTCGAATACGGGGGTCTTGCAATTGCTACTATCTTGAAATTATGTGGATTCAATCACTTCTTTCGAACTTCATGTATCTACTCAATCTCCTCTGTTCTATGGTGTGACAATCTTGGCGCTACATATCTCACTGTCAATCCCATATTTCATGCAAGGACAAAGCATATTGAGATTGACTATCATTTTGTTCGAGATCAAGTTGCTTCTAAACTTCTTGATGTTCGTTTTATATCATCTAAGGATCAAATTGCGGATATCTTCACAAAACCACTTTCTAAAGATCGGTTTTCTCTTTTACGGTTCAAGCTTACGGTTCAAGATAACCCGTTACGCTTGCGGGAGGGTGTTAACACAACATAGTCGGTGTACAATGTGACCCAACATTGTACACGGTGGTTTCTCTTTTTTAAGAGTTTCCTATCTTTGGTACTCTTGTATGTTAGGAAGTTTTACTACGTTAAGGAAATAGGTTAACTTAGAGTTCAAGATTATTCATGTATATAAGTTGATAATCTTCTTGTAACCGTGTGTTAAGTTAATAACAAAAACAAAGTTATGTTAAAGCCTTGTTCTTCTCTCAAAACCTTTCTCGTCTTCTGTTGTTCTAAAGTTAAACTAAACCTATAGTTCTATCTCGTTCTATGATCTATCATCAAATAGTGTCACCAACAACACAAGAAAATTAATGAGAGCTTCGAACAAACAAAAAAACTTATTTAACTTTCAGAATCAGATGTGAAAACAAATAAAAGCTTGGAAAACATCTAGATATAAAACCAATTACATAATTTGTCCCAATCCCGATGATTAGCTAGATATACGAGTTCATAATAGACAAAACATCTCTAATCCAAAGATTGGAAAACTCCATTATTCTATAGATCTACCGATAACTAAAATCACCATTATATAGCATGTCACTTGGCGAAAACCACCAACAACTGAAAGTCACCAAATACCATTATTTAGCAGATCAAAACACCATTACTTTACCGATTTTACCCCCAATAAGTATTTCAGATACAAGGAGGTACCAACCAAATCAAGATCTGATGAAACAAAATAGCTTAGATTTGAGAGGAGAAATCATTATGAGTGACGATTTCAAAGAGTTATTTGTCTTTCCCTTCCATCTCCAAGATATGCGACTCGATTCCCTTGGGTGAACCTCAAAGAATGGAGCCATTGCCTTTCATTTGACTGATGAGAAGTTCACTGAACTTTCATCACCACCTTGTTTGACACGAGATGGTGTTCCGGATTTTCCTATATTCATTTATGGGTTTTAGGTGATTCTCTTAGCGCTACATATTTCCACGATGCCAACTGTAGTGACATATGGTTATTGACAAAGAATAAAGATAATGCTAACTTGAGCTGGAGTAAACAGTTCTGGTTTGATGGTTATATACGGTTGTCATCTGAGTTTCTGTTATTTATTTACAATGATAAAGATATGTGATGAGTACAATGATAAACTTCTTTAGTGTATTAAAACAAAGCATGAGAAAGTGTATGCAGGTAATAGCATGGAAACCTCTCCTGGTGGTTTTAGCTTTCAGAGATATCTATTTGGTTTTATATGTCCCTACTTAATATTATAAAGGGTGCCACTTCAAGATTTAGTATAAGTTCTTGATGTGGTTTAATAAAAGAAATATATATACGATTATTCTGATAAGAAATTACAGAAATTCTTAGTTGGTAAATTTCATAAGAATTTTGAATACTTTTACGCAGAACCTTGTCATGGTATACAAAAGAGAAACTTTCACTTGAATAGCGTTGATAGTCGTAATGAGAGTGAATATATAACAAACATAATTAATCTTAAGAAATAATTCTTTATACAAGCTTGGTTTGGTTATACATAAACTTTGACGATTAGTTCGAAACAGATCAAGGACTTCGCAGGCTAATATAGTGGTGCAATCGCCAATTTTAGCTTTCCATGTACTCGTCTCTGAGAATTAGTCTAGGTTGCAATATCAAGCTCAAGTAGTTTCTGCATGCAAGACAATATTTTCTTCTCTCTATATGTATGAATGCTCAAAGCAGGTTGCATCTTAATGCTTTTAAAGCTTCTCTTAATGCATTTAGGTGAATATTTAAGATGAAGATGCTATGCAGTGGATTCTTGATACTAAGAACGTCACTCTCAGCAAAATCATGCCATCTCAATCTCACTTCTGTTGAGAATGCTTTTGGGATGTGTGTTCGATAGAATCAACTGATTGAGTACTCTAAAGAGTACTTTTGTCTTTTGGCAATGGGTTTATGAGCCGCACCGTACCGTTTATCATCAAAGATGGTGGCGATCACATTTTGGAGTAAAACTAGTCGACTGACCAAGATTTGCTACTTGTAATATGGGTATAAAACTTATGTTTATTTTTTTAGCACTTTTAATTGCAATGTAGTTAGTAAACGCACAGTAGTGTCACACAAAGGTCTAGGAGTTATGGCAGTGTTGTTGCTTATTTGTTAGACTTCTTTTAGTTTGCTTTGTGCTTGTGGGCTTTTTAGATTAATCAACTTGTAGCTCTTTTCATAAATGGCTGGACAAATCATGAGCAATTAATCAGCTTTTTCTGGACGTTGTGTTTAAGAATGAATATTCACAATTATACAAATAAAAAAAAAGGTATTTTGGAATACCTCATTTGTTTTCTTCTTCTTCTTCTCTCAGCACCATGCCTAGAACCCGTGACCTTATGGTTATGTAGCATCAGCTAATACCACTAAGGCACGGAGGCGTTGGTGCCTATTTGATGTATCCATTTATTTTCTTTCATTTACTGTTACTATTTTTTTTGTTTTGTTTGGGTAATACCAAAGGTGCCTTCTTTTGATTGTTGTTTTGAGATAGTAAATTTTTTATTTTTTAACATGACATGATTCTTCCACAAAAAGAAAATGATCCAGTCCGATGCTCATTTCATTTCTTGCATCAACGGCTTTGTTGATTTGCTAATCTGAAATCAAATTAGAAAGACTTAAGTAACAAGTGTTTTTAGTGAAAACTCAATCACTAAATTAAAGATCAAAAACCCCCTTTAGTTTCCTCGGTGGTAATTTTTGCGAAGTACGGGTGGAGACTGGATCTCTTTCGGGTACTAATTTTTGTTTTTCTTTTTGTACCACATTACAATAAACCAAGTTTCGAGAGCACTCGGTGTAGATGACAATAAGTATCAATCTTCATGCTTATGAAACCAATACCCCGATCACAACCACTCGTGTGATCTTCGAAATGTAAATTTCGATCACCGAACTCGAGTCACTGGTTTTTCCATCGGCGCCGCCTCACTTGCACTGGCATTCTCTACTCTCTTATCTCTCACCCTCTACATATCTAGGGTTTGTTCTATTTATAAGAAAATTTGTAGAATTCTAGGTTTTTTGGAATGCTAGTTAATTTGGTTATATGTTGTACTAGGCGCCGAGGAAAAATTAGAAAACAAAAAATATATTCATAATTTGGCGCCTTTTACAACATAGATTTGGTTTATTTAGGGAGGGCGAGTCATGATCTAATTCTGAAACTTCCTTCGCTTTTCATGCTTTCCTTGTACTCGCCGTAAAAATAAGAGATGAAACCCCAAAATGAGAGGAACAACACGATCCCCTTTCTGGATTAAAAAAGGAAAGGAAATCAAATAAACGTCGGCACGATATTGTAATAAACAAGTTTTATAAAGTATCACCCATAAAGAAAATTTTGCCCAACAACTCAAATGAAAGCTTCAAACTGATCTTTCTATGTTCGTGGAATCAAGATACAAGTAAAAGACTCTTAGGAATCAGAGATGTGAATATTTTTTTCAAAATTAAAACAAAAATTACATAATTTGTCCCAATCCTATTAGTTCACTAGATATACGAATTCATACTTGAACAAATTACAAAACTTAAAACATCTCTAATCCAGAGATCTCAACATTTCTGCTGATCTACTACTTCCACAGTTGTAGCATGTGAATGGCGCAATCTTAACAATTGATACCCAATTTTGGTTGTCAGTTCTGAATAATTCAGCTATTTCACCTAGAATCTTTGTCTGAAGATAACCAAAATCTCCATATCCCCATAGGAATATTTCAGAGATGTTACCAAAAATGAAAGCAGCAAAATAAAACGAAACAAACAACTTATAATTGAGAGGATAAGTCATTATGACAATTTCGAAAATCTAATTCTCTCTATGATCTCCCAGGTATGTGTAAAGATTCGGACATGAAACCAACACCCCCATCACATACCCTCATCTGTTCTTAGAAACGGAGAATTTTTATCAGCGCGGCCTCACTCGCACAACAAACCTAATCTTAAGAAATAATTGTGTATTCAAGCTTGGTTTGGTTCTGAACTATTTTTACTTGGACCGTTAGTTCAAAATAGGTGATGGACTTCGCACCTAAGGTAGCTGGTCACTGCTAACTTTAGCTTGCCGTGTACTTATCTGCAGAATTAGTCTTGGGTGCAATATTAAGCTCAAGTAGTTCTGCAAGACAATATTATTTTACTCTATCTAGATGTATGAATGCTCAAAACTGGTTGCATCTTATTTTACAAAATAGTAGTGTCGCACAAAGGTATAGGGGGTATGGTAGTGTTGTTGTTTACTCTATCCTTGTTAGAATTCTTTTAGTATTAGTTTGCTTTGTGCTTATGGGATTTTTAGATTAATTAACTTGTAGCTTTATTCATAAATGACAGTGGGCGATTCATGAATAATTGACTACCTTCGTTTTGAAATGTACTGCTTTTCTTGTGTATTCGTGTGTAGAATGTTCTTGCATCTCTATGTTATTATGTGGTCCCTTATCCTTATACACGTGTTATTTCATGTTGTTCATCGATCTTTTATTTGTTATCCATCCGGAGATAACATAAAATTGCGGTGTGGTATCGGATGCCATGGCATGTGCTTATATATGATGATCAAAATTCAAAAGTATTCTAGCTTCGCAACATATTGTGTGTAGGGCACATGCCACGCCTAGCTCACTAACTGGATGTCTTGCCAAGTGTTCTGGGAAGTTTTTAAACCGCCTCGTTGCTCGTTTTCCCGATTGAGGTGTTAGTGGAGGCATATGAACAATGCTCGCGGGCAATACATCAGGCCGAGGAGGTGTTTGAAAGCATTTTAACGACATCCTTGGTAGTTGTAAACCACGGTGTCGGACTCGGAAAGTGAACTCTTAAAGTGAACTCATGTGTTGTTGAATCACCATCTTTGGCGGAAATCGGAGAAGCAAGTTCACTAGAACTACATTATTCTAACTACATGCGAACATTGCTTGCTACCAGGATTTATATGCCCGCACTTCTTGATGGGTTGAAACTAGAAGAGGTATGGTCATACACTTGCGTGATGAATGGTAATCAAATACCATTGTCTGTCAAAGACTTGCATGTTGTTATTGTGCAACAGTTTTCTCAACGTTGTGTTTAAGAATGAATATTCACAATTATACAAATACATCAAACTTCAAAAAAAAAAACACAAAATTGGTCAAAAAGACCAAAATCAACATTTCCTGGGTGAAAAAGACACTTAGGTTTTGATACTGTTTAAATAGCCAAAAATTAAAAAGATACTTGTTTAAATGGACAAAAATTTAAAAATAGGCGGTGATGTAACCAGCTTGTCCATTTTCAAATATTTTTTTCTTATTTTTATTTTTTTCTTATTTTTATTTTACACATGATGCATCCAGTTTCATCCTTGCTATTTTTTAAGTATAAGCCAGGATGAATCCAGTTTCATCCTTAGCTATTTTTTTTGGCTATTTCACCCGTACTTTTTTTAACTTGTCCATTTGAACGTGTTTTAAATTTTTTTGGACAAATGACCCATTTTCTCAAAAAAAAAGGTATTTTAGAATACCTCATTTGTTTTGTTCTTCTTCCCTCTCTCAGCACCATGCCTTGAACCCATGACCAAAATATGATTGTAAATGTAATGCCTAACATCAAACAGTGTCATTAACAATTACACAAGGTGCATAGATAAATTTTTTTTCCAAACAATTCAATTGAAAGTTACAATAAGAACATTATAGGAATCGAGATGTGAATATATTTTTAACTAAAACCAAAATTACATAATTTGTGCAATCATATTGCTTAAAAAAGAACTTCTAGTCCAAAGATTACCAACTCTCCGGATCTTATGATTTATGCGCTGAACTACCATTTCCACAGTTGTAGCAACAATTGATACCCAATTTTTGTTGTAAGTTCTGAAAAACTCGTCCAATCCACCTTGAGACTCTCTTTTTTGAAAAAAAACCAACATTCCCGATATGAAACACCATTATTTTACGGATGTTACCAAAAGCATAATACCAACACCATAGATGCTTTGAAAAAAAAACCTTAGATTTGAGAGGATAAGTCATTATGACAATTTCAAATATCTTCCTCTTTGATTCCTGCATAAAACCAACAATTCGGATCCCAACCATCCTTACCACTCGTTTGATCTCTTTCAAAAAGAAACTTCTCATCAGCTCAAAATTTTTCTCACATCGGGTTTTTAGCGGCGCCGCCTCACTCGCACCGGCGCCTCTACTCTCTAATCTCTCACTCTCTAAAATTTTAGGGTTTGATCTATTTATAAGAAATTTTGTGTAACTCTAGGGTTTTGTGTTTTGGTCACACGTCGAAGCCCGTGTACAAGCCCAAATTTGGGTAATTCACTCAAGATATATCCACTATCTAATATCGACATTGCAATCCATGCTCTGCCTGGTGATCGCACATTTTTATGTCGTTTTAATTCGTAATTTTGGAAGTGACTCAAAATGTAAACCATCACTCGAAATTAAACACTGCGACCCAAAGTTATTGTCAAGTGACTTGAAACTTACCCCAAGGCTCAAAATTACTTAGTAATTCCAGATGAGTCGCTGACTCAAAATTTGTTTTGTGAGCCGAAATGTACCACTGTGACGCAATTGTGCACTCAACTACTCGAATATTACGTTGTCTCAAAATTCGTACAAGAACCTAGAATCTAACATGCTCCGTAATCCAGAATTTCCTAGGTAGATTAATATTTGCCTCACCAATTTTATAAAACTTGATCATATTCTAGAAACTCACTTTAAAATCTCTCGTGCCCTGATCAGTCAAAAGAAATCTAAAATGGGTTACTAGAATATGATCTAAGTTCTGTAAAAATCGCACTAAATCTTGGAATATGAATTGCAAGTATTCATGTTTGGTTTATGATCGATGTTGCCGCCAATAAACGGAAGTCCATTGGTTTGGGGACTAAATTACATGGCTGCTAATGGAGTACCAGTATATCATCCTGAAAAATTCTATAGCAAACAAAGACATGGGAAAGGTGAGTTGGTGATTAGAAGAA
This sequence comes from Papaver armeniacum, assembly GCA_023531295.1. Lineage (NCBI taxonomy): Eukaryota > Viridiplantae > Streptophyta > Magnoliopsida > Ranunculales > Papaveraceae > Papaver > Papaver armeniacum. The sequence goes on from JAJJWW010007129.1 coordinate 598,402, forward strand.
GTACCTACAATGGTTGAGCGACTTGATGGTATCACGGAAAAGAAGTTACATGGATAAGGACTAGCGTTTGGAGACTACAATTCCTGGCATTCATGTCATTCCGTTCCATGCATCCATGATCCATCATCATACCTATTGTAATCGCTTGGTATTTTTGGTTCGGTTAATTGGTTGATTGGGGTTGTATCTCTAATGGTTTGTTGTAATCATGTCGTAAGACAAAATAAATCAGATTAAGCAATGGGGTTCATACACATTTGCCATGTTATGTAACTAGCACCAAACACTATGTCCTTAAAGAAAATTTTGTCTGACTATTCAAATAAAAGCTTTGAAATGATATTTCTACATGTTCACATAAGCCAAATTTGCAAGTACACTACTTGAATCAGATACGAGTTTCCAACTGAAACAAATTACATGTGGATATACCAACTGATACAACAAAGGTTAGAGATGCATAAGGAAATCATAAGATTTCTGCTAATCTACCATTTCAACAATTCTTTGACATCTCGATGGTGATAATTCATTAAGACCATTCCAAAATTCGTGTCTATGTTCAAGAATGTTCGACATGTTCGACGACTTAGAAAATGGAGGGCTTCTTGATCCGGGCAAGGAGTGACTTAAAACCCTGCAATCAAAACAAAAAGAATGTGTCACGAAAAGAATGTAATCATCATCTCAATTAGATTATTAATTGAAAATAAAGGAGAGCTCCCTCATACTTCAGACACCTTGAAATGGTCTTTTAATTAAAAGTGGTAGCCATAAACATGATGATGCAACATGCAGGATTATTGCTACCCATATCCCATACGCTTCTTTACCTGATTCCGTTATTGGTAGTGCTACAAATTTCAAGATTGTTTATATATGTAGAAACACTCGAGACACCTTCGTCTCTACATGGCATTTTATCAACAAAATGAGGACATTGCCGGAGAGCAATAATAAGAGTACCCCTCTATAAATTGGTTTCTTGGTATATATGTTCATCTCATTCCATCCATGATACATCATGATACATATACTGATAAACTAACCTCTTGTTGTCATGTATGATGATTGAGGTTGTATTCTATTCCAGAGATCACGAATACATAAAAAATCAAAGATTTCAAGATATAATACTATCTACCATTTCAGCAGTTGTGGCATATAGCTGACAATTTCACACTTAAAACACCCTTATGTTACAGATCTTAATGCCAGAGAAAGGGAAGTACCATGTATATCAAACTTACATATAAACATATAAACGTATAACTTAACGATTCCCAGATGATATCAACACCCGATCATATATAACGCACCATATGAATTCGGAAACAGAAAATTCTCATAGTGATTTTTTCCTTCACCACCGTCTCAGTCCTCACTCGCACTAGTTGTCCCTCGCTCTGGATAAAACTTCTAAAGAAATTCTAGGGTTCAGATGATTTACTAAAATAACCTTGAACCAATCCCCAGTGTGCTGCCTAAATTTTGAGTCAGCAAAAAAACCTTGTACCAATCCCCATGTCTATACTTGGTAATTCCAAATGAGTCAGTGACACTCATGATTTGTTTCGTTATCTAAAATGTACCGCTACGCCAGAATGTTAACCCCACCATTCAATTTTTTCCTCAAGTGTCAAAATCTATCGTGTGACTTGAGTCAGGTCAAACAGGATCATCACTCTTGAAATACGTATTCGTGATTGACATTGGACACCGATATCGCATATTTTGGAAATTCTCAAAGGTCAAGGTTTATAATTTCCATTACAGTGGTGTCATATGTAGACTAAACGTATGGTTAACCAACACATTATATATACGGAAAATGGGTCATTTGTCCAAAAAAAATTAAAACACGGTTCAAATGGACGAGTAAAAAATTTTATGGGTGAAATGGACAAAGAAAAAATAGCAAGGATGAAACTGGATTCATCCTGGCTTAAACTTAAAAATAGCAAGGATGAAATTGGATGCATCCCGTGTAAAATAAAAATAAGAAAAAAATATTTGAAAATGGACAGGATGAAACTGGTTACATTCTGCCTATTTTTAAATTTTGTCCATTTAAACAGTATCTAAATCTAACTGTCCTTTTCACCCAGGAAATTTTGATTTTGGTCTTTTTAACCAATTTTGTGTTATATATATACATTGGATAGGAGTGTTTGTTGTAATGGGCCAGGTTAAAGAAAATAAAACCCGCATCCTTCAATCCTCTTATTTAAGCGATGGCGTTTAGGGTTCATTTCTATCCCGTCGTCCTTAGATTCATTTTTACAACCTCTCACTCTCTTCCTCCCTGTTTTGGGCCGCCTCAAGCCATAACCACATATCATGGCTTGTGATGTTGATAATGATGAACAATAAAAACTACATACTCAAAGACAATGATTTCTCCTCTCAACATAAGAACTTAGATTCTTAGATTTTACACTAAGAAAATTAGTGAGAATATGATTACTTAAGCGAAAAATAAGGCTGGATTATTGTAGGAGTGAGGATGGAAAAAAGTGAATTCTTGTTTAGCTGAATTCAAGAACTTGTTTATGTAATTCGGTTGTTTGGATTACTGTTATATTAATGTTTTTAAGTATTCTCTCTATCGGAGTGTCAGTATGTAAGAACTTGCATCTTCTTCGGTTTAGTTCAGGAATTCTACCTTGATTGACTCTTTAAATGTTAGAAATTGCTAGAATACTCTACAGATCGTGTATGTATATATTGATTTTTCTTCTAGTTGTTTTGACTCAAACCTAGGTTTTATTGGTCAATTAGGTATTTGTTATTGTGGAGATTTTCATGAAGCTAGAGAAGATATTTGTCTGGTATCGATTTGATTGTTAATGTTATGAGAAAGCTTTTAAAGAAATATTAAACATTGTTTTGTAGTACAATAAAGGTTATGAGTTGCTTATTTAAGGATTAAAGTAAGATGAATTTTATTTGAATAAATATCTACAAAGTGATGATAAGATCTTAAAACTATAAATGATTTTTTTTTCTTTCCCAAGTTGTTTGAGGTGAAAACGGTTTCTGGCGATTTTGGTAATTTCGGGTGTGCGGGTGAGAAACTAATTTAAACCCTAAACAATGTCTCGCAAGGGATTACTTAGATTCGAGAGATCAATCTGCACAAATCAATCAAACCAACAAATGGACGTTCCGGACTTGCTTGACCACAAAGAGGAGGAGAATGGGTTGGTTTTGGGGAGGGAAGCGAAGAAAGTGTTGAGACCAAAGTTGATTCGGAAGAGTAGTTTTTTCACGACTTGTATCGTAAAAACGGGAAGCTAACAGATGGAAAGCTAGCAAAATGTTTCTGAGTGTTGTAATGCTCCTGACTGAACTTGTTTTTCGATGGAAATAGGTAAGACATATTTATACAAGTCGAAGTGAAACATACTTTGGTCTCATTAAGGAATGGATGAGTAAATGGGAGGAGGTGGTAACGTTAACGCATGGAATCGATGTTCCATAAAAAGAACGTTTCACCATTAACTCCCTGTATTTATTAACCACCTCATCCTTATGACACTTCCTTATGACGGGCATAGTGTACGCCGCACGCTGTAAACCGCCAAACCACTACCCAAAGAGGATCCCCCAGTTTGTGATATGTATTGATGTCTCGAATGTCTTTGTGGAATATATGTAGCATATTGTTGTAGCCGGGCAAGTCGTGCTTGGGAGACTCGCTAGTTTGGTGACCTCCGATGGTCGAGATTTTGTATCTTAAGACGAGAGGTAGCCGTTGATTGTTGCACGCTTTCGTTTTGGTGGCCGTATAGGGAAGGCCGGACAGTGGCGCGGATTTGGCGTGGCCAAACTAGGGTTTTTGGGTCAAAAGTTACCATGTGTTGTCCGGTAACCTAAGATGGCTAGGATTTGCTCACGGGATTAAAGGGCGACCTTTGATTGTCGCACGCCTTCGTTTTGTAGCCGTGTAGGAAGGAAAGCATGGTGGCGTGGCTAGGTTGGCATGCCGTCGGCATGGCATGGTTTGGCGTGGCCAAACTTATGTTTTCGGGCCAAAGGTTACCATGTGTTTGTATGGTAACCTTGGATGGCTAGGATTCGCTCCTGGGATTGAAGGGCGACCGTTGATTGTCGCACGCCTTCGTTTTGGTAGCCGTGTAGGGAAGGCCGGCATGGTGGCGTGGCTAGGTTGGCATGCCGTCGGCATGGCATGGTTTGGCGTGGCCAAACATAGGTTTCAGACCAAAGGTTACCGGGCGTTGTCCGTAACCTTGGATGGTTAGGATTTGCTCCTGGGATTGAAGGGGGACCGTTGATTGTCGCACGCCTTCATTTTGGTAGCCGCGTAGGGAAGGCCAGCATGGTGTCGTGGCTAGGTGGGTTTGGCATGGTGGGGCTAAGGGCTTAGCATGCCGTTTGAACATGGTGCGGCTAGCATGACTAGGGACAAGGCAAGGTGCGGTTTGTCTTGGTATGGTGGGGCCAATGGTTTGGCATGCCATTGGCACATGGTGCGGCTAGCATGGCAAGGGCCAAGGCAAGGTGCGGTTTGGCTTGGCATGGTGGGCCAAGGGTTTGGCATGCCGTTGGCCCATGGTGCGGCTAGCATGGCTAGGGCAAAGGCAATGTGCGGTTTGGCTTGGCATGGTGGGACCAAGGGTTTGGCATGCCGTTGGCATATGGTGCGGCTAGCTTGGCTAGGGCCAAGTCAAGGTGCGGTTTGGCTTGGCATGGTGGGGCCAAGGGTTTGGCATGCCGTTGGCACATGGTGCGGATAGCATGGCTAGGTTCAAGGTAAGGTGTGGTTTGGCTTGGCATGGTGGGGCCAAGGGTTTGGCGTTACCAAGCTAGGACCGTGACCAAGCTAGGGTTTTTGGGTTAAAGGTTACCATGCGTTGTCCAGTAACCTTGGACGGCTAAGATTTGCGTCTTAGATGGAAAGATGTCCGTAGATTGTTGCAAGCCTTCGTTTTGGCAACCAGCGTTGTGCATGGCGTGTAGGAACGGCAAGCCTGGTTGGCATGCCTTGGCGCGGTAGGTGTGGCTGGCACGTTTGCCATTGGCACAGGGGTGCGGCTAGCATGGTTGGCATGGCTTGGCGCGGTGGGTGTGGCTGGCACGGTTTGCCATTGGCACAAGGGTACGGCTAGCATGGTTGGCATACCTTGGCGCGGTAGGTGTGGTTGGCACGGTTTACCATTGGCATATGGGTGCGGCTAGCATGGTTGGCATGCCTTGGCGCGGCAGGTCTGGCTGGCGTGGCAGGTGTGGCGGCAAGTAATCCGGAAATAAAGGATCCTCAAATCCTTTGGGTTGAGCAAAAAAACCTCTTCTTTTAAATCTCCATTAAGAAATATCCATTTGAAAAATTTTGATCTGAAGGTAACAAGCATAAGCAAGTAAAGTCTAATAGATTCAAACGAAGCTACAGAGCAAAAGTTTCATCAAAATCTATACCTTATATTTTTGAATATCCTTGGGAAACAAGTCTGGCCTTGTTCCGAACAATGGTTCCATATTCGTCAGTCTTGTTTTTGAAGATCCATTTCATACAAACAATGTTAATTAATTCCTTTTGGTCTTGGTACTCGTTCCCATACTCCTTGTCTTTTCAAATTGATTGAGTTCCTCATGCATTGAGTTTACCCAAGCATGATCATCCAAGGCTTCTTCAAAGATTCTTTGGTTCCATGGATGAGAAAAATAAAGTATAATGACGCATATTTAGAAGTTGTCCACGAGTTATTACCCTGGCATTTGCATCACTAATGACATTCTCTTCAAAATGTCTAAGATGTACCCACTTGGGAGGTTTGTGAGTTTCACTACTTTCAATGTTGTTTGGGATCTCGACAACCTTTGTCAATATCATCTTTTTCATATGGATCACTTGTTGCGTGGGAACGACAACAAGTTCTTCATCGTCGTGCTTTTCTTTAGATTATTACTTGTTGTCGACGTTTGAAAAATATTAATTTTGATTATTTTTTACAATGTTTTGTTAATTAGGTTAATTATGATTTATTTTATTTTACCTTTTCGATTTCAAGGGTATTTTTCTATTTTTTTGATGTGCATGTAATATTCCACATTTATTGTGGAATTTCCAACCAAAAAAGGTAAGTAATAAAACCCAAATGTTTATATTATTATTTCATTGTTGTTTTTTTTTTTTGGATTTTAGAATCAATTTTTATTAATATCAACCCACTAAAAAAAGTAATTAAAAGAGTTACATAGTAGGCAAGCGAGCAACAAGCTGCCGCACACGCCCTTTTGAATTGCAAAACCTATCATATTAAAAATAAAATCTCGTAAACCAGGAGTCATCACATTGCTATGCATGACTTTCTGGACCCTCTTGAGTAGTTCGGCCGCCTCTAGAGCCAGATAACCAAAAGTATCAAAAGCAAAGGGGACGAAAGCATGCCCATTGTCAACACACGCTTTCTCATGCTTCGATATCTTACCTGAGGCAGCCCTTAGGGATGCTTGCCCGACTGTAAAGGTGCCATGTCCAATGCCTACCAAATGAGATACCCCGGTGAGGTCAACACATGTGTGTTTCCCATTAGCCCACCCAAAAATAAGAACATCTGCTGGTCTTAGTATCGATCTCCCTTCTAGTGGGTCTCATCGGAAGTTCACAGCGCTTCTTCTTTCTTTGCTGAAATGCCAGCCCTCCACAGTATATCATACAAGATATCCCTCACATGATCATGTCTATATTTAAAACCAGGGTCTACCTTACAATGAACTGCATGTTCACCATACGAGTCTAAGCATCTTGTAATGCAAGCAGGGCAACGAGAGTCATGGGGATAAAGCGGGATCATTAAGTTATATTTGAAGATACAACGGTACTCTAAAGGAGACATCTTATGTCCAAGCCCCTCAACCAGAATAGCAAGAAGAAAATATTGGGCAAGTCTTCTTTGCAAACAACTAAAAACTGCTTTTTGTCTCTCCGTTAGCTTGTAAACTCTATCAATATCCTTAACCGCTTTACCAAAAAGAGCACTCGCCAAAGACATAAATTCTAGGAAAACTCGTGGAAAAGTACCGTTGAACCTCTTGGCATCGTCGATGCAATTCCACCAACCTTAGCCTTGTACATTTGACCAGTCTTTGTTTGTATGTATATTTTGCTAAGGTAAACCAAGCTACCTAAAATAGTGAACCCAATGTTTCCGTGAGCACAAATTTTTGCTTAACACTAGTAGTTTTGCTTGTGTATGCATTGTTGGAAACGTGTAGGGGGATAGACTCGAAGAAAATAACCTTTTTGATTTGAGTCTAACCCATTACACAAATTTAAGTGGTATCTCTTTGTTTTATTTTTTCTAAAATGGGGGATGTCGGTAAAAAAAAACTTAGAGATAAGATGAACCCTTCTACAGTGGTACATAACCCAGGGTTAGTTTTATTAACCACTTTTGTCAAATTTGAAATTAAACCTAGGAACATTGGCATGCTTCCCAAATTTAGGGGGATAAATAATGAGAACCCATGTACCGATATAAGAGATTTTAAAATGATTTGTGACACAATGAGTTACCCGAATGTCTCCAAATGATGCGCTTTGGTTGCGTTTGTTTCCCTTGTCTCTTGAAAAGAGATCCAATGAGTGGTATCATTTCATTCCTTCGAAAACAATCACCACCTGAGATGGTCTCGTAGAGGTTTTTGTTAAGAAATTATACTCGCACCATAAGAATGTTTTTGGTGGGCAGTCTATCTAAACCTTTAAGCAGAAAATAAGTGAAAACCTTCATGATTATGTGGAAATGTTTAATGAGTTGTTATACCAGTGTCCACACCATGAATTTGAGAAATCCCATTCAATTTTATATGAAGGTGTTGATGGTGGTTTTTAAACAAAGGGTAAAATCGTAAAACCCCAAATAACCTAATGTCACCAGTGACACATTTATTAGAACATTTAATGCGTGTAGTCGGTAATTAATAGGGGTATTTTTTTCAAATTAGGGTTACAACGCACAAAACCCTGATTCACCTCCGTGCCAATGGCAAATCATGCCGACCATACCTAGCCCGGCTAGCCGCATCTCTATGCCAATGGCAAATCATGCCACCATACCAAACGCAGCCGAAGCATGCCAACCATGCTAGCATGCACCTCCGTGCCAATGGCAAATCATGCCAGCCACACCTAGCCCGAGCTAGACGCATCTCTATGCCAATGGCAAACCATGCCATCCATACCAAGCGCACCGAAGCATGCCAACCATGCTAGCCGCACCTGCGCTGCCAATGGCAAATCATGCCGCCACACCTAGCACAAGCTAGCCGCATCTCTTGCCGATGGAAAATCATGCCAGCCATACCAAACGCATCAAGCATGCCAACCATGCTAGCGCACCTCCGTGCCAATGGCAAATCATGCCCGACCACACCTAGCCCGAGCTAGACGCATCTCTATGCCAATGGCAAACCATGCCATCCATACCAAACGCGGCAGAAGCATGCCAACCATGCTAGCCGCACCTCTTCGTGCCAATGGCAAATCATGCCAGCCACACCTAGCACAAGCTAGCCGCATCTCTATGCCAATGGAAAATCTTGCCGACCATACCAAACGACGGAAGCATGCCAACCATGCTAGCGCACCTCCGTGCCAATGGCAAATCATGCCGAGCCACACTTAACCCGAGCTAGCGCACATGCCAAACACACTCTGCCTTGGCTCTAGCTACACTTGGTCACGCCACGCCAAGCCAAACACCTTACCTTGGCCCTAGTCACGCCACGCCCAAGCCAAACACCCTTACCTTGGCCCTAGCCGCGCCATGCCAAAGTAGCGCCCGCACCTAGGCTTGCAAACCATGCAACCTAGGCCAAATTGGCCATGCGTGCCATTGGCACATGCCAACATGCGTCACTGTAGCTTTTCCTACCAAGGCCACGACCCTAACGGCCACGCGTGCCATTGGCACATGCCAACATGCGTCACTGGTAGCTTGTCCTACCAAGGCCACAGCCCTAACGACCACGCATGCCATTGGCACATGACAACACGCTCGCTGGTAGCTTTTCCTACCAAGGCCACGGCCCTAACGGCCACGCATGCCATTGGCACATGCCAACACGCTCGCTGGTAACTTTTCCTACCAAGGCCACGGCCCTAACGGCCACGCATGCCATTGGCACATGCCAACATGCGTCACTGGTAGATTTTCCTACCAAGGCCACGACCCTAACGGCCACGCATGCCATTGGCACATGCCAACACGCTCATTGGTAGCTTTTCCTACCAAGGCCACGGCCCTAATGACCCACGCATGCCATTGGCACATGCCAACACGCTCATTGGTAGCTTTTCCTACCAAGGCCACGGCCCTAACGGCCACGCATGCCATTGGCACATGCCAACACGCTGTTTGGTAGCTTATCCTACCAAGGCCACGGCCCCTAACGACCACGCATGCCATTGGCACATGCCAACACGCTCGGCATGGTAGCTTTTCCTACCAAGGCCACGGCCCTATGACCACGCATACCATTGGCACATGCCAACACGCTCGCTGGTAGCTTTTCCTACCAAGGCCACGGCCCTAACGGCCACGCATGCCATTGGCACATGCCAACACGCTCGCTGGTAGCTTATCCTACCAAGGCCACGGCCCTAACGGCCACGCATGCCATTGGCACATGCCAACACGCTCGCTGGTAGCTTTTCCTACCAAGGCCACGGCCTAACGGCCACGCATACCATTGGCACATGCCAACACGCTCATTGGTAGGCTTTTCCTACAAGGCCACGGCCTAACGGCCCGCATGCTATTGGCACACCCCAACACGCTCATTTGTGTAGCCTTCATCACTAGCCGTGCCCCAATGCACGCTAGGTAGCCTAATTTGCAAAAATTTGTGCAACTTAGGCCAACAGTCAGACGCGCCGTTTGGCACATGCCAAAACCCACATTTGGTAGCCTAACTCGCAAACCATGCAACCTACCACCAAGGCATTCTGCACATGCCACACACGCCACTAGCATCTCTGGCATTGCCACTTACACTCAACGTACAACCTACCACCCAGGCATTCCGCACATGCCATTGGCGCATGCCACGCACACCACTAGCAGCTCTGGCATTGCCACTTGCGCTCGAGGTACAACCCGCAACAAGGGCATTCCGCATCGTATCGTTGTAACACAGACTAATTCACACTAATAAGAATAAGGAGCTCACCATGTGCAATGGCAGGTGTTGAGATATGTAATAACAGTAACAAAGACAACCTTCTTAGAAGGCCCCCGCCATTTAAGCTTCATGTAAGTGCATGAGGCCGCCATCCGTTCCTCATCTCCACCAGTCTTCCTACAACAAACTTGATAAAGGTCAAACACAACTTCTTCACCCATAATGAAATAAGCACAACATCATTGCACAAAGCAATACTAGCTCCCTTAGCAGTATCATTGTCCTAGAAGTGGTTATCTAACTAAGTGGCATTGTTGCTGTAACTCTTGAGCATGTAAGATTGGTAGAAAGAATCAACTATAAGACATAAAAACTATGAACCAAGAAGCTCCGTGAGGGTTCATACTTCAAACTAGTCGGAAAATTCGTAAGAACGATGAATCTAACCAATATTCATAGGTAGGATTCCATGGAATCTTCTCTGAAACCTTAACACAAACCCTTTTCTAGTGACTTCGAGAAAGAAAGTGGCTCTGAGAATATAATCTATGAACCACTAAGCTATGAGAGGGTTTTGACTTCAAACTTAGCATGATACATCATCAAAAATGATGAATAAGAAGCTCAGTGTCGATTCAAACTTCAAGTTCGGTCTAACGACTTACAAACTATGAACCAAGAAGTCTGAAAGTTCACAAAAACGATGAATCCAACCATTCACGGGTAAGATTCTATAGGAATATTCTCAGAAACCTTAAACACACATAAATTCGTCAGCGAGAAATAAAATGCCTCCGAGATCGAAACACAGTGAGAGCAGACTATTATATATGAAGCTCAATGTTGATTCGAACTTCAAATGTGGTATAATGGCATACATTATGAACGGTGAAGCTCTTGGAGGGTCCTGACTTCAAACCTAGCATGATACATCATCGAATTCGATAAATATGAAGCTCAGTGTCGATTCGAACTTTGAATGTGGTATACCGGCATACAAACTATGAACCTTGAAGATCTGGATGGGTTCTGACTTCAAACTTAACCTCTAAGTCAGAAACTTGGTAAGAACGACGAATTCATCCATTTACAGGTAAGATTCCTTCGAGATATTCTACAAAACCTTAAAAAAAACCCTATTTCTGCATATTGTATGCGTACAAGGATCCGAGATCGAAACCTGGCCGCGAGTTGACTACTATAAGTCAGAAATAAGAACGACGAACTCATCCATTTACAGGTTAGATTCCTTGGAGATATTCTACGAAACCTTAAAAAAAACCCTATTTATGCATATTGTATGCGTACCAGAATCCGAGATCGAAACCTGGCCGTGAGTTTACTACTCTAAGTCAGAAACTTGGTAAGAACGAATAAACCATCCATTTACAGGTAATATTCCTTCAAAATATTCTACGAAACCTCAAAAAAAAAAAAAACTATTTCTCGCATATTGTATGCAGGCAGACTCCGAGATCGAGACCGGCCGCGAGTTGACTACTATAAGTCGAGAAACTTGGTAAGAACAGCGAATTCATCCATTTACGGGTAAGATTCCTTGGAGATATTCTACGAAACCTTAAAAAAACCCTATTTCTCGCATATTGTATGCGTGCAGAGAATCGAGATCGAAACACCTGGCCGTGAGTTTACTACTCTAAGTCGAAACTTGGTAAGACGAATAAATCATCCATTTCGGGTAAGATTCTTTCGAAATATTCTACGAAACCTTAAAAAAAAAAAACCTATTTCGCATATTGTATGCATCAGACTCGAGATCGAGACACGGCAGCGAGTTGACTACTATAAGTCGAAACTTGGTAAGAACGACGAATTCATCCATTTACGAGTAAGATTCGTTGGAGATATTCTACGAAACCTTAAAAAACCCTATTTCTGCATATTGTATGCGTACCAGGATCCGAGATCGAAACCTGGCCGCGAGTTGACTACTCTAAGTCAGAAACTTGGTAAGAATGACGAATCCATCCATATACAGGTAAGTTTCCTTCGAGATATTCTACGAAACCTTAAACAAACCCTTTTATGCATATTGTATGCATACCAGGCTCGAGATCAAAACCTGGCCGCGAGTTGACTACTCTAAGTCAGAAACTTTGTAAGAACGAAGAAACCATCCATTTACAAGTAAGATTCCTTCGAAATATTCTACGAAACCTTAAACAAACCTTATTTCTGCATATTGTATGCATACCAGGTGTTTATGGGTAAAAATCCTTTCAGCCGATTTCGGTAAATTCGGTAGGTGAGTGAGAAACTGGTTCAAACCCTAAACAAATGTGCTGCACGTGAGCACTTTATAGATTCGAGAGATCAATCTGTGCAAGTCAGGCCTAAACCAAGTAATGGCCGTTCCAGGACTTGCTTCGGTCACAAAGTGGAGGAGAAGGGTTGATTTGGGGAGGGAAGCAAAGAAAGGTATTGAGGCCAGAATAATTCTGGGAGAGTAGCGTCTCGACTTGTATCAGAAAGTGAAAGATTAGGAAGCTTGCAAGAGGTGGAAGCTTTTTGGGAGAGCTTGCAAAGTGGCCTTTCTGAGAGTATAGTATTTTTCTCCTGACCGAGACTTGTTCTCTGGTGGGAATAGGTAAGACCTATTTATACAAGTCGAGATTGAAACGTACCCTGGCCTCATGAAGGAAGAGAGTAAAGGGTGAAATAATGGGAGGAGGTGGTAACCGTATGGTGTTAATGAGTAAAAACGTTTTCACCATTATTTCCTCTTTTATTTGACCGCTTTATTCCTTTTCACGCTTTCTTAATGTGAGCGTAGCGTACGCTACAAGCTGTGACCGCCAAACCAAAACCCTAAAGAAGCATCCCCCAGTTTGTGTTGATGTCTCGAGTGTTGGTTGCATCTTGAGTGCAAGTGGCGCTGCTAGTGGCGCGTGTGGCATGTGCCAATGGAATGTGCGGAATGACTTGGTGGTAGGTTGCACGGTTTGCAAGTTAGGTTACCAGCGTGTGGGTTTGGCATATGCCAATGGCATGTGCGGAATGCCTTGGTGGTAGGTTGCACGGTTTGCAAGTTAGGCTACCAGCGTGTGTGTTTGGCATGTGCCAATGGCATGTGCGGAATGCCTTGGTGGTAGGTTGCACGGTTGCAAGTTAGGCTACCGGCGTGTGTGTTTGGCATGTGCCAATGGCATGTGCGGCCATGTTGACCTAGTTGCAAGTCTTGCAAGCCTAGGGCGCTATGTGAAAGCGTGGGCCAAAGGTATAGCGGCTTGGAAATATGGCTTGCGACACGTGTTGGCATGTGCCAATGGCACGTGCGGCTATGTTAACCTAGTTGCAAGTCTTGCAAACCTAGGGCGCTATATTTGGCGTGGGCCAAAGGCGTAGCGGCTTGGAAATATGGCTTGCAACACGTGTTGGCATGTGCCAATGGCACGTGCGGCCATGTTGACCTAGTTGCAAGTCTTGCAAACCTAGGGCGCTATATTTGGCGTGGGCCAAAGGCATAGCGGCTTGGAAATATGGCTCGCAACACGTGTTGGCATGTGCCAATGGCACGTGCGGCCATGTTAACCTAGTTGCAAGTCTTGCAAACCTAGGGCGCTATATTTGGCGTGGGCCAAAGGCATAGCGGCTTGGAAATATGGCTCGCAACACGTGTTGGCATGTGCCAATGGCATGTGCGGCCATGTTAACCTAGTTGCAAGTCTTGCAAACCTAGGGCGTTATATTTGGCGTGGGCCAAAGGCATAGCGGCTTGGAAATATGGCTCGCAACACGTGTTGGCATGTGCCAATGGCACGTGCGGCCATGTTAACCTAGTTGCAAGTCTTGCAAACCTAGGGGCGCTATATTTGGCATGGGCCAAAGGCATAGCGGCTTTGGAAATATGGCTCGCAACACGTGTTGGCATGTGCCAATGGCACGTGCGGCCATGTTAACCTAGTTGCAAGTCTTGCAAACCTAGGGGCGCTATATTTGGCGTGGGCCAAAGGCATAGCGGCTTGGAAATATGGCTCGCAACACGTGTTGGCATGTGCCAATGGCACGTGCGGCCATGTTGACCTAGTTGCAAATCTTGCAAACCTAGGGCGCTATATTTGGCATGTGCCAATGGCAGAGCGGCTTGGAAATATGGCTCGCAACACGTGTTGGCATGTGCCAATGGCACGTGCGGCCATGTTGACCTAGTTGCAACTCTTGCAAACCTAGGGCGCTATATTTGGTGTGGGCCAAAGGCATAGCGGCTTGGAAATATGGCTCGTAACACGTGTTGGCATGTGCCAATGGCGCGTGCGGCCATGTTAACCTAGTTGCAAGTCTTGCAAATCTAGGAGCTATATTTAGGCGCGGGCCAAAGGCATAGCGGCTTTGGAAATATGGCTCGCAACACGTGTTGGCATGTGCCAATGGCACGTGCGGCCATGTTGACCTAGTTGCAAGTCTTGCAAACCTAGGGCGCTATATTTGGCGTGGGCCAAAGGCATAGTGGCTTGGAAATATGGCTCGCAACACGTGTTGGCATGTGCCAATGGCACGTGCGGCCATGTTGACCTAGTTGCAAGTCTTGCAAACCTAGGGCGCTATATTTGGCGTGGGCCAAAGGCATAGCGGCTTGGAAATATGGCTCGCAACACGTGTTGGCATGTGCCAATGGCACATGCGGCCATGTTGACCTAGTTGCAAGTCTTGCTAACCTAGGGCACTATATTTGGCGTGGGCCAAAGGCATAGCGTCTTGGAAATATGGCTCGCAACACGTGTTGGCATGTGCCAATGGCACGTGCGGCCATGTTGACCTAGTTGCAAGTCTTGCAAACCTAGGGCGATATATTTGGCGTGGGCCAAAGGCATAGCGGCTTGGAAATATGGCTCGCAACACGTGTTGGCATGTGCCAATGGCACGTGCGGCCATGTTGACCTAGTTGCAAGTCTTGCTAACCTAGGGCACTATATTTGGCGTGGGTCAAAGGCATAGCGGCTTGGAAATATGGCGGGCAACACGTGTTGGCATGTGCCAATGGCACGTGCGGCCATGTTGACCTAGTTGCAAGTCTTGCAAACCTAGGGCGCTATATTTGGCGTGGGCCAAAGGCATAGCGGCTTGGAAATATGGCTCGCAACACGTGTTGGCATGTGCCAATGGCACGTGCGGCCATGTTAACCTAGTTGCAAGTCTTGCAAATCTAGGGAGCTATATTTGGCGCGGGCCAAAGGCATAGCGGCTTGGAAATATGGCTCGCAACACGTGTTGGCATGTGCCAATGGCACGTGCGGCCATGTTGACCTAGTTGCAAGTCTTGCAAACCTAGGCGCTATATTTGGCGTGGGCCAAAGGCATAGCGTCTTGAAATATGGCTCGCAACACGTGTTGGCATGTGCCAATGGCACGTGCGGCCATGTTGACCTAGTTGCAAGTCTTGCAAACCTAGGGCGCTATATTTGGCGTGGGCCAAAGGCATAAGCGGCTTGGAAATATGGCTCGCAACACGTGTTGGCATGTGCCAATGGCACGTGCGGCCATGTTGACCTAGTTGCAAGTCTTGCTAACCTAGGGCACTATATTTGGCGTGGGCCAAAGGCATAGCGTCTTGGAAATATGGCTCGCAACACGTGTTGGCATGTGCCAATGGCACGTGCGGCCATGTTGACCTAGTTGCAAGTCTTGCAAACCTAGGGCGATATATTTGGCGTGGGCCAAAGGCATAGCGGCTTGGAAATATGGCTCGCAACACGTGTTGGCATGTGCCAATGGCACGTGCGGCCATGTTGACCTAGTTGCAAGTCTTGCAAACCTAGGGCGCTATATTTGGCGTGGGCCAAAGGCATAGCGGCTTGGAAATATGGCTCGCAACACGTGTTGGCATGTGCCAATGGCACGTGCGGCCATGTTGACCTAGTTGCAAGTCTTGCAAACCTAGGCGCTATATTTGGCGTGGGCCAAAGGCATAGCGGCTTGGAAATATGGCTCGCAACACGTGTTGGCATGTGCCAATGGCATGTGCGGCCATGTTAACCTAGTTTCAAGTCTTGCAAACCTAGGGCGCTATATTTGGCGTGGGCCAAAGGCATAGCGGCTTGGAAATATGGCTCGCAACACGTGTTGGCATGTGCCAATGGCACGTGCGGCCATGTTGACCTAGTTGCAAGTCTTGCAAACCTAGGCGCTATATTTGGCGTGGGCCAAAGGCATAGCGGCTTGGAAATATGGCTCGCAGACACGTGTTGGCATGTGCCAATGGCACGTGCGGCCATGTTGACCTAGTTGCAAGTCTTGCAAACCTAGGGGCGCTATATTTGGCGTGGGCCAAAGGCATAGCGGCTTGGAAATATGGCTCGCAACACGTGTTGGCATGTGCCAATGGCACGTGCGCCATGTTAACCTAGTTTCAAGTCTTGCAAACCTAGGCGCTATATTTGGCGTGGGCCAAAGGCATAGCGGCTTGGAAATATGGCTCGCAACACGTGTTGGCATGTGCCAATGGCACGTGCGGCCATGTTAACCTAGTTGCAAGTCTTGCAAACCTAGGGCGCTATATTTGGCGTGGGCCAAAGGCATAAGCGGCTTGGAAATATGGCTCGCAACACGTGTTGGCGTGTGCCAATGGCACGTGTGGCCATGTTAACCTAGTTGCAAGTCTTGCAAACCTAGGGCGCTATATTTGGCATGTGCCAATGGAATAGCGGCTTAGTTTGGCATGGTTGCCAATGAATGTGGTACGTGGTTTGGTTTTGGCGTTGTTGACCTGGTGCGCAGTATGCGGCTTGGTTTGGCGTTGTTGCCATGGTGCGCAGAGTGCGGCTTGGTTTGGCATGGTTGCCATGGTGCGCAAAGTGCGGCTTGGTTTTGGAATTAGGGTTACGTATTTGAAAACCCTAATTTGGTATTTTGAAAAAATACCCTATTAATTATTTTTGAGTTAAATGCTCTTAGTTAATGTGTTGCGGGTAACACTAGGTCATGGGGTTTTACGATTTTACCCCTTGTTTAAAAACCACCATCAACACCAGTGTGTGGGTTTGGCATATGCCAATGGCATGTGCGGAATGCCTTGGTGGTAGGTTGCACGGTTTGCAAGTTAGGCTACCAGCGTGTGTGTTTGGCATGTGCCAACGACATGTGCGGAATGCCTTGGTGGTAGGTTACACGGTTTGCAAGTTAGGCTACCAGCGTGTGTGTTTGGCATGTGCGGCCATGTTGACCTAGTTGCAAGTCTTGCAAGCCTAGGGCGCTATGTCTGGCCTGGGCCAAAGGCATAGCGGCTTGGAAATATAGCTTGCGACACGTGTTGGCATGTGCCAATGGCACGTGCGGCTATGTTGACCTAGTAGCAAGTCTTGCAAGCCTAGGGCGCTATATTTAGCGTGGGCCAAAGGCATAGCGGCTTGGAAATATGGCTTGCAACACGTGTTGGCATGTGCCAATGGCACGTGCGGCCATGTTAACCTAGTTGCAAGTCTTGCAAACCTAGGGCGCTATATTTGGCGTGGGTCAAAGGCATAGCGGCTTGGAAATATGGCTCACAACACGTGTTGGCATGTGCCAATGGCACGTGCGGCCATGTTGACCTAGTTGCAAGTCTTGCAAACCTAGGGCGCTATATTTAGCGTGGGCCAAAGGCATAGCGGCTTGGAAATATGGCTCGCAACACGTGTTGGCATGTGCCAATGGCACGTGCGGCCATGTTGACTTAGTTGCAAGTCTTGCAAACCTAGGGCGCTATATTTGGCGTGGGCCAAAGGCATAGCGGCTTGGAAATATGGCTCGCAACACGTGTTGGCATGTGCCAATGGCACATGCGGCCATGTTAACCTAGTTGCAAGTCTTGCAAACCTAGGGCGCTATATTTGGCGTGGGCCAAAGGCATAGCGGCTTGGAAATATGTCTCGCAACACGTGTTGGCATGTGCCAATGGCACGTGCGGCCATGTTGACCTAGTTGCAAGTCTTGCAAACCTAGGGCTCTATATTTGGCGTGGGCCAAAGGCATAGCGGCTTGGAAATATGGCTCGCAACACATGTTGGCATGTGCCAATGGCACGTGCGGCCATGTTGACCTAGTTGCAAGTCTTGCAAACCTAGGGCGCTATATTTGGCGTGGGCCTTAGGCATAGCGTCTTGGAAATATGGCTCGCAACACGTGTTGGCATGTGCCAATGGCACGTGCGGCCATGTTGACCTAGTTGCAAGTCTTGCAAACCTAGGGCGCTATATTTGGCGTGGGCCAAAGGCATAGCGGCTTGGAAATATGGCTCGCAACACGTGTTGGCATGTGCCAGTGGCACGTGCGGCCATGTTGACCTAGTTGCAAGTCTTGCAAACCTAGGGCGCTATATTTGGTGTGGGCCAGAGGCATAGCGGCTTGGAAATATGGCTCGCAACACGTGTTGGCATGTGCCAACGGCACGTGCGGCCATGTTGACCTAGTTGCAAGTCTTGCAAATCTACGGCGCTATATTTGGCGTGGGCCAGAGGCATAGCGGCTTGGAAATATGGCTAGCAACACGTGTTGGCATGTGCCAATGGCACGTGCGGCCATGTTAACCTAGTTGCAAGTCTTGCAAACCTAGGGGCGCTATATTTGGCGTGGGCCAAAGGCATAGCGGCTTGGAAATATGGCTCGCAACACGTGTTGGCATGTGCCAATGGCACGTGCGGCCATGTTAACCTAGTTGCAAGTCTTGCAAACCTAGGGCGCTATATTTGGCGTGGTCCAAAGGCATAACGGCTTGGAAATATGGCTCGCAACACGTGTTGGCATGTGCCAATGGCACGTGCGGCCATGTTGACCTATTTGCAAGTCTTGCAAACCTAGGGCGCTATATTTGGCATGGGCCAAAGGCATAGCGGCTTGGAAATATGGCTCGCAACACGTGTTGGCATGTGCCAATGACACATGCGGCCATGTTGACCTAGTTGCAAGTCTTGCAAACCTAGGGCGCTATATTTGGCGTGGGCCAAAGGCATAGCGGCTTGGAAATATGGCTCGCAAAACGTGTTGGCATGTGCCAATGGCACGTGCGGCCATGTTGACCTAGTTGCAAGTCTTGCAAACCTAGGGCTCTATATTTGGCGTGGGCCAAAGGCATAGCGGCTTGGAAATATGGCTCGCAACACATGTTGGCATGTGCCAATGGCACGTGCGGCCATGTTGACCTAGTTGCAAGTCTTGCAAACCTAGGGCGCTATATTTGGCGTGGGCCAAAGGCATAGCGTCTTGGAAATATGGCTCGCAATACGTGTTGGCATGTGCCAATGGCACGTGCGGCCATGTTGACCTAGTTGCAAGTCTTGCAAACCTAGGGCGCTATATTTGGCGTGGGCCAAAGGCATAGCGGCTTGGAAATATGGCTCGCAACACGTGTTGGCATGTGTCAGTGGCACGTGCGGCCATGTTGACCTAGTTGCAAGTCTTGCAAACCTAGGGCGCTATATTTGGCGTGGGCCAGAGGCATAGCGGCTTGGAAATATGGCTCGCAACACGTGTTGGCATGTGCCAACGGCACGTGCGGCCATCTTGACCTAGTTGCAAGTCTTGCAAATCTAAGGCGCTATATTTGGCGTGGGCCAGAGGCATAGCGGCTTGGAAATATGGCTAGCAACACGTGTTGGCATGTGCCAATGGCACGTGCGGCCATGTTAACCTATTTGCAAGTCTTGCAAACCTAGGGCGCTATATTTGGCGTGGGCCAAAGGCATAGCGGCTTGGAAATATGGCTCGCAACACGTGTTGGCATGTGCCAATGGCACGTGCGGCCATGTTAACCTAGTTGCAAGTCTTGCAAACCTAGGGTGCTATATTTGGCGTGGGCCAAAGGCATAGCGGCTTGGAAATATTGCTCGCAACACGTGTTGGCATGTGCCAATGGTACGTGCGGCCATGTTGACCTAGTTGCAAGTCTTGCAAACCTAGGGCGCTATATTTGGCATGTGCCAATGGCATAGCGGCTTGGAAATATGGCTCGCAACACGTGTTGGCATGTGCCAATGGTACGTGCGGCCATGTTGACCTAGTTGCAAGTCTTGCAAACCTAGGGCGCTATATTTGGCATGTGCCAATGACATAGCGGCTTAGTTTGGCATGGTTGCCAATGAATGTGGTACGTGGTTTGGTTTTGGCGTTGTTGCCCTGGTGCGCTGTATGCGGCTTGGTTTGGCGTTGTTGCCATGGTGCGCAGAGTGCGGCTTGGTTTGGCATGGTTTCCATGGTGCGCAAGGTGCGGCTTGGTTTGGCATGGTTGCCATGGTGCGCGAGTGCGGCTTGGTTTGGCATGGTTGCCATGGTGCTTGAGTGCGGCTTGGTTTGGCATTGTTGCCATGGTGCGAAGAGTGCGGCTTGGTTTGGCATGGTTGCCATGGTGCGCTGAGTGCGGCTTGGTTTAGCATGGTTGCCATGGTGTGCAGTGAGTGCGGCTTGGTTTAGCATGGTTGCCATGGTGCGCGAGTGCGGCATGGTTGCCATGGTCTTGTGATCTTGACTTGGTTTTGGAATTAGGGTTACGTATTTGAAAACCCTAATTTGGTATTTTGAAAAAAATACCCCATTAAGTATTACACCGAGTTAAATGCTCTTAGTTAATGTGTTGCGGGTAACACTAGGTCATGGGGTTTTACGATTTTACCCTTGTTTAAAAACCACCATCAACACCGGCGTGTGGGTTTGGCATATGCCAATGGCATGTGCGGAATGCCTGTGGTGGTAGGTTGCCACGGTTTGCAAGTTAGGCTACCAGCGTGTGTCTTTGGCATGTGCCAACGGCATGTGCGGAATGCCTTGGTGGTAGGTTGCACGGTTTGCAAGTTAGGCTACCAGCGTGTGTGTTTGGCATGTGCGGCCATGTTGACCTAGTTGCAAGTCTTGCAAGCCTAGGGGCGCTATGTCGCTTTGGGCCAAAGGCATAACGGCTTGGAAATATAGCTTGCGACACGTGTTGGCATGTGCCAATGGCACGTGCCGCTATGTTGACCTAGTAGCAAGTCTTGCAATCCTAGGGCGCTATATTTGGCGTGGGCCAAAGGCATAGCGACTTGGAAATATGGCTCGCAACACGTGTTGGCATGTGCCAATGGCACGTGCGGCCATGTTGACCTAGTTGCAAGTCTTGCAAACCTAATGCGCTATATTTGGCATGGGCCAAAGGCATAGCGGCTTGGAAATATGGCTCGCAACACGTGTTGGCATGTGCCAATGGCACGTGCGGCCATGTTAACCTAGTTGCAAGTCTTGCAAACCTAAGGCGCTATATTTGGCGTGGGCCAAAGGCATAGCGGCTTGGAAATATGGCTTGCAACACGTGTTGGCATATGCCAATGGCACGTGCGGCCATGTTGACCTAGTTGCAAGTCTTGCAAACCTAGGGGCGCTATATTTGGCGTGGGCCAAAAGGCATACCGCTTGGAAATATGGCTCGCAACACGTGTTGGCATGTGCCAATGGCACGTGCGGCCATGTTGACCTAGTTGCAAGTCTTGCAAATCTAGGGCGCTATATTTGGCGTGGTCCAAAGGCATAGCGGCTTGGAAATATGGCTCGCAACACGTGTTGGCATGTGCCAATGGCACGTGCGGCCATGTTGACCTAGGTTTAAGTTTTGCAAACCTAGGGCGCTATATTTGGCGTGGGCCAAAGGCATAGCGGCTTGGAAATATGGCTCGCAACACGTGTTGGCATGTGCCAATGGCACGTGCGACCATGTTGACCTAGTTGCAAGTCTTGCAAACCTAGGGCGCTATATTTGGCGTGGGCCAAAGGCATAGCGGCTTGGAAATATGGCTCGCAACACGTGTCGGCATGAGCCAATGGCACGTGCGGCCATGTTAACCTAGTTGCAAGTCTTGCAAACATAGGGCGCTATATTTGGCGTGGGCCAAAGGCATAGCGGCTTGGAAATATGGCTCGCAACACGTGTTGGCATGTGCCAATGGTACGTGCGGCCATGTTGGACCTAGTTGCAAGTCTTGCAAACCTAGGGCGCTATATTTGGCTTGTGCCAATGGCATAGCGGCTTAGTTTGGCATGGTTGCCAATGAATGTGGTATGTGGTTTGGTTTTGGCGTTGTTGCCACAGTGCGCGATGTATGCGGCTTGGTTTTAGCGTTGTTGCCATGGTGCGAGTGCGGCTTGGTTTGGCATGGTTGTCATGGTGCGCAAAGTGCGGCTTGGTTTTGGCGGGGTTGCCATGGTACGCGAGTGCGGCTTGGTTTGGCATGGTTGCCATGGTGCACGAGTGCGGCTTGGTTTGGCATGGTTGCCATGGTGCGCATAGTGCGGCTTGGTTTGGCATGGTTGCCATGGTGCGCGAGTGCGGCTTGGTTTGGCATGGTTGCCATGGTGCGTGAGAGTGCGGCTTGGTTTGGCATGGTTGCCATGGTGCGCGAGTGCGGCTTGGTTTGGCATGGTTGCCATGGTCCGCGAGTGCGGCTTGGTTTGGCATGGTTGCCATGGTGCGCGAGTGCGGCTTGGTTTGGCATGAATGCCATGGTGCGCAGAGTGCGGTTTGGTTTGGCATGGTTGCCATGGTGCGCAGAGTGCGGCTTGGTTTGGCATGGTTGCCATGGTGCGCGAGTGCGGCTTGGTTTGGCATGGTTGCCATGGTGCGCAAAGTGCGGCTTGGTTGTGGAATTAGGGTTATGTGTTGAAAACCCTAATTTGGTATTTTGAAAAAATACCCCTATTAATTATTTACACCTGAGTTAAATGCTCTTAGTTAATGTGTTGCGGGTAACACTAGGTCATGGGGTTTTACGATTTTACCCCTTGTTTAAAAACCACCATCAACACCAGCGTGTGGGTTTGGCATATGGCAATGGCATGTGCGGAATGCCTTGGTGGTAGGTTGCACGGTTTGCAAGTTAGGCTACCAGCGTGTGTGTTTGGCATGTGGCAACGGCATGTGCGGAATGCCTTGGTGGTAGGTTGCGTGATTTTGCAAGTTAGGCTACCAGCGTGTGTGTTTGGCATGTGCCAATGGCATGTGCGGCCATGTTGACCTAGTTGCTTGTCTTGCAAGCCTAGGACGCTATGTATGGCGTGGGCCAAAGGCATAGCGGCTTGGAAATATAGCTTGCGACACGTGTTGGCATGTGCCAATGGCACGTGCGGCTATGTTGACCTAGTAGCAAGTCTTGCAAGCCTAGGGCGCTATATTTGGCGTGTGCCAAAGTCATAGCGGCTTGGAAATATGGCTTGCAACACGTGTTGGCGTGTGCCAATGGCACGTGCGGCCATGTTAACCTAGTTACAAGTCTTGCAAACCTAAGGCGCTATATTTGGCGTGGGCCAAAGGCATAGCGGCTTAGAAATATATTTCATAACACGTGTTGGCATGTGCCAATGGCACGTGCGGCCATGTTGACCTAGTTGCAAGTCTTGCAAACCTAAGGCGCTATATTTGGTATGGGCCAAAGGCATAGCGGCTTGGAAATATATTTCAGCAACACGTGTTGGCATGTGCCAATGGCACGTGCGGCCATGTTGACCTAGTTGCAAGTCTTGCAAACCTAGGGCGCTATATTTGGTGTGGGCCAAAGGCATAGCGGCTTGGAAATATGGCTCGCAACACGTGTTGGCATGTGCCAATGGCACGTGCGGCCATGTTAACCTAGTTGCAAGTCTTGCAAACCTAGGGCGCTATATTTGGCGTGGGCCAAAGGCAAAGCGGCTTGGAAATATGGCTCGCAACACGTGTTGGCATGTGGCAATGGCACGTGCGGCCATGTTGACCTAGTTGCAAGTCTTGCAAACCTAGGGCGCTATATTTGGCGTGGGCCAAAGGCATAGCGGCTTGGAAATTTGGCTCGCAACACATGTTGGCATGTGCCAATGGCACGTGCGGCCATGTTGACTTAGTTGCAAGTCTTGCAAACCTAGGGCGCTATCTTTGGCGTGGGCCAAAGGCATAGCGGCTTGGAAATATGGCTCGCAACACGTGTTGGCATGTGCCAATGGCACGTGCGGCCATGTTGACTTAGTTGCAAGTCTTGCAAACCTAGGGCGCTATATTTGGCGTGGGCCAAAGGCATAGCAGCTTGGAAATATGGCTCGCAACACGTGTTGGCATGTGCCAATGGCATGTGCGGCCATGCTAACCTAGTTGCAAGTCTTGCAAACCTAGGGCGCTATATTTGGCGTGGGCCAAAGGCATAGCGGCTTGGAAATATGGCTCGTAACACGTGTTGGCATGTGGCAATGGCACGTGCGGCCATGTTAACCTAGTTGCAAGTCTTGCAAACCTAAGGCGCTATATTTGGCGTGGTCCAAAGGCATAACGGCTTGGAAATATGGCTCGCAACACGTGTTGGCATGTGCCAATGGCACGTGCGGCCATGTTGACCTATTTGCAAGTCTTGCAAACCTAGGGCGCTATATTTGGCATGGGCCAAAGGCATAGCGGCTTGGAAATATGGCTCGCAACACGTGTTGGCATGTGCCAATGACACATGCGGCCATGTTGACCTAGTTGCAAGTCTTGCAAACCTAGGGCGCTATATTTGGCGTGGGCCAAAGGCATAGCGGCTTGGAAATATGGCTCGCAACACGTGTTGGCATGTGCCAATGGCACGTGCGG
This sequence comes from Papaver armeniacum, assembly GCA_023531295.1. Taxonomy (NCBI): domain Eukaryota; kingdom Viridiplantae; phylum Streptophyta; class Magnoliopsida; order Ranunculales; family Papaveraceae; genus Papaver; species Papaver armeniacum. Next base: position 623,096 of record JAJJWW010007129.1, read on the forward strand.
CCATGTTGACCTAGTTGCAAGTCTTGCAAACCTAGGGCTCTATATTTGGCGTGGGCCAAAGGCATAAGCGGCTTGGAAATATGGCTCGCAACACATGTTGGCATGTGCCAATGGCACGTGCGGCCATGTTGACCTAGTTGCAAGTCTTGCAAACCTAGGGCGCTATATTTGGCGTGGGCCAAAGGCATAGCGGCTTGGAAATATGGCTCGCAACACGTGTTGGCATGTGCCAATGGCACGTGCGGCCATGTTGACCTAGTTGCAAGTCTTGCAAACCTAAGGCGCTATATTTGGCGTGGTCCAAAGGCATAACGGCTTGGAAATATGGCTCGCAACACGTGTTGGCATGTGCCAATGACACATGCGGCCATGTTGACCTATTTGCAAGTCTTGCAAACCTAGGGCGCTATATTTGGCATGGGCCAAAGGCATAGCGGCTTGGAAATATGGCTCATAACACGTGTTGGCATGTGCCAATGACACATGCGGCCATGTTGACCTAGTTGCAAGTCTTGCAAACCTAGGGCGCTATATTTGGCGTGGGCCAAAGGCATAGCGGCTTGGAAATATGGCTCGCAACACGTGTTGGCATGTGCCAATGGTACGTGCGGCCATGTTGACCTAGTTGCAAGTCTTGCAAACCTGAGGGCGCTATATTTGGCATGTGCCAATGGCATAGCGGCTTAGTTTGGCATGGTTGCCAATGAATGTGGTATGTGGTTTGGTTTTGGCGTTGTTGCCCTGGTGCGCAGTATGCGGCTTGGTTTGGCGTTGTTGCCATGGTGCGCAGAGTGCGGCTTGGTTTGGCATGGTTGTCATGGTGCGCAAAGTGCGGCTTGGTTTGGCAGGGTTGCCATGGTACGCAGAGTGCGGCTTGGTTTGGCATGGTTGCCATGGTGCACAGAGTGCGGCTTGGTTTGGCATGGTTGCCATGGTGCGTATAGTGCGGCTTGGTTTGGCATGGTTGCCATGGTGCGCAGAGTGCGGCTTGGTTTGGCATGGTTGCCATGGTCTTGTGAGTGCGGCTTGGTTTGGCATGGTTGCCATGGTGCGAGTGCGGCTTGGTTTGGCATGGTTGCCATGGTCCGCAGAGTGCGGCTTGGTTTGGCATGGTTGCCATGGTGCGCAGAGTGCGGCTTGGTTTGGCATGAATGCCATGGTGCGCAGAGTGCGGTTTGGTTTGGCATGGTTGCCATGGTGCGCAGAGTGCGGCTTGGTTTGGCATGGTTGCCATGGTGCGCAGAGTGCGGCTTGGTTTGGCATGGTTGCCATGGTGCGCAAAGTGCGGCTTGGTTTTGGAATTAGGGTTCTGTGTTGAAAACCCTAATTTGGTATTTTGAAAAAATACCCTATTAATTATTTACACACGAGTTAAATGCTCTTAGTTAATGTGTTGCGGGTAACACTAGGTCATGGGTTTTACGATTTTACCCCTTGTTTAAAAACCACCATCAACACCAGCGTGTGGGTTTGGCATATGGCAATGGCATGTGCGGAATGCCTTGGTGGTAGGTTGCACGGTTTGCAAGTTAGGCTACCAGCGTGTGTGTTTGGCATGTGGCAACGGCATGTGCGGAATGCCTTGGTGGTAGGTTGCGCGGTTTGCAAGTTAGGCTACCAGCGTGTGTGTTTGGCATGTGCCAATGGCATGTGCGGCCATGTTGACCTAGTTGCTTGTCTTGCAAGCCTAGGACGCTATGTATGGCGTGGGCCAAAGGCATAGCGGCTTGGAAATATAGCTTGCGACACGTGTTGGCATGTGCCAATGGCACGTGCGGCTATGTTGACCTAGTAGCAAGTCTTGCAAGCCTAGGGCGCTATATTTGGCGTGTGCCAAAGTCATAGCGGCTTGGAAATATGGCTTGCAACACGTGTTGGCGTGTGCCAATGGCACGTGCGGCCATGTTAACCTAGTTACAAGTCTTGCAAACCTAAGGCGCTATATTTGGCGTGGGCCAAAGGCATAGCGGCTTAGAAATATGGCTCGCAACACGTGTTGGCATGTGCCAATGGCACGTGCGGCCATGTTGACCTAGTTGCAAGTCTTGCAAACCTAAGGCGCTATATTTGGTATGGGCCAAAGGCATAGCGGCTTGGAAATATGGCTCGCAACACGTGTTGGCATGTGCCAATGGCACGTGCGGCCATGTTGACCTAGTTGCAAGTCTTGCAAACCTAGGGCGCTATATTTGGTGTGGGCCAAAGGCATAGCGGCTTGGAAATATGGCTCGCAACACGTGTTGGCATGTGCCAATGGCACGTGCGGCCATGTTAACCTAGTTGCAAGTCTTGCAAACCCTAGGGCGCTATATTTGGCGTGGGCCAAAGGCAAAGCGGCTTGGAAATTGGCTCGCAACACGTGTTGGCATGTGGCAATGGCACGGCGCCATGTTGACCTAGTTGCAAGTCTTGCAAACCTAGGGCGCTATATTTGGCGTGGGCCAAAGGCATAGCGGCTTGAAATTTGGCTCGCAACACATGTTGGCATGTGCCAATGGCACGTGCGGCCATGTTGACTTAGTTGCAAGTCTTGCAAACCTAGGGGCGCTATCTTTGGCGTGGGCCAAAGGCATATGGCTTGGAAATATGGCTCGCAACACGTGTTGGCATGTGCCAATGGCACGTGCGGCCATGTTGACTTAGTTCAAGTCTTGCAAACCTAGGGCGCTATATTTGGCGTGGGCCAAAGGCATAGCAGCTTGGAAATATGGCTCGCAACACGTGTTGGCATGTGCCAATGGCATGTGCGGCCATGCTAACCTAGTTGCAAGTCTTGCAAACCTAGGGCGCTATATTTGGCGTGGGCCAAAGGCATAGCGGCTTGGAAATATGGCTCGTAACACGTGTTGGCATGTGGCAAATGGCACGTGCGGCCATGTTAACCTAGTTGCAAGTCTTGCAAACCTAAGGCGCTATATTTGGCGTGGTCCAAAGGCATAACGGCTTGAAATATGGCTCGCAACACGTGTTGGCATGTGCCAATGGCACGTGCGGGCCATGTTGACCTATTTGCAAGTCTTGCAAACCTAGGGCGCTATATTTGGCATGGGCCAAAGGCATAGCGGCTTGAAATATGGCTCGCAACACGTGTTGGCATGTGCCAATGACACATGCGGCCATGTTGACCTAGTTGCAAGTCTTGCAAACCTAGGGCGCTATATTTGGCGTGGGCCAAAGGCATAGCGGCTTGGAAATATGGCTCGCAACACGTGTTGGCATGTGCCAATGGCACGTGCAGTGGCCATGTTGACCTAGTTGCAAGTCTTGCAAACCTAGGGCTCTATATTTGGCGTGGGCCAAAGGCATAGCGGCTTGGAAATATGGCTCGCAACACATGTTGGCATGTGCCAATGGCACGTGCGGCCATGTTGACCTAGTTGCAAGTCTTGCAAACCTAGGGCGCTATATTTGGCGTGGGCCAAAGGCATAGCGTCTTGGAAATATGGCTCGCAATACGTGTTGGCATGTGCCAATGGCACGTGCGGCCATGTTGACTTAGTTGCAAGTCATGCAAACCTAGGGCGCTATATTTGGCGTGGGCCAAAGGCATAGCGGCTTGGAAATATGGCTCGCAACACGTGTTGGCATGTGTCAATGGCACGTGCGGCCATGTTGACCTAGTTGCAAGTCTTGCAAACCTAGGGCGCTATATTTGGCGTGGGCCAGAGGCATAGCGGCTTGGAAATATGGCTCGCAACACGTGTTGGCATGTGCCAACGGCACGTGCGGCCATCTTGACCTAGTTGCAAGTCTTGCAAATCTAAGGCGCTATATTTGGCGTGGGCGAGGCATAGCGGCTTGGAAATATGGCTAGCAACACGTGTTGGCATCTGCCCAATGGCACGTGCGGCCATGTTAACCTATTTGCAAGTCTTGCAAACCTAGGCGCTATATTTGGCGTGGGCCAAAGGCATAGCGGCTTGGAAATATGGCTCGCAACACGTGTTGGCATGTGCCAATGGCACGCGTGTGCCATGTTAACCTAGTTGCAAGTCTTGCAAACCTAGGGTGCTATATTTGGCGTGGGCCAAAGGCATAGCGGCTTGAAATATTGCTCGCAACACGTGTTGGCATGTGCCAATGGTACGTGCGGCCATGTTGACTAGTTGCAAGTCTTGCAAACCTAGGGCGCTATATTTGGCTTGTGCCAATGGCATAGCGGCTTGGAAATATGGCTCGCAACACGTGTTGGCATGTGCCAATGGCACGTGCGGCCATGTTGACCTAGTTGCAAGTCTTGCAAACCTAGGGCGCTATATTTGGCATGTGCCAATGACATAGCGGCTTAGTTTGGCATGGTTGCCAATGAATGTGGTACGTGGTTTGGTTTTGGCGTTGTTGCCCTGGTGCGCAGTATGCGGCTTGGTTTGGCGTTGTTGCCATGGTGCGCAGAGTGCGGCTTGGTTTGGCATGGTTGCCATGGTGCGCAGAGTGCGGCTTGGATTGGCATGGTTGCCATGGTGCGCAGAGTGCGGCTTGGTTTGGCATGGTTGCCATGGTGCGCAGAGTGCGGCTTGGTTTGGCATGGTTGCCATGGTGCGTAGAGTGCGGCTTGGTTTGGCATGGTTGCCATGGTGCGCAGAGTGCGGCTTGGTTGGGCATGGTTGCCATGGTGCGCAGAGTGCGGCTTGGTTTGGCATGGTTGCCATGGTGCGCAGAGTGCGGCTTGGTTTGGCATGGTTGCCATGGTGCGCGAGATGCGGCTTGGTTTTGGAATTAGGGTTCCGTGTTGAAAACCCTAATTTGGTATTTTGAAAAAATACCCTTATTAATTATTTACACTGAGTTAAATGCTCTTAGTTAATGTGTTCGGGTAACACTAGTCATGGGGTTTTACGATTTTACCCTTGTTTAAAAACCACCATCAACACCGGCGTGTGGGTTTGGCATATGCCAATGGCATGTGCGGGAATGCCTTGGTGGTAGGTTGCACGGTTCAAGTTAGGCTACCGGCGTGTGTCTTTGGCATGTGCCAACGGCATGTGCGGAATGCCTTGGTGGTAGGTTGCACGGTTTGCAAGTTAGGCTACCCGGCGTGTGTGTTTGGCATGTGCGGCCATGTTGACCTAGTTGCAAGTCTTTGCAAGCCCAGGGCGCTATGTCCGGTCAGGGCCAAAGGCATAACGGCTTGGAAATATAGCTTATGACACGTGTTGGCATGTGCCAATGGCACGTGCCTTTTGTTGACCTAGTAGCAAGTCTTGCAATCCTAGGGCGCTATATTTGGCGTGGGCCAAAGGCATAGCGGCTTGGAAATATGGCTTGCAACACGTGTTGGCATGTGCCAATGGCACGTTCGGCCATGTTAACCTAGTTGCAAGTCTTGCAAACCTAAGGCGCTATATTTGGTGTGGGCCAAAGGAATAGCGGCTTGGAAATATGGCTCATAACACGTGTTGGCATGTGCCAATGGCACGTGCGGCCATGTTGACCTAGTTGCAAGTCTTGCACACCTAGGGGCGCTATATTTAGCGTGGGCCAAAGGCATAGCGACTTGGAAATATGGCTCGCAACACGTGTTGGCATGTGCCAATGGCACGTGCGGCCATGTTGACCTAGTTGCAAGTCTTGTAACCTAATGCGCTATATTTGGCATGGGCCAAAGGCATAGCGGCTTGGAAATATGGCTCGCAACACGTGTTGGCATGTGCCAATGGCACGTGCGGCCATGTTAACCTAGTTGCAAGTCTTGCAAACTAAGGCGCTATATTTGGCATAAGGCCAAAGGCATAGCGGCTTGAAATATGGCTTGCAACACGTGTTGGCATATGCCAATGGCACGTGCGGCCATGTTGACCTAGTTGCAAGTCTTGCAAACCTAGGGCGCTATATTTGGCGTGGGCCAAAGGCATACCGGCTTGGAAATATGGCTCGCAACACGTGTTGGCATGTGCCAATGGCACGTGCGGCCATGTTGACCTAGTTGCAAGTCTTGTACAAATCTAGGGCTATATTTGGCGTGGTCCAAAGGCATAGCGGCTTGAAATATGGCTCAATAACACGTGTTGGCATGTGCCAATGGCACGTGCGGCCATGTTGACCTAGGTTTAAGTTTTGCAAACCTAGGGCGCTATATTTGGCGTGGGCCAAAGGCATAGCGGCTTGGAAATATGGCTCGCAACACGTGTTGGCATGTGCCAATGGCACGTGCGACCATGTTGACCTAGTTGCAAGTCTTGCAAACCTAGGGCGCTATATTTGGCGTGGGCCAAAGGCATAGCGGCTTGAAATATGGCTCGCAACACGTGTCGGATGAGCCAATGGCACGTGCGGCCATGTTAACCTAGTTGCAAGTCTTGCAAACATAGGGCGCTATATTTGCGTGGGCCAAAGGCATAGCTGGCTTGGAAATATGGCTCGCAACACGTGTTGGCATGTGCCAATGGTACGTGCGGCCATGTTGACCTAGTTGCAAGTCTTGTAAACCTGAAAGCTATATTTGGCATGTGCCATTGGCATAGCGGCTTAGTTTGGCATGGTTGCCAATGAATGTGGTATGTGGTTTGGTTTTGGCGTTGTTGCCCTAGTGCGCAGTATGCGGCTTGGTTTGGCGTTGTTGCCATGGTGCGCAGAGTGCGGCTTGGTTTGGCATGGTTGTCATGGTGCGCAAAGTGCGGCTTGGTTTGCGGGGTTGCCATGGTCTGGCGAGTGCGGCTTGGTTTGGCATGGTTGCCATGGTGCCGAGGTGCGGCTTGGTTTGGCATGGTTGCCATGGTGCGCATAGTGCGGCTTGGTTTGGCATGGTTGCCATGGTGCGCAGTGCGGCTTGGTTTGGCATGGTTGCCATGGTGCGCAGAGTGCGGCTTGGTTTGGCATGGTTGCCATGGTGCGCGAGAGTGCGGCTTGGTTTGGCATGGTTGCCATGGTCGCGAGTGCGGCTTGGTTTGGCATGGTTGCCATGGTGCCGCAGAGTGCGGCTTGGTTTGGCATGAATGCCATGGTGCGCAGAGTGCGGTTTGGTTTGGCATGGTTGTGGGTGCGCGAGTGCGGCTTGGTTTGGCATGGTTGCCGTGTCATGAGCGAGTGCGGCTTGGTTTGGCATGGTTGCCATGGTGCGCAAAGTGCGGCTTGGTTTTGGAATTAGGGTACCTGTTGAAAACTCCCCCAATTTGGTATTTTGAAAAAATACCCCTATTAATTATTTACACCCGAGTTAAATGCTCTTAGTTAATGTGTTGCGGGTAACACTAGGTCATGGGGTTTTCGATTTTACCCCTTGTTTAAAAACCACCATCAACACCGAGCGTGTGGGTTTGGCATATGGCAATGGCATGTGCGGAATGCCTTGTGGTAGGTTGCACTGTTTGCAAGTTAGGCTACCCGTGTGTGTTTGGCATGTGGCAAGCGGCATGTGCGGAATGCCTTGGTGGTAGGTTGCGGTTTGCAAGTTAGGCTACGGCGTGTGTGTTTGGCATGTGCCAATGGCATGTGCGGCCATGTTGACTAGTTGCTTGTCTTGCAAGCCCTAGGACGCTATGTATGGCGTGGGCCAAAGGCATAGCGGCTTGGAAATATAAATATGACACGTGTTAGCATGTGCCAATGGCACGTGCGGCTATGTTGACCTAGTAGCAAGTCTTGCAAGCCTAGGGCGCTATATTTGGGCGTGTGCCAAAGTCATAGCGGCTTGAAATATGGCTTGCAGAACACGTGTTGGCGTGTGCCAATGGTGGCGTGCGGCCATGTTAACCTAGTTACAAGTCTTGCAAACCTAAGGCGCTATATTTGGCGTGGGCCAAAGGCATAGCGGCTTAGAAATATGGCTCGCAACACGTGTTGGCATGTGCCAATGGCACGTGCGGCCATGTTGACCTAGTTGCAAGTCTTGCAAACCTAAGGCGCTATATTTGGTATGGGCCAAAGGCATAGCGGCTTGGAAATATGGCTCGCAACACGTGTTGGCATGTGCCAATGGCACGTGCGGCCATGTTAACCTAGTTGCAAGTCTTGCAAACCTAGGGGCTATATTTCAAGTGTGGGCCAAAGGCATAGCGGCTTGAAATATGGCGCAACACGTGTTGGCATGTGCCAATGGCACGTGCGGCCATGTTAACCTAGTTGCAAGTCTTGCAAACCTAGGGCGCTATATTTGGCGTGGGCCAAAGGCAAAGCGGCTTGGAAATATGGCTCGCAACACGTGTTGGCATGTGGCAATGGCACGTGCGGCCATGTTGACCTAGTTGCAAGTCTTGCAAACCTAGGCGCTATATTTGGTGTGGGCCAAAGGCATAGCGGCTTGGAAATATGGCTCGCAACACGTGTTGGCATGTGCCAATGGCACGTGCGGCCATGTTAACCTAGTTGCAAGTCTTGCAAACCTAGGGCGCTATATTTGGCGTGGGCCAAAGGCATAGCGGCTTGAATTTGGCTCGCAACACATGTTGGCATGTGCCAATGGCACGTGCGGCCATGTTGACTTAGTTGCAAGTCTTGCAAACCTAGGGCGCTATCTTTGGCGTGGGCCAAAGGCATAGCGGCTTGGAAATATGGCTCGCAACACGTGTTGGCATGTGCCAATGGCACGTGCGCCATGTTGACCTAGTTGCAAGTCTTGCAAACCTAGGGCTATATTTGGCGTGGGCCAAAGGCATAGCGGCTTGTAAATATGGCTCGCAACATGTGTTGGCATGTGCCAATGGCACGTCTTGGCCATGTTGACCTAGTTTTAAGTCTTGCAAACCTAGGGCGCTATGTTTGGCGTGGGCCAAAGGCATAGCGGCTTGGAAATATGGCTCGCAACACGTGTTGGCATGTGCCAATGGCACGTGCGGCCATGTTGACTTAGTTGCAATTCTTGCAAACCTAGGGGCGCTATATTTGGCGTGTAATAAAGGCATAGCAGCTTGAAAATATGGCTCGCAACACGTGTTGGCATGTGCCAATGGCATGTGCGGCCATGCTAACCTAGTTGCAAGTCTTGCAAACCTAGGCGCTATATTTGGCGTGGGCCAAAGGCATAGCGCCTTGGAAATATGGCTCGTAACACGTGTTGGCATGTGGCAATGGCACGTGCGGCCATGTTAACCTAGTTGCAAGTCTTGCAAACCTAAGGCGCTATATTTGGCGTGGGGCAAAGGCATAGCGGCTTGGAAATATGGTCGAAACACGTGTTGGCATGTGCAGTGGTACGTGCGGCCATGTTGACCTAGTTGCAAGTCTTGCAAACCTAGAGCGCTATATTTGGCATGTGTCAATGGCATAGTGGCTTAGTTTGGCATGGTTGCCAAATGAATGTGGTACGTGGTTTGGTTTTGGTGTTGTTGCCCTGGTACTAAAGATGCGGTTGGTTTGGCGTTATTGCCAGCGGGCAGAGCGGCTTGGTTTGGCATGGTTGCCATGGTGCGCAAAGTGCGGCTTGGTTTGGCATGGTTTCCATGGTGCGCAGAGTGCGGCTTGGTTTGGCATGGTTGCCATGGCGCATGTGTGCGGCAGTTTGGCATGGTTGCCATGGTGTGCATAGTGCGGCTTGGTTTGGCATGGTTGCCATGGTCGCAGATGCGGCTTGGTTTGGCATGGTTGCCATGGCGCGAAGTGCGGCTTGGTTTGGCATGGTTGCCATGGTGCGCAGAGTGCGCTTGGTTTGGCATGGTTTCCATGGTGCTGTGAGTGCGGCTTGGTTTGGCATGGTTGCCATGGTGCGCAGAAGTCTTGGCTTGGTTTGGCATGGTTGCCATGGTGCGCAGAGTGCGGCTTGGTTTGGCATGGTTGCCATGGTGCGCAGAGTGCGGCTTGGTTTGGCATGGTTGCCATGGTGCGCAAAGTGCGGCTTGGTTTTGGAATTAGGGTTCTGTGTTGAAAACCCTAATTTGGTATTTTGAAAAAATACCCCTATTAATTATTTACACCTGAGTTAAATGCTCTTAGTTAATGTGTTGCGGGTAACACTAGGTCATGGGGTTTTACGATTTTACCCCTTGTTTAAAAACCACCATCAACACCAGCGTGTGGGCTTGGCATATGCCAATGGCATGTGCGGAATGCCTTGGTGGTAGGTTGCACGGTTTGCAAGTTAGGCTACCAGCGTGTGTGTTTGGCATGTGCCAACGGCATGTGCGGAATGCCTTGGTGGTAGGTTGCACGGACTGCGGATTAGGCTACCAGCGTGTGTGTTTGGCATGTGCCAATGGCATGTGTGGAATGCCTTGGTGGTAGGTTGCACGGTTTGCAAGTTAGGCTACCAGCGTGTGTGTTTGGCATGTGCCAATGGCATGTGCAGCCATGTTGACCTAGTTGCAAGTCTTGCAAGCCTAGGGCACTATGTCTGACGTGGGCCAAAGGTATAGCGGCTTGGAAATATGGCTTGCGACACGTGTTGGCATGTGCCAATGGCACGTGCGGCCATGTTGACTTAGTTGCAAGTCTTGCAAACCTAGGGCGCTATATTTGGCGTGGGCCAAAGGCATAGCGGCTTGGAAATATGGATCGCAACACGTGTTGGCATGTGCCAATGGCACGTGCGGCCATGTTGACCTAGTTGCAAGTCTTGCAAACCTAGGGCGCTATATTTGCGTGGGCCAAAGGCATAGCGGCTTGAAATATGGCTCGCAGAACACGTGTTGTCATGCCAATGGCACGTGCGGCCATGTTGACCTAGTTTTAAGTCTTGCAAACCTAGGGCGCTATATTTGGCGTGGGCCAAAGGCATAGCGGCTTGGAAATATGGCTCGCAACACGTGTTGGCATGTGCCAATGGCACGTGCGGCCATGTTGACCTAGTTGCAAGTCTTGCAAACCTAGGGCGCTATATTTGGCGTGGGCCAAAGGCATAGCGGCTTGGAAATATGGCTCGCAACACGTGTTGGCATGTGCGGCCATGTTAACGTAGTTGCAAGTCTTGCAAACCTAGGGCGCTATATTTGGCATGGGCCAAAGGCATAGCGGCTTGGAAATATGGCTTGCAACACGTGTTGGCATGTGGCAATGGCACGTGCGGCCATGTTAACCTAGTTGCAAGTCTTGCAAACCTAGGCGCTATATTTGGCGTGGGCCAAAGGCATAGTGGCTTGGAAATATGGCTCGCAACACGTGTTGGCATGTGCCAATGGTACGCGCCCATGTTGACCTAGTTGCAAGTCTTGCAAACCTAGGGCGCTATATTTGGCATGTGTCAATGGCATAGCGGCTTAGTTTGGCATGGTTGCCAATGAATGTGGTACGTGGTTTGGTTTTGGTGTTGTTGCCCTGGTACGCAGTATGCGGCTTGGTTTGGCGTTGTTGCCATGGTGCGCAGAGTGCGGCTTGATTTGGCATGGTTGCCATGGTGCGCAGAGTGCGGCTTGGTTTGGCATGGTTGCCATGGTGCGCAGAGTGCGGCTTGGTTTGGCATGGTTGCCATGGTGCGCGGAGTGCGGCTTGGTTTGGCATGGTTGCCATGGTGCGTAGAGTGCGGCTTGGTTTTTGGCATGGTTGCTGCCATGGGCGCAGAGTGCGGCTTGGTTCGGCATGGTTGCCATGGTGCGCAGAGTGCGGCTTGGTTTGGCATGGTTGCCATGGTGCGCAGAGTGCGGCAGTTTGGCATGGTTGCTGCGGATTGCGCAGAGTGCGACTTGGTTTGGCATGGTTGCCATGGTGCGCGAGTGCGGCTTGGTTTGGCATGGTCGCCATGGTGCGCAGAGTGCGGCTTGGTTTGGCATGGTTGCCATGGCGCAAAGTGCGGCTTGGTTTTTGAATTAAGGTTACGTATTTGAAAACCCTAATTTGGTATTTTGAAAAATACCTATTAATTATTTACACCTAATTGAGTTAAATGCTCTTAGTTAATGTGTTGCGGGTAACACTAGGTCATGGGGTTTTAGGATTTTACCCCTTGTTTAAAAACCACCATCAACACCAGCGTGTGGGTTTGGCATATGCCAATGGCATGTGCGGAATGCCTTGGTGGTAGGTTGCGCGGTTGCAAGTTAGGCTACGTGTGTGTTTGGCATGTGCCAACGGCATGTGCGGAATGCCTTGGTGGTAGGTTGCACGGTTTTCAAGTTAGGCTACCAGCGTGTGTGTTTGGCATGTGCCAATGGCATGTGCGGAATGCCTTGGTGGTAGGTTGCACGGTTTGCAAGTTAAAGCTACCCAGCGTGTGTGTTTGGCATATGCAGTGGCATGTGCGGCCATGTTGACCTAGTTGCAAGTATTGCAAGCCTAGGGCACTATGTCCAGCGTGGGCCAAAGGTATAGCGGCTTGGAAATATGGCTCGCGACACGTGTTGGCATGGGCCAATGGCACGTGCCGCTATGTTAACCTAGTTGCAAGTCTTGCAAACCTAGGGCGCTATATTTGGCGTGGGCCAAAGGCATAGCGGCTTGGAAATATGGCTCGCGACACGTGTTGGCATGTGCCAATGGCACGTGCGGCCATGTTGACCTAGTTGCAAGTCTTGCAAACCTGTGAAGCGCTATATTTGGCGTGGGCCAAAGGAATAGCTGTCTTGGAAATATGGCTCGCAACACGTGTTGGCATGTGCCAATGGCACGTATGCCATGTTGACCTAGTTGCAAGTCTTGCAAACCTAGGGCGCTATATTTAGCGTGGGCCAAAGGCATAGCGGCTTGGAAATATGGCTCGCAACACGTGTTGGCATGTGCCAATGGCATGTGCGGCCATGTTAACCTAGTTGCAAGTCTTGCAAACCTAGGGCGCTATATTTGGCGTGGGCCAAAGGCATGGCGGCTTTGAAATATGGCTCATAACACGTGTTGGCATGTGCCAATGGCACGTGCGGCCATGTTAACCTAGTTGCAAGTCTTGCAAACCTAGGGCGCTATATTTGGCGTGGGCCAAAGGCATGGCGGCTTGGAAATATGGCTCGCAACACGTGTTGGCATGTGCCAATGGCACGTGCGGCCATGTTAACCTAGTTGCAAGTCTTGCAAACCTAGGGGCGCTATATTTGGCGTGGGCCAAAGGTATAGCGGCTTGAAATATGGCTCGCAACACGTGTTGGCATGTGCCAATGGCATGTGCGGCCATGTTAACCTAGTTGCAAGTCTTGCAAACCTAGGGGCGCTATATTTGGCGTGGGCCAAAGGCATGGCTTGGGAATATGGCTCGCAACACGTGTTGGCATGTGCCAATGGCACGTGCGCCATGTTAACCTAGTTGCAAGTCTTGCAAACCTAGGGCGCTATATTTGGCGTGGGCCAAAGGCATGGCGGCTTGGGAATATGGCTCGCAACACGTGTTGGCATGTGCCAATGGCACGTGCGGCCATGTTAACCTAGTTGCAAGTCTTGCAAACCTAGGGCGCTATATTTGGCGTGGGCCAAAGGCATAGCGGCTTGGAAATATGGCTCGCAACACGTGTTGGCATGTGCCAATGGCACGTGCGGCCATGTTAACCTAGTTGCAAGTCTTGCAAACCTAGGGAGCTATATTTGGCGTGGGCCAAAGGCATAGCGGCTTGGAAATATGGCTCGCAACACGTGTTGGCATGTTCCAATGGCACGTGCGGCTATGTTGACCTATTTGCAAGTCTTGCAAACCTAGGGCGCTATATTTGGCATGTGCCAATGGCATAGCGCTTAGTTTGGCATGGTTGCCAATGAATGTGGTACGTGGTTTGGTTTTGGCGTTGTTGCCTGGTGCTATTTGTAGGAGGTTTGGTTTGGCGTTGTTGCCATGGTGCGCAGAGTGCGGCTTGGTTTGGCATGGTTTCCATGGTGCGCAAGGTGCGGCTTGGTTTGGCATGGTTGCCATGGTGCGCAGAGTGCGGCTTGGTTTGGCATGGTTGCCATGGTGCGCAGAGTGCGCAGCTTGGTTTGGCATGGTTGCCATGGTGCGCGAGTGCGGCTTGGTTTGGCATGGTTGCCATGGTGCGCAGAGTGCGGCTTGGTTTGGCATGGTTGCCATGGTGCTTGCAGAAAGTGCGGCTTGGTTTGGCATGGTTGCCATGGTGCGCGCAGAGTGCGGCTTGGTTTGGCATGGTTGCCATGGTGCGAGAGCGGCTTGGTTTGGCATGCTTGCCATGGTGCGCAGAGTGCGGCTTGGTTTGGCATGGTTGCCATGGTGCGCAGAGTGCGGCTTGGTTTGGCATGGTTGCCATGGTGCGCAGAGTGCGGCTTGGTTTGGCATGGTTGCCATGGTGCAGAGATGCGGCAGTCTTGGAATTTAGGGTTCTTTGTTGAAAACCTAATTTGGTATTTTGAAAAAATACCCCTATTAATTATTTACACCCGAGTTAAATGCTCTTAGTTAATGTGTTGCGGGTAACACTAGGTCATGGGGTTTTACGATTTTACCCCTTGTTTAAAAACCACCATCAACACCAGGCTCAGAGATCGAAACCTGACCGCGAGTTGACTACTCTAAGTCAGAAACTTGGTAAGAACGAAGAAACCATCCATTTACGGGTAAGATTCATTCGAAATATTCTACGAAACCTTAAACAAACCTTATTTCTCAGATATTGTATGCATACCAGGCTCCAAGATGGAAACCCGCCGCGAGTTGACTACTCTAAGTCAAAAACTTGGTAAAAATGACGAATCCATCCATTTACAGGTAAGATTCCTTCGGTATATTCTACGAAACCTTAAACAAACCTTACTTCTGCATATTCTATGTATAAAATGCTCCGAGATCGAAACCTTGCCGCGAGTTGACTACTCTAAGTCAAAAACCTTGTAAGAACGACGAATCCATCCATTTACATGTAAGATTCCTTCGAGATATTCTACGAAACCTTAAAAAAACCTTATTTATGCATATTCTATGCATACCATGCTCCGAGATCGAAACCTGGCCGCGAGTTGACTACTCTAAGTCAGAAACTTGGTAAGAACGACGAATCCATCCATTTACATGTAAGAAATATATCAGAATTGGATAAGAAATATATCGAATTGAACATCCCAGTTCGAAGATTACCATAGTTAAAATGACCATATTACCCTTACTAGAAATAAAGGTAATAAAATTACAGAGATTGTGAAAATTACTAAACTATCCTTATCCAAATAAGTAAAGTAAATATTGTAGATAGTGAAAATGATCATATTACCCTTCATGGAAATTTGTGCAATAAATATTATGGAGATTGTGAAAGTGACCTGGCTACCCTTATCGAAAAAAAGTAAAGTAAATATTACTGCTTGTGAAAATGACCATATTACCCTTCTTGAAAATTAATGCAATAAATATTATGAAGACTATGAAAATGAACAGACCACGCTTTATCGGAAAATAAGTAAACTAAATATTATAAATTGTTAAAATCACCATATTACCCTTACTAGAAATAAAGGTAATAAATATTATGGAGATGTGAAAATTACCGGACTACCCTTATCTAAAGTGAGTAAAGTAAATATTAAGAGATAGTGAAAAATTTATGTAATTATTTACATAGAAAGGCGTGTATGTGATTGTTTACGAGAGAAGGCTTCGTGTTGTTTGCGACTCGTCCACCGAGCATTATTTTTGAGCATTACATTTTGTTTTACAACTCTTATGAAGGGTTGTCATAAAGTTAGTGTATTAAAGAACCACAAACTTGGTAACATGTAATAGTGTAGGTATGGTTAGTGGTGTAGACTTCCATACATGAGGTTGAGGATCAAATCCCCCCATCCGCATTTCTTCTAATGTTCTATATTTTTACTTCAACAACACTTATAACTGTTGTTATACATTTTTATTAAAAAAAAAAAAAAAAAAAACCAAACTTGTGAATTGAAAGGGTGGTTGATGAGCTAGACTTCCATGCAGTAGATTCATGTTCGAATCTCCCTCTAACATTTTTTTCATTATCATATTTTTGTGTCCTTCAACAACACTTTGTCGAATTGTGATAGGCTAAGTTACTATATATATGGAAAGAGTTGTTATAGTTAAATGTTGTCACAACTGTTTTGCTTAAGGAGTTGTCGTTTGTTTTCTTAGCGCAACCCCTTGTTTCCTAAGGGTTGGCAGTGATGATATACGACAACTCTTCCTTTGAAACCAGTTTTAAAACATAGGACTTTCTACGATGTTTAGAAAAGTGTTGTAAATCTCCAGTTGTAGATGTATATTTTTCTCGTAGTGTTCTCCTTTCGTATAATTTTCACTTTTTCGTGAAAGGAGACAAATATATCTATAAATATTTATTATATTTTGTATATAAAAATATATTGAATATGTTTAGAAATATATCTTATATTATAGGAAGTATCCCCTCTTAAAGTATCTGAGAGGTATCCCAAAGTATCCCCTACCGTTTTCGTAATTAATCAAAAGGGATACTTTAAATGGAGTATCTGATACGTATCCCCAAGTATCCCTAGGTATCCGACACTGATACGGTGTCCGATACTGATACGTCACTGTTTTTGAAGTATCCGTGCTTCATAGATCATCATATATAAGGAAGAAAAAAACTACTCAATATCTTTGTATTAATTGTCATTCCTTTCGTAAAAAAAATATATTTATGGATAGTTATAAAATTCCTAATAAAATTTCTACTTCTTACAAAATCTCAAATTCATGGTCAAGTATTTCTATAGAGGAAATAATCTACAATTTCAATTTTTTTCCCTCTCAAATAAAAATTTTAAAAACTCCAAAATTTTAGTGCGGGAAACCAAAATCAAATGGAATAAAAAAATTTCTTAAATTGTGGATTTCATAATAAAAACAGTATTTGCTTTTATTTCTTAAAACATTTCCTAAAATAATACTACTATCCATTTTAGAACTTTTAACACTAATAATTTTAGTTTTGGTAATAACATAACATTAAATAGGCTAGTCAAGGGCTAGTCATGACATTTTATAGGTTTTCCTTAATATCTTGACAAAGTCAAAGCGAACTCTTAATTTAGGACGGAGGGAGGGAAATTCAAAAACTGTGTATACTTGGACACCCAAACGGTGTAAACAAAGTGTGCTTTTTGTTCTGTTTTACCCTACTATATAAACACCTGATTTACAACCAAAGTAGAATTTACCCTTGGTTTTTCACGGATGATATGAAGATTAAATTAAGTTTATGTCTTTCAAATCAGACTTTGATTATTATTCAGTTTTTGATCAAAATTCTTCAGTAATAAAATCCCGGTTTTGGAGTTTTTGCATAACTTTTAGGGTGCAAGGATTTGACATTTAGATGATGATTAAGAACTGAAAGCCGAAAAAGAGGAAATAAAATCGAGAGACGATTCCAGATAATGTTTAATTAGGTTAAGGATCGACGAGGACTAAAACCATTACTTTTTCTTTTTTGTATACTAAGATCTGATTAGGTTATAATACAGAGTATTTTTTTTTTTTTGCTAGGAAAAAGAGGATCTATCAAACCCAAAAAGGAGTTTTATAGACGCGATAGGAATGATGGAACTATACCCATCCATTCGCCTGAACTATTGTGTTGCCTACAATGCTTGGCAAAGAACATCAAAGCAAAGGATAAAAATTGAATTACGACTAACATGTCCGACTTCATAAAAGCCGAAATTGTTTAAGATAAAAATACTATCATCTAAGATAGTGTTACCGAACCAACCTAGTCCGGGCCGTTTTTTATTTTTAAAGTAAGAAATCGGATTTTTCGCATCACTATTGATGCATATTGCTTCAAGATTCAGATTCCTTGCCCAACCGCAGCAACAATAATTGCAAGACTCTCTGCTTCTTCCGAGTCTCTGGCTATCCCTGTAATCGTTTTGCATCCTCCATAGTTCCCTGTTTCATCAACCAAGTAGATTTCAATACCAATCTTATTAGAGATCTGAGTGTAGGAAGCATCGCAATACATCATAATACAATTAGAAGGGAGAACCACATAATTAAGTTATGGATGAACATATTGGATAATTGTGGGGTTAGAGGTAATGGTAAATTGATCGAATTATTTCTTCTCGCAAGTTTTATTGCATAAGAAGTCAGAAAAAGTAGAATTTAGAGATTTCCCTTGAAAAGTTTTGAAGCACCTGTCTCTAAATAGTCCAAGCAAAAGAGTAAGCATTTTGCACATCATAGTTAGGTATTTACAATATGAGATCCACTTACATATCCAAGTGTGAATATCTATACCAAAGACTAGAGTCTTGCAATACCAAATTTCCATTAGGAATTAGAGCCCAAACAGCTTTAGAAAATGCACAATGTAATAAGAGATGTTCAGCAGTTTCAACTATATTGTCATCACATAGATCACAAATATTATCTTGTTTTGTAGTAAACCTAAACACTCTAGATTTAGTAGGGAGGATATTTCTGATGCATTTCCACAGTAACAATTGAACTTTAGGTAAAACAGGAGTATTCCACAGATCTTTATAAACTTTAGTCATTGTGTAGAAAGTTGATCTCTATTCGGCTAGAAATGATTCTATAAGTTTGTCTTCACAAGAAAATTCCTGATTTTGTGTGAGGCCAAATTAATCTATCCTCTCCTGTCATAGGTAACCTAGTATCTATAATTTTTTGACAATTTTCCTGCGTGAAAAAACACTGAATCAATTTGGTGTTCCACTGTTTAGTGTCATCTATGATAAGGTCTGAGACTTTTAGGTTGGGGTTAGGATAAACAAGGCACAAAGGCTCACTGCCTTTATCGATCCAATTATCAAGTAAATGCTAGAATTTTATCTCCTTTCTTAACTTCCTGTAGAAACAAATGATCCCTAATCACTTTTAAACCTTTGCAAATACATTTCCAAACCCAAGATGAATCCTTGGGTCTGTGGTGATGAAGAGCATGAACACGCCTAAAATACTTACATTTAAGAATAAGCCCACAAATCGTTTGAGTTGTGGATGAGATTCAAAAGCGCTTTGGCTAACATAGCCAAATTGAGTTGACTTAGGTTTTTAAAACCTAGACCTCCTTGAAGTTTGTGACAACAAATATTGTCCCAAGCAACCGGATAACTACCACCTGGTTGGTTTTTTCCCCACCAAAAGTCTCTTTGAGACTTTTCCATCTTACACAGAACATCATCCGGAAGAAGAAAACTATTCATCTAGTAAATAGGGGAGGTTTTTAGCATATGATTGACCATAATTGATCTGCCAGATTGTGTCATATTTTTACCTTTCCATTTAGCAGCTCGTTTATCAAAGTGATCAGCTAGGTGGGCGAAATCTTCATTCTTTGATCTGCCTATAAAAAGCGGAATACCAAGGTAATTTTCAGTAAGATTAATTTTCCAAATGTTAAGCTGCCTAATGAGAGATACACAAAAATCTGGATTGCAATTTTTAATTAAAGAAGCATCCAGATTTTTGTAGGTTAATGACTTGACTGCAACAAGCACCGAAATCATTAATAAGGGATAATAAACAATCACTTCATTATGGGATGCATTGATAAATATAAGGCAATCATCTGCAAAAATGTAGATGAGAGATGCTAGGAGCATCCAGTAGTGACCTTAATCCCATGAATGAGTCTGATAGATTCAGCATAAGAAAGGTATCGAGAAAATGACTCCATACAAATGATGAAAAGGTAAGGAGACAGAGGGTCTCCTTGCCGCAAGCCTCTAGAAGGTTTAAAAGAAGAACAAGGAGTACCATTAAGCATATTGGAGATATTGGTTGTACTAATGCATTGATGGATAAGCTCACACCTGCATTAGAAAAACCTAATCCTTTAAGGACATTAAGCAAAAGGACCACTCCACATATAATAATGGAGTATATAATTTGATCATATTGATCGCCGACAATGATGGGTAGGAGGAAGATTAATTGGCGCTTAATTCCTGAAATACCCTAGCTTAAAAATTTATTAGCTAAAATAAGTTAATTACAAATGCCAAATGGTAGTTTTCTCTTAATCCCCCATGCCCCCATCAAAAATCGCCCATAAAAAAAAAAAAATTCTCGTAACATTCTTGCTCAACATGGTTCTTTCATGAATGGTTAATATCTTGGTTTTCTGTTGGTGCTAATTTGAATTTTGGCACTGGTATCTCAAGACATGACTTGCATAAACTCCTTATGGTGGCAGCTTGGACTATCTGGAATGATACATGCTCAAAAATATTTCAGAATCTTAATCCAAATAGAATGATATCTCCGGATAACGTAAATTAATAAACTTGTTTATCTGAACACTAATCATTCTACTGTGAGTAATAGGACTTTGCGGATTCTGAGATGGAAGCCTCCAGATGTTGGTCATATCAACATCAAATTTGATGCTTCTTTTGCTAAGGAAACACAACAAGGTGGTATAGCAATGATTGTGAGGAATTTTGTAGGTGTCGAGTCTTGGTGTTGAAGGAAAATATTTTAATGGAGGAATGAAAGAAGGTATTGAAGTGAAAGAGCTTGCGGTGTATGGAAATGTAGTTGCAGGAAATCCTACACTACACCCCTCAATAGAATTAACACAACTAATCTGTTTGAAGATGAATATTATGAATTATATTGATTATTTCCTTGAAATGTTTACAAAGGAAAGTAGAACAGAGCTAAAGAAATTACAACTACTACAAATTTTTCTCTCTCCTAAAGACTTGCTTAACAATTCAAAAAGAACTCTCCTACAACAAACTTGTTCGTCTCTTTATATAGGGTAGTACATAATGGATGACAGCTAAGCTGTCCTTTATTTTCGGGAATGACCTGCGAAGTATCGCAAGTGTACATGTTTTAGATCTCGCGACACTCCTAACTCTCGCTAAATCTTCACATCTTTTTCATGTTCTGGATGTCGTCATCCATTGCGTCATTTTTATTATTTCCCTGCGACACCTTCGCAATGCTGTCGTTTACTAATCTCGCGAGATACTGACGTTGCGATATTCTGATCCTACATCTTGCCTCTTCTCATGTATTCTCTGCGAAGAAGAGAATGTCATGAGAACCAATATTTTGAAATGCCGCGATCGTTTGTTTTCCATCAAATCTTTTGTCGACAGGATTTCGTAAATTTAGGAGTGACCGTTTACACGTATCTACGATTACCCTTTTTACCGGCACTTTTAATGTTATCCGCTTACTCTTTTCCTGTCTATTTGAAGGAGAATTCCTTATCCAATTCCCCTTTTCTTTTACTTCATCTTCTTCATTGTCTGCAACTTTTTTCTGCTATTTTTCTTCATCATCTTCTTTATCATTTCTCTACTATCATTCTTCTGCTACTGTTTCTATGGCATCAAGGTTTGTGAATCTTGCTGAATTTGATCATTTTGTGATTGATCTTTCCTGATAAAGTTATTTTATTCTGATACTGCTCTTCTTTTAATGACTCTCCTGCCATTTTTATTTTAGCAAGAACAAACGTAGCCCCAAATTCACCGTTGCAAACCCTAACGTTTCCATGGGCTCGCAGTCAAAGTCCTTTGCTTCTAAAAGAAAACCTGCGAATAATAAGGTATTTAAGAAACATTTACTCTTTTAATAACAATATTGTTGCCTCTGTTTCTTATTTAGCTTGTAATTCGCAGGATGACAAAAATGCTGATATGTCCCCCAAGAAACCTCGCCATTCTAAACCTGTCGCACCTGCTGTTTCGTTTCCTGGATTCAAGCTTACTACTTCTCCTGCAGTATCTTCGCAGGGAAATTCATCTTCTCTAGCGACTTCTTCGCAAGATAAACCAATTCCTTCTTCTCAGGATAACCCACCTTCTCTTGCGATGATCTCGCATGATAAATCAGTCCCTGAGTTTTCCGTTAATGAAATTCTTCAAAATGAAACCCTCTCCACTTTTACCCTTAATACCTCTATCCCGTCCCCACTTGTTGATCGAGTTCTTTCAACTGGCATTCTTATGACTAAGAATGACTCAACCTTTCCCTCTTCCTCCATCATTTCTTCTTCCTCTGAATCTATTTCTCTTTCCAAAGAAACCTTGGAAGGAATAGATGTAGCTTTCAAAGTTTTATCAGACATCATGAGTGATGTTAAGAAGATCTCTACTGATCCTATCAGGTCTAGCGTTTGTGAATCTCTGAGTAAATATTTTGGTTCCGACACGATGTCGTGAGTGTCTTTGGAACAAGAAGTTAAGACCTTGAAGAGTAGCCTTCATAATACCTTGCTGGATCGTGATATTCTTCGCAAGATGAATGAAGAACTAAAAGGTATCATTTTTTTTTTTTTTTTTTGAAGATTTTGTTCGCCTTTCAAGTTTTGAATCAGAAACGTAAGATGGAGATATACCAATTGGAATCTATCGTGGAAGAAACTCGAATGGAAAGAGATGCTTGGATGGAGCAATATAACCGATTAGATAACCTCCATACATATTCTGTTGACTAGATAAATAATCTTACCCAAGAAAATGCTTACCTAGTTCATAAGCAAGAATTATTAAGTAACGAATTGTCGCATCTCTCATATTATTTGACTAAATCTAATTTGGAGTTGGAAACCTTATCAGATGAAAATGGAACGTTGTCTCGAGAGAAACGAGCTTTGTTGGATAAGATGGCGATATCCTCGCAACAACTTGATGTTTGTCAAAAAGTACTTAAAGAGCAAGAACAATCTATCTGCTCATTGAGAAATAAACTCAGAGAAACCACTGCCGAAAGAGATAAGCTTATTCAGGGTAGAATAACTCTAAGTGTGAAAACAAACCAGCTCAAGGATGAATATACCAGGTTAAAAGAATCCAATTCCTCCCTTGCGAAGGAGAATAATTTACCGATTTCTAATGAAAAAGCTTCATGTTTCTCGGTTAAAAGGTCTTGTCTGGGATGGTTTTGATAATGCCATGGATCATTCGGAGAGTAGTTGCTTGGCCCTGACCCAACATCTTATCTCGCAAAAGGAAGGTAGTCATAAAATTTGACTGCCTCATCCATCATTTTCTTTTTATATTTCCTTCTACTTATAATTCTCACTGTTTCTTTTTTATTTTCACGTAATCCGAGAAAGATCTTCGCTCCTCTCTTTCTACCTTGAATCCACCCATGCCAAAGTTCGCAAAGAAAATGCAACACTTGTTGCTACTCTTGCCCATTCTCGCGATCGAGCCGCAAGAAATCTTAATTATCTTAACCATATCAAAGATATCCAGAGTAGGAATCATCAGAAGGCACTCCTTCACAATTTCATGTCAAAGTCAAGTTTTTGTGAATGAGATCTTACTTTCTAAATCTCTTGACCCCGTCTCAATTGAACCATTGGAAGTTGAAGATGATGAAGTTCCTAACTCCCCTGATAGTTATTACGATTATGAAAGCGGCGAGGACCTCACTAACGATGAAATTGTCAACAAGAATCCAAATGAAGGAATTTCTGATGAGAACCCTCCGACTGGCGAAGGTGAAGCTGATAAAATTGTTGAAGAACATTTATCATCTCCTGTTGTCGAGAAAACCAATGTAGAAAATTAAACTACCTTTGTAATTTTACATCTTCCAGTCTCTTTATCCGTAAGACTTTTTGCATAGGATGCTTTTCAATTTCTGTTTGAAGTATTCTTTTGATGAGAAAGATTAAATCCCTTGTTGGATAATTCCCTTATTTTCTCTTTCTATCTCATTTAAGATTTATAATTTTAATCTCGCAAGCATGTTCGCTTACATGTTTTGTGTGGTCTTATTTTGCCTTCCTAGTTAAAGGTCTTATTTCGCCACCCCTCGTTGCGATAAAATCGCAGAACGTCTTTACATTTTCATGTAATGACCCCTTGACCTTGTCTTATCATCTCATAAGTATTTTTGCCTCTCAAGCAGATACTTTACTTGCGATAATATGACAGCTTAAATATTCTTGCGAATGTAAAACCCCATGACATTGCTGCCTTTTGCGATTAAATCTGCAGGACGTTTTTACACTTTCATGTAAAAACCCATTAATCTCGCCTTATCCTTATGTTAGTATTATTGACTCTTCAGATCATCGCACAAATATGACAAGCCTAAATTTCCTTTCGAAAATAAAGCCTCATGACATTTGCGTCTTTTGACACTTATCAGCTCCCTAATGGAGGGTGCCGCCTTATATTCTCCCCCGGTTGCCCCTTCAAGGAGGCGTACATCGGCCATACAAGACTAGCTCCTCCCATCCGGTCTTAACAACAACTGCTTGTTTTCGCAGCCTCTTATCCCTTATACCTATAGGGTTTATGGTTACGAGACCGCACCCTAAGTGGAGTTTTCTTCAAGCCGAAAGATGTTCCAAGACTTTCCAAGAATGGCCGAGACACTTCAAATGCCCTGGCACTCTTGGCTCAACTGTACCCTCGGCGCCTTGAGCATAGACCGACCTCCTTGGAAGAGACCCAAGGCCCAACCAGGTATAACCTTATATATATAGTTGGAAATCCAAGGTATCTCTCCCGGATAGGCTTTCATGGGCCCTAAATCTCCATGACCTAGGTTCCAGGAGCGGTGTAACCTTTCCCCCGAGCCATGTCAAGAGATTCCCCCTTATAAGACGCGCTTTAGGTCTTACATTTTCCTCTTGCGAAATATCATTCGCGAACTAGGGTGCACGCCATAAAGGTTTGTCCCATTCACTCACTCTTTCATTTTTGTTTATTCATTCAATCATTCACTTTTGTTTATCTCTTGTTATTTTGTTTGCGAGACATTCGCACTATCTTTCTTCATTTTATTAAATTTCGCAATTATTCTTTCGCAGAACATTTCATCCGAATTCATTCCATTTCACCCATCTTTTATGGGTAATATTTCTTGAGATATAACCTATTCCATGGTTTATTCAATCTTTGTCCTACATCACTACCTTCAGGATCCATTAATCTATATGCCCCTGTGCCAACTATCTCCTTGATGATATAAGGTCCATCCCATTTTCTTGCTAACTTGCCTCCACTTTCTCGCTGATATATTGGTGTTTCTCGCAGCACCAAGTCACCTGGTTGAAATTCACGTATCTTGACACGTTTATTATATTCTCTAGCCAATCTTCGCTGATAATTCTCCATATGTTGTAATGCTTTCTCTTTTTTTTCTTCTAATTCATCTAATTTGATTAGAATGTTACCCGCACTAAGATTTTTCTCCCAAGCTTCTTTCTTTGTTGTTGGAATCATAACTTCTGTCGGGAGTACAGCTTCAACCCCATATGTTAAACAAAAAGGCGACATTCCAGTAGCCTCTCTTCTGGTTGTATTATAATCCCATACTGCATTATGCACTTGTTCGCACCATCCTTTATTGTGTCCCTCTAACTTCTTCTTCAATATGTCTGCAATTGTTTTGTTTGTTGCTTCTGCCTGGCCATTAGCCTGCGGGTATAGGGGAGTTGATTTTCCACATCTTATCTGAAATCCATTAAGCAGCAATTCTATATTTTGTCATTCAAACTGTTTCCCGTTGTCAGATACCAACTGTGCGGGAACCCCAAATCTGCATATAATATTCTCAAATATGAAGGTAAAGACATCTTTATCGCGAATATGTTGTACCGCTTTCACCTCAGCCCATTTTGTGAAATAATATGTAGCGACAATTAGATATCTTCTCTGTCTTGTTCCTGGTAAAAATGGTCCCACAATGTCTAAGCCCCACTTTCCAAAAGGCCACACACTGTTGAAGTATTTAACGGCGCTCCTGGTGCATGTATCTTCTTTCCATGTATTTGGCAATCTTCGCAACGCCTTGATATTTGTTTCGCGTCCTCATGCATATACGGCCAGTAATACCCTTGCATTTTTGCCTTATGTGCTAAAGATCTTCCGCCGCTATGATTACCAACATCCTCACTATGAAACATCTTCAATATGGTTTCTCCTTCTTCCTTGTTAAACATCTGAATGAGGGTCCATCAAAAGATCTCCGGTATAGTACGCCATCTCTTAATTCATAATTTGTTGCACGGCTTTTTAATTTGTGTGCCTCTAATCTGTCTCTTGGTGTTTCCCCTTTCATCGTATATACATGAAGTTCTCGCTCTCCAATCTTCTTCACAAAGCGTTTGTGTTCCATCTTCTATTAGCATTACATCTGTTTCCTGCTCTTCCTCTTTATTAATTGATGGTGCTAGAAGTGTTTGTATTTTTATGTTCCTCGCAGTCGGATCTGTTATCATACTTGATATAAAGGCAAAGGCGTCTGTGAGTCTATTATTTCTCCTTGATATGTGCCTCCATTTTATTCTCGGTATCTGCATTGACAATTCTTCAACAAGTATCTTGTACTGTTGCAAAGATGGTTCATTTGTAGTATATTTCTCTGTTATTTGGCGAATAGCCAATTGTGAATCACTGGTAATCCTTACATTTTCCAATTTCATTTCTATTGCGAATCGCAAAGCATGTACTATAGCTTCATATTCTGTTTCATTATTGGTTGATGCAAACTCCAATCTGAAAGAAAAAGCTATTTTATTGCCTTCTGGCGAAACCACAAAAATTCCAATCCCATTACCTTCTCCATTTGATGACCCATTATGTATGGGTAAAAATCGTTTCTGCCGATTTCGGTAATTTCGGTGGGTGAGTGAGAAACTGATTCAAACCCTAAACAAATGTGCTGCACGTGAGCACTTTATAGATTCGAGAGATCAATCTGTACAAGTCCGGCCTAAACCAAGAAATGGGCTGCCTAGACTTGCTTCGGTCACAAAGTGGAGGAGAAGGGTTGATTTGGGGAGGGAAGCAAAGAAAGGTGTTGAGGAGAGTAGTATCTCGACTTGTATCGTAAAGTGAAAGCTTAGGAAGCTTGCAAGAGATGAAAGCTTTTGGGAGAGCTCGCAAAGTTGCCTTTCCGAGAGTGTAAGTGTAGTATAGTTCTCCGACCGAGACCTGTTGTCCGGGTGGAAATAGGTAAGACCTATTTATACAAGTCGAGATTGAAACGTACCCCGGCCTCATGAAGGAAGAGAGTAAAGGGTGAAATAATGGGAGGAGGTGGTAACCGCATGGTTTAATGGGGAAAACGTTTTTCACCATTATTTCCTCTTTTATTTGACCGCTTTATTCCTTTCCACGCTTTCTTAATGTGAGCGTAGTGTACGCTGCATGCTGTGACCGCCAAACCAAAACCCTAAAGAAGCATCCCCCAGTTTGTGTCGATGTCTCGAGTGTTGGTTTCATCTCGAGTGCAAGTGGCGCTGCTAGTGGCGCGTGTGGCATGTGCGGAATGCCTTGGTGGTAGGTTGCACGATTTGCAAGTTAGGTTACCAGCGTGTGTGTTTGGCATGCGCCAATGGCATGTGCAGAATGCCTTGGTGGTAGGTTGCACGGTTTGCAAGTTAGGCTACCAGCGTGTGTGTTTGGCATGTGCGGAATGCCTTGGTGGTAGGTTGCACGGTTTGCAAGTTAGGCTACCAGCGTGTGTGTTTGGCATGTGCCGATGGCACGTGTGGCCATGTTGACCTAGTTGCAAGTCTTGCAAGCCTAGGGCGCTATGTTTGGCGTCGACCAAAGGCATAGCGGCTTAGAAATATGGCTTGCAGCACGTGTTGGCATGTGCCAATGGCACGTGCGGTCATGTTGACCTAGTTGCAAGTCTTGCGAACCTAGGGCGCTATGTTTGGCGTGGGCCAAAGGCATAGCGGCTCGGAAATATGGCTTGCGGCACGTGTTGGCATGTGCTAATGGCACGTGCGGCCATGTTGACCTAGTTGCAAGTCTTGCAAACCTAGGGCGCTATGTTTGGCGTGGGGCCAAAGGCATAGCGGCTCGAAATATGGCTTCATGCACGTGTTGGCATGTTCCAATGGCACGTGCGGCCATGTTGACCTAGTTGCAAATCTTGCAAACCTAGGGCGCTATGTTTGGCGTGGGCCAAAGGCATAGCGCCTCCGGAATATGGCTTGCGGTGACGTGTTGGCATGTGCCAATGGCACGTGCGGCCATGTTGACCTAGTTGCAAGTCTTGCAAACCTAGGGCGCTATGTTGGGTGTGGGCCAAAGGCATAGCGGCTCGGAAACATGGCTTGCGGCACGTGTTGGCATCCGCCAATGGCACGTGCGGCCATGTTGACCTAATTGCAAGTCTTGCAAACCTAGGGCGCTATGTTGGCGTGGGCCAAAGGCATAGCGGCTTGGAAATATGGCTTATGCACGTGTTGGCATGTGCCAATGGCGCGTGCGGCCATGTTGACCTAGTTGCAAGTCTTGCAAACCTAGGGGCGCTATGTTTGGCGTGGGCCAAAGGCATATGCTTAGAAATATGGCTTGCGCACGTGTTGGCATGTGCCAATGGCGCGTGCGGCCATGTTGACCTAGTTGCAAGTCTTGCAAACCTAGGGCGCTATGTTTGGCGTGGGCCAAAGGCATAGCGGCTTAGAAATATGGCTTGCGGCACGTGTTGGCATGTGCCAATGGCACGTGCGGCCATGTTGACCTAGTTGCAAGTCTTGCAAACCTAGGGCGCTATGTTGGGCGTGGGCCAAAGGCATAGCGGCTTAGAAATATGGCTTGCGGCAGGTGTTGGCATGTGCCAATGGCTCGTGCGTCCATGTTGACCTATTTGCAAGTCTTGCAAACCTAGGGCGCTATGTTGGGCGTGGGCCAAAGGCATAGCGGCTTAGAAATATGGCTTGCGGCACGTGTTGGCATGTGCCATTGGCACATGCCATGTTGACCTAGTTGCAAGTCTTGCAAACCTAGGGCGCTATGTTGGGCGTGGGCCAAAGGCATAGCGGCTTAGAAATATGGCTTGCGGCACGTGTTGGCATGTGCCAATGGCACGTGCGGCCATGTTGACCTAGTTGCAAGTCTTGCAAACCTAGGGCGCTATGTTTGGCGTGGGACAAAGGCATAGCGGCTTAGAAATATGGCTTGCGCAGACGTGTTGGCATGTGCCAATGGCACGTGCGCCATGTTGACCTAGTTGCAAGTCTTGCAAACCTAGGGCGCTATGTTGGGCGTGGGGCCAAAGGCATAGCGGCTTGGAATTTGGCGTTGTTGCCATGGTGCGCAGGGTGCGGCTTGGTTTGGCATTGTTGCCATGGTGCAGAGATGCGGCTTGGTTTGGCATTGTTTCCATGGTGCTAAAGATGCGACTTGGTTTGGCATTGTTGCCATGGTGCGCAAGATGCGGCTTGGTTTGGCACATTACGCCATGGTGCGCGAGTGGTGCGGCTTGGTTTTGGAATTAGGGGTTCCGTGGTTGAAAACCCTAACTGTATTTTGAAGAAAAAATACCCCTATTAATTATTTACACTCGAAGTTAAATGCTCTTAGTTAATGTGTTATGGGTAACACTAGGTCATGGGGTTTTACGATTTTACCCCTTGTCTAAAATCCACCATCAACATTAAGTCCCCCGCTAGCTCGGAACAGGGCTTTGTTGCGAGGTAAGCATAAGATGGTGACAAACTATTAACAAGAAACCGTAAAGAAAATTGAAGGAGGCTTGTCCGACCTTTATAAATAGGATTTGGAATCCTTGCCTCCGGTAGTTTTGCACAAATCGGGGAGGCTGGCACAATTGGTGGGCCCGATGCAGCTTAGGCGACGTTAGGAAGTTGGTGTGAGTTGGGAAACCGAGTGGGGCTGGGCCGGTGGGACCGGCGCAAGTGTAGAAGCCGTGCGTGCTTGGCAGCGTGACTTGGGCGGCATTGGGAGGTCGGCGCAGAATCGGTGGGGCCGGTCCAACTTGGAAACCATGCTTGCGGGCGTGACTTGGGCGGCATTGAGAAGTCGAATTGGTGGGGCGGTCCAACTTTGGAAACCATGCTTGCAGGCGTGACTTGGGCGGGATTGGGAAGTCGCACCCTTTGTGGGCCCGTTTCTTACACGCGTGATTTTGGTAAAAGGGAAATCCTTCCCTATTTCAAAGTCTTTCACGCCTATATATATAAAGCCCCTTTTTCCCCATTCTGCGCTTTATTCTTTCCTCTTTTTTCATACTAGCGGCAAAGAGAGACCGGCTTGTGTATGTCTTCGAGTACTTTTCTCTATCCTTTTTTTTTTTTTTTTTTTTCCCGTAGGTGTAAACCTTAAGAGTAGGCGCTTCCACAATCCTTGCATATGATTCCTTGGCGTGCCTCTTGTAGAGAATATAGTATGTATGCAACCAAGGGAATACAAGATATATTGTTTGAACCCGTAGGAAATATTGCATATATGAATTTTCTGGTCCCGAAAGAAATATTTCAACCCTGAAGAAAATACCGTGTGTGTATTTTGAACCCGTAGAGGATGCTCCGTATATAATTCTCGAGCCCGAAGAACGATACGTAGGCGTATTTGAGCCCGTGCATTTAAAACTGCATGTGTATTTCGAACCGTAGAGAATGCTCCGTATATAATCTCGAACCCGAAGAACGATACTGTAGGCGTATTTGAGCCCGTATTTAAAACTGCATGTGTATTTCGAACCCGTAGAGAACCCTGTATGAATCCAGAAGAAGAATACTATGTATATGCTTCATATGACTTCGAACCCGCAGGAAATATTGCGTATATAGTCTTGAAATAAAATACGCCCTCCTACCCCTTTCTCTTTTTTTTTTATTGTTGGGTACGATTATGTGTCAGGGAGATAACTTCGCCTTTCTCCGTTTGTTTTGTGCAGATATCTTATTACCAAATTGTTGTGAAGGAATTCGATAAGATGTTACTCGAAACAAATTTCACTTTCGAAGGATGCTCATAATTCCAAGCCGAACATAGATGATGAATTCTTCACTAGAGCCCTCGCCTTCTCGGAAGAATCACCCGTGTTTCGTGCCAATTTTGCTAACCGGTGGTGAGGATGACAGAAGACACGTTGGTTCGCCCAGAGCACCATTCGGTTTTGTCTTCATAAAGGGGTATATTCCTCTTCCAATATTGACTTGAGGATGTGTCAAAGTCCATTGCGTTCTTTTGACAGATGGGTTGAGTTCATGGTGAGCAAGGAGCGTATAAATACCAACTTGACTCGAGCGCAGTCATAGATGCCGTCGGGACCTCAAAGAATCTCCATTAGGAAGGACATCCAGGCTTGGTTGCTTTCATCTCCAGATGGTGTTCGACACCCATACAATCATATGTAGATGGGGTGAGATAACTTTATCCTTGGAGAGTGTGGCTCTCTTGTGAATCTTCCAAAGAATCGGGAATCTTAGAATCCAATTATCCGAAAGCGAGGTGAAGATGCGGGATGACCTTTGGCCGCTAAGTTGGGGATTTCGCTCGGAAAGACTCCATTGCGAAGTCGAAGGACTCTGCCCGGAAAGAGGATGAAAGGTGCCCTTACGGTTGGTGGATATCTCAATGGTTTTAGGACGAGTTGGAGCCTCAACGAGAAAAGCGATGATCTTCATGTCGCAGCATTTTTGGCTCTCTCAGTTTGTCTAGAGACATTTTTGATGACGGTTACGGCAAGAAAGGAATAAGACCAGAGTTGTTGGCGATTCTTTGTGAAGTTGGCAAAGGGTGAAGTTCTTCCCATTGGCAAGATGTTCCTTGGTTCCCTGTATGTGCATCTGGATCACCTAGTTACGAACATGCGAGTTTGAATGGTTTCATGAAAGTGGATTCATATGTGCACGTTTCTTTTCTGCAAGTCCGGCTATGGG
Organism: Papaver armeniacum; assembly: GCA_023531295.1. NCBI lineage: Eukaryota > Viridiplantae > Streptophyta > Magnoliopsida > Ranunculales > Papaveraceae > Papaver > Papaver armeniacum. Next base: position 654,463 of record JAJJWW010007129.1, read on the forward strand.
AGCACTTTGAGAAGTATGCTCCAAACCGTTGCCTTCGCTTCCCTTGAGTTGGGGTGGCTCCGAATTCTTGATGGGTGAACAGCGTCCAAGGGTTGGCGTGACTTTGGCTAGTTTTCTTGATAAGTTGCATGAAATCAATTTTCGTCCATGGGGTCCGGTCCATAAGTCGATGACTCAAATTGACACTTTGCCTCTCGCTTCCGCTCATGTCTTTGTCTTTCGATGATGATTTGAGCGTTGGTGAAAACCTGTTCATCCAAAGCTGCTTGCCGGTTATATGTCGTCTTTCTTCGTGGGGTCTTTCCAGATAGCTGCTTACAATATTGACCGTCTGCTCGTCACATGGGTTTCAATCAAGGGTGCCTCTTGTTTACCGGCCGGTGATCCCTAAGGATTCATTGCGTGTCTCCTTTGACGCAAAGTGTCCTTAAGCCGGGTATCCGTCTTTCCTTCTTTCAAATGGGAAGAGTAACTCGACGACCTTCGGCTATAATGAGTTTTAGTGCGATGAGTTTACTATGATCCGAGATTTTGTGAATAACGTGGTGGAGAACGTTCGTTGCAAACCTTCCCCAGAGCGGTTCGAAGGAGTATCCAATGTTGAGAGATCCCAAGCGAAAGTTGCCTAGCAACCCGAAAGCCCCTGTGCCAAGGAACGGAGAACGAAGAACCGTGTGCCGGGTTCCGGACGGTTTCACAAGATCCTCCCACGGCTCTTGTGTCTTTCAGTTCTTCCAATAACCAGGTATGTGTCGCTTCTTCATTGGTTTGTCTCAAAACACGTGAGTTTTCGGGGTGAGAATATGTGTCTTGTTTCCTTCAGGCTTCGGTAGTGTTAATGCTTTGCCGCTCTTGCACGTTGCCGGAGACGACAATTTCTTCAAAGAACTCCAGCAGAAGATTGAGCCTTCTCGGGAGCGATGATGAGTCGGAGAGAGAAGAGGGTTCAACAAGTGAGAGTGATTCCTCCGCAGCAAGGGTAATCGGGTCTGCTTCGGGGAAGTGGTTCGGTGAGTTTCGCGCTTCTTTTCTTTCTTCTTCTTCTGTTTCTTCTTTTGAAAAATGTCTAACTCAAGTTTGCAGGAGGAATCAGGTTCGTAGGGGACGATTTCTCCGGGGTGGAGTCACACGAAAACTTGCCTTTGGTGACCACCGCCGGTGACTTGGAGATGGGAGTTAGCCAATTGCCGGGGCACGACGTGGTTCAAACGGTGGATGATTCTCTCGATGGTTGTTGATGTAGACATGGAAGAAGACCCTTTATGAGTCGTGAGGCCACTTGCATGCGCCATTTTGATCCCCGTACTTGGTTCCTTATCCGAGGTCATGTCTTTGGTTGGCGGCTTTAGCGTGCCGGCTAAGCATGAGGCGTTGTACACCAGAACGGGAGAAGCACGGACATATGGCTACAACCAAGAAAGTCACTAGTCGATTTGCGTTGGTTAAGCGTGTGGAAGAGGCTTTATCTTCCATCGAGGATATGCGTGGGGTGATTTGGTCACACCGTTTCTCAAGACGTTATTGCCGATTTGGGAGCACCATCGCGACGTGTGCTTAGAAAAGGAGTTCAACACTTCGTGGTTTGTCGAAGGCCTTGCTGAGATCCAGAAGTTGAAAAATGCAGCAATCGAAAGCCTTTCCGCCGAGGAGATTGCCCGGACGGGAGATGGAACTCGAAAAGCTTTCCAAGATGTTGACTATGAAGAGAGCGGCTCTTGAAGACGCAAAGTTGACTTTCCAAGAAGAGCAGACTTCATTGGACGATTTTCCTTGAACGTTTCTGTTAAACTTTCATTTAGGTTCTTTTTTTTTCCGAAAGACATATTGGATGTCCGGTTCAAAACTTGATCTTTGATAGACAAATTGGTAGCTTTTTAGGTATTGGATTATTTCGGGATGAATGGTTTTGATAATATGACTCGATTATGTTTTGGGAAAAGAATATTGCTTTTATGAAAGTGTGTGCTAGCAATAGGCACAAGACCCGTAGTAGCAGACGGTTTTACTAAGAACCTAAAAATGGATTGTATATCTTGCCCGATCTTCGAATTTACTCACTTCATAGGTTTTGCGAACACGCCCCTCTCCATGTAAAAGGCGGTTTTGATGGTGGTTTTCTTTGGTAGCATCGCAAAGAAGTCCCCCGATCGCTGGTAGCATCTTCGGCGATTGAGTAATATCATCTTCGGTAAGTCCCCGTTTTCTTGTGTAGTTTTTACAACCGGTAACAAGGTCGTTCGGTAGTTGAGTTTGATTGAGTCGCCTTCCCTACCATCTTGACATCTGGGTCGAAGAACGAGATCGACAATCTGATATTGTAGCCGATAGACCAATCCTCCCGCTGTGGTCGCCAATTGTTTATGGGTAAAAATCGTTTCTGCCGATTTCGGTAATTTCGGTGGGTGAGTGAGAAACTGATTCAAACCCTAAACAAATGTGCTGCACGTGAGCACTTTATAGATTCGAGAGATCAATCTGTACAAGTCCGGCCTAAACCAAGAAATGGTCGTTCCAGCCTTGCTTCGGTCACAAAGTGGAGGAGAAGGGTTGATTTGGGGAGGGAAGCAAAGAAAGGTGTTGAGGAGAGTAGTATCTCGACTTGTATCAGAAAGTGAAAGCTTAGGAAGCTTGCAAGAGATGAAAGCTTTTTGGGAGAGCTCGCAAAGTTGCCTTTCTGAGAGTGTAAGTGTAGTATAGTTCTCCTGACCGAGACCTGTTGTCTGGTGGAAATAGGTAAGACCTATTTATACAAGTCGAGATTGAAACGTACCCTGGCCTCATGAAGGAAGAGAGTAAAGGGTGAAATAATGGGAGGAGGTGGTAACCGCATGGTTTAATGGGCAAAAACGTTTTTCACCATTATTTCCTCTTTTATTTGACCGCTTTATTCCTTTTCACGCTTTCTTAATGTGAGCGTAGTGTACGCTCGCATCTTTGTGACCGCCAAACCAAAACCCTAAAGAAGCATCCCCAGTTTGTGTCGATGTCTCGAGTGTTGTTTGCATCTCGAGTGCAAGTGGCGCTGCTAGTGGCGCGTGTGGCATGTGCCAATGGCATGTGCGGAATGCCTTGGTGGTAGGTTGCACGGTTTGCAAGTTAGGTTACCAGCGTGGGTGTTTGGCATGCGCCAATGGCATGTGCGGAATGCCTTGGTGGTAGGTTGCACGGTTTGCAAGTTAGGCTACCGGCGTGTGTGTTTGGCATGTGCGGAATGCCTTGGTGGTAGGTTGCACGGTTTGCAAGTTAGGCTACCAGCGTGTGTGTTTGGCATGTGCCGATGGCACGTGTGGCCATGTTGACCTAGTTGCAAGTCTTGCAAGCCTAGGGCGCTATGTTTGGCGTGGGCCAAAGGCATAGCGGCTTAGAAATATGGCTTGCGGCACGTGTTGGCATGTGCCAATGGCACGTGCGGTCATGTTGACCTAGGTTTGCAAGTCTTGCAAACCTAGGGCGCTATGTTTGGCGTGGGCCAAAGGCATAGCGGCTCGGAATTATGGCTTGCGGCACGTGTTGGCATGTGCTAATGGCACGTGCGGCCATGTTGACCTAGTTGCAAGTCTTGCAAACCTAGGGCGCTATGTTTGGCGTGGGCCAAAGGCATAGCGGCTCGGAAATATGGCTTGCGACACGTGTTGGCATGTGCCAATGGCACGTGCGGCCATATTGACCTAGTTGCAAGTCTTGCAAACCTAGGGCGCTATGTTTGGCGTGGGCCAAAGGCATAGCGGCTCGGAAATATGGCTTGCGGCACGTGTTGGCATGTGCCAATGGCACGTGCGGCCATGTTGACCTAGTTGCAAGTCTTGCAAACCTAGGGCGCTATGTTGGGCATGGGCCAAAGGCATAGCGGCTCGGAAACATGGCTTGCGGCACGTGTTGGCATGTGCCAATGGCACGTGCGGCCATGTTGACCTAGTTGCAAGTCTTGCAAACCTAGGGCGCTATGTTGGGCGTGGGCCAAAGGCATAGCGGCTTGGAAATATGGCTTGCGGCACGTGTTGGCATGTGCCAATGGCGCGTCGGCCATGTTGACCTAGTTGCAAGTCTTGCAAACCTAGGGCGCTATGTTTAGCGTGGGCCAAAGGCATAGCGGCTTAGAAATATGGCTTGCGGCACGTGTTGGCATGTGCCAATGGCGCGTGCGGCCATGTTGACCTAGTTGCAAGTCTTGCAAACCTAGGGCGCTATGTTTGGCGTGGGCCAAAGGCATAGCGGCTTAGAAATATGGCTTGCGGCACGTGCGGCCATGTTGACCTAGTTGCAAGTCTTGCAAACCTAGGGCGCTATGTTGGGCGTGGGCCAAAGGCATAGCGGCTTAGAAATATGGCTTGCGGCACGTGTTGGCATGTGCCAATGGCACGTGCGGCCATGTTGACCTAGTTGCAAGTCTTGCAAACCTAGGGCGCTATGTTTGGCGTGGGCCAAAGGCATAGCGGCTTAGAAATATGGCTTGCGGCACGTGTTGGCATGTGCCAATGGCACGTGCGGCCATGTTGACCTAGTTGCAAGTCTTGCAAACCTAGGGCGCTATGTTGGGCGTGGGCCAAAGGCATAGCGACTTAGAAATATGGCTTGCGGCACGTGTTGGCATGTGCCAATGGCACGTGCGGACATGTTGACCTAGTTGCAAGTCTTGCAAACCTAGGGCGCTATGTTTGGCGTGGGCCAAAGGCATAGCGGCTTAGAAATATGGCTTGCGGCACGTGTTGGCATGTGCCAATGGCACGTGCGGCCATGTTGACCTAGTTGCAAGTCTTGCAAACCTAGGGCGCTATGTCTGGCGTGGGCCAAAGGCATAGCGGCTTGGAATTTGGCGTTGTTGCCATGGTGCGCGTAGGTGCGGCTTGTTTTGGAATTGTTGCCATGGTGTGCGGTATGCGACTTGGTTTGGCATTATTGCCATGGTGCGCAAAGATGCGGCTTGGTTTGGCATTCTTTGCCATGGTGCGTGGTGCGGCTTAGTTTTGGAATTAGGGTTACGTGTTGAAAACCCTAATCGGTATTTTGAAAAAAAAATACCCCTATTAATTATTTACACCTGAGTTAAATGCTCTTAGTTAATGTGTTGCGGGTAACACTAGGTCATGGGGTTTTACGATTTTACCCCTTAACTAAAATCCACCATCAACACCCATCTACTAATATTTCCCATCTATTTGGCTCAGTTAACAAGTCTTTTGGATCTCCATGTTCTTCCTCTACATCCATCATTTCTTCCATCGGTTCATCCTCTTCCAAAGGAAATTTCGCTAGAAAGTCTCATGACAACTTGTGATTTTGGTGAAGACAAGATTTCATATTTGAGCTTGCAATGACTTATTTGAGCATTCCATCTCTCAACTCTTCCCGATCTTTTTGAATTTTTCATTACTGATTCGATTGGTATTTTTGTCACTACCTTAACAGTATGCGCTTGAAAGATATGCGAAGTTTAAATGTTGCGTAAACTAACGCCAAGATCAGTTTTTCAATTTTTGAGTAATTCCTTTCTACGGCATTGAAAGTTTTGCGATGTAATAGATTGGTTTCTCTACCCCTGCGTCCACTCGCAGTAATACTGCACTTAACGCATGCGAGGTTGTCGCAAGATAGATTAGTAATTCTTCTCCTGGTTCTGCTTTTTGCAAAATTGAGATGTCCATTAAATGTTCCATTATTCCTTGTAAAGCCTTCTCACATTCATCTGTCCATCTAAACTTCGACCCCTTTTTGAGGATGTTGAAAAAATGCTTGCATTTATCAGATGATCGCGAGATGAATCTCCCCAGCGAAGCTAATAATCCATTTAATTTCTGAACATCTTTTATCGTTGCTGGTGTTGGCATGTCGCGAACTGCTTGTACTTTCTCTGGGTCGACCTCTATTCCTTCTTTTGATACAATGTAACCTAAAAATTTTCCAGATGCCACTCCAAAGGTACATTTCTCTAGATTTACTTTAATGTTGAAATGTCTCATTTGTATGTGATCTTTTGCTCTCTTACTTTTTATTAGCATATCATCTACATATACCTCTAATGTTTTGTGTCCATTTCGCGAACACCTTTTCTACCTGTTTGTACCCAAAAATACTTTTGGGCACGAAACACGATGAATGGGTAGTTTGGTGTGTATTAGGGGTTGGAGTCGGATTGAGAAGCAAATAAAGATACACAGAGGTTTAACGTGGTTCGGCATTGTTTGCCTACGTCCAAGGACGAATCCCCTTGGGGAGAAATGTTTTATTTACTTTTGTATTACAGTGTATGTTTTTTTCCCCTCCTATAGGCTACCCCCTCCTGATTTCTGCTCTCCCCTATTTATACAGTTTCACACATAAATTACATTAACTGCTCATTCATGTCACCATCATCAATTCTCAGTATGAAACAAATTTGGAGTTAATTCTGCATGTATGAAATCACGCCTTTAGTATCGCATGGCTGAAATCGTCTTTTGCAATTAGTAGCGCATGGCCGAAATCGCGCAATTAGTAGCGCATATGGTCAAATCGCTTAATTAGTACCGCATAATCGAAAATGTTGTAATTAGTACCGCATGGAATTTAATGACCGAAAATGCACATTTATGCTTCCATGATGGGGTGGACGGCTTGATGGTTGGCTGCACATGATGGCGGCGCAGCGTGGGTGGAGATCGGTTAGCGGATGGTTGGGGACTGGTTGGCAGTGCGGAAGAATTTTTGGCTAGGAATTGGTTAGCAGCATTGCTGGCTACAAGACTAAAAATTGGCTAGGGGTGCGACTGACTTCGATAGTTGACCGACGGTTGACTTTGACTGTTGACTAACCATTGACTTTGACCATTGACCTTGATCGGACGTTGACTTTGATAGTTGATCGACTTTGACCATTGACCGGCCTGCATCAAATCGGGCTGCCTTGGTTGATCAAGTTAGGGAGCTTGGATAAGGACCAAAAGATGATTCAAGTATCAATTTGGCCCATCAAGTGGTATTTTTACTTATGGTACAAACATCGCCCCCTCTTAACCTCCAACTTGTTGGGGGTTAAGAAAAATTTCATGTTCCTTAGTCAGTGATAAAACTCGCCCCCAAGTGCGGACTATTGATGTTGAGGTGATCGACGAACTTCCTTGTTGTTTGCGGAAATCTCAATCAAGACGCCCCAAGTGTGGCTATTGTGGACGGGAGGTCGGCGGGAAATAGTTGAGCATGAACCACCTGTGGTATGCAAAAATCGGGACCGAAGGCCGATCTGTTTGCAATGGCGCGTGATGCTTGATCGGAGTGGTATTGTGAATGAGCGATAATTGCGGACGTAAAAATCAATCGCGGTTGTTGCGTCGGACTTTGATCATGACGGTAGTGAAGAAAATGTCCGCTAAAAAGATAATGAGCAACCGGGTAGTAAAAAGATTGAGCAAAAATTGTCCGCATTCACCGATCAAGAGCCGCAGCGTAAATGAGTAAATCAGATAGCAATGACTACGTTAATTTGGATTGCAGGATTTGCAAACATAGTTGGACGGGAAGAGCTGCGCGATCACCGGAATGCAAAGAACGATTTAGTAAGACCGGCAGAAGCTTTGTCGCACCGAGTGCAGAGGCTATGAGCATAGCTAGATCGCATCAGATCACCGCGATCAGCCGGAAGCAAGAAGAACGAACAAAGTTAGTACTCGCAACAACCGCGATCACCGGACCGCATGAACGACGAGTAAGATCAGCAGCAGCATGCGTCACCGGATCGCAGAACTGCGAAAGCATAGCTAGATCGCATCACCGCGATCACCGGGAAGCAAAGCAGAATGAACAAAGTTGTACTCGCGAAGCAATGCATCTGACTGGACTCGCAACAACGGCGAGTAAGATCGCAGCAACTGCGATCACCGGACTACAGGAACTCGCGAAGCATACTGGATCGCATCACCGCGATCAGATGGAATGCAAGAAGAACGAACGAAGTTATACCGCAGCAGCATTGCGATGATCTGGATCAGTAAGCATAGCCGGACTCGCATCACCGTGATCACCGGAATGCAGCAAGAACGTAACAAAGCTACCTCCGCAGCAGAACTGCAATGAGCCGGACCGCAGAACTACAAGCATAGCCAGATCGCATCGACCGTGATCACCGGAATGCAAAGAATCGAGGGACTGGACTTAAAACAGGTTCGATAAACATAGGTGTAATGTGATTTGAATAAAACTAGACAAGATCGGGCGTCCAACCGAGTGCCACTGCATCGCATCGCCATGCGCCCAATCGAGCATAACTGTAAGAAATCGGGATCGCATCGATTCGTCCAACTCGAGTGCAAAGATTGCTTTTGAACCGGAGTACAATATCGTATCTATGGTAGTTAAAAATTATTGATTGTAATAATTGCGTAAAAATATTAGGGTGTATATTTCATTTCCTCTTAATCCCGTAACTCGTTGCGGGATTAAGAAGTTTGAGGTTACTCAAGTTTCGATTTTCAGAAGCTTAACTCTGCATTGCAATTAGGTGCTATGTAACTCGCCCCCAAGTGTATGAAGTGTTACATAGCTTTCCCCAAAAGAGTAATTTTAGAGCATGAGGTGTTACATATCTTGCCCCCAAGTGATAGTCAGTCACGTTGAAGTGATATGAAACTCGCCCCCAGAAGATAGTGATTGTCATGCTGCTCAATGTTCGTACAAGGGTGCACTGCCTTGCTACATTTTGATCGCGCATGAAATTTTGAAGATGTCTGCTATCTGGAATTCACGTGGGGGGCCAATCCCACTATTCCTAGATGCACGCAGAATTGTAATGTGTGCATCTCCTCGTGAGAAAATGCTCGCCACATATAGGTGCCTCATTGAACAAAAGTATGCATGATTATATGAAAAGATGCAAAAATATGTAAATTGTATACTTACCTTATTGAGAATGTTAATGCGACTTCGTTTATGAAGTGATCAGGATGCCCACTGGCTATGTCGGTGTTTTCCAGCGACGATGATTAGTATAGTTTCCTTAGCGTCTCATCTCGACTTAGTAATTGATTTGTTTGTGGGACTGGGATGTACCAAATAAGTTCAAGATGGATCAAGACATTTGCACGGAATCAATTTCTGTTGAATTGGATCAAGAAGTTCTGTGAAACCTGGATTACGAGTTCGATCAACTGCCTGTAGTAGTTATATGGAAAGGACCGCAGCAGATTGATCAACCGGATCGCAGATTGCGAGGGGACAATCGGGACTACAGCAGTCAGTATAACCGATCAGAGAAGCAGTTTTGACTAGCAATTAGGAACATGTGCGTGTTGAGGTTTATGATTCCACCAAGACTCACGATCTTTGTGTTGTGGGTAGGAAATTGACACCATAACGTTCGCGAACATTGAACGTAATGCCCCGCATCTCGATAGTGTTTGTCGTGCTACTTGGAACCTCAAAATTTAAATTTTACGAACACATGATTTTTCACTTCCATGTTGTAGGGAATTGAAAGACGATTCAACGAGCCAAAAATCACTCGATTCGGACTTAAAACGAAGAAGTTATTGACGAAACAAGATTTTCTCTTAGCGCGTGCTGACTGGACCGAATTGCTAACGTGGCACACTTACATGGGTCCCTTGCTGACGTGGCACACTAAAAATGCGCCATGGCGCTGACGTGGCCCGCTGATGAGGCGTCATGTCGCTGACGTGGCACGCTAACGAGGCGTCACGTCGCTGAAGTGGCATAACTCAACACTGACGTGGCAGCTGACATGGCATGCTGACTGAGCCGAAACGCTGACGTGGCAGCTGACTGGACCAGATTGTGAGCGCCCTACGTGGCAAATGACGTGGGTGAACAAAAAATGAAGTGGGTGGACAAGCATAACGTGGGTGAACGAAACCCCCGGAAGTGGGTGAGGCAAACTAACGCGGGGTGAACGACACCCCGTAGTGGGTGGCTTTAACGTGGGTGAACGACCCCGGAAGTGGGTGAGCATTGCCGCGGCTCAATTTTTTTTTTTTTTTTTTTTTTTGAAAACTTTCGCTACGCTTTTCATGAACTGTTGCCTTTTATCTTGAAATTTCTGCAACGGCTGTTGGTGGTGTTATCTTTTCTCTTGGACCTTTCGCATGTGATTTTACTGGTCATTGTCTTTTCTCTTTACAATTTCAAGAAGGTTTGTTGAATTATACAGTTCTCATGGAATTTTCACCATGATTTTGCTTTGCACTTTTGTGGCCCTTTTCCGAATTTCTGAGATGCTTTTCTCGAGGTTTTCCTGGGTATTGTGCACGTTGAGATGTGGACAACTTGACAACTTTGCGATCATGACAAGTATTGATTTTGTCATACATCAAACTTGAACAATTGGATAATCGTTATTTGAGAAGCAATTTTTTCGGACTTTGGACTTGAACATGTCATGGATCGAACATCGACAACAACCTTGGTGGTTTTCGCAGTGAATGGTTTTGGTGGCTCGGGTCGCTTTGTTTGGGCTATAGTAATTGTGATTAACAATCAAGCAGAATGCGATCACCAGACGCAGTGATAGAAATCAAACTGGATCCGGCCATGTCGTGGACCGAATATCCTACAACAATTTTGATGGTATTTCACTACATCTTTTTGCCGCGGACCGAGCGTCCCAAAGAACACTATCATCAGATTTTTGTAGTGATGCGATTTTTCGGCGGTATCCGCAGTAATAGCTTCACAAATATGAACGGCTAATCTTGATTGCAGCGGTTGCGATCAAGCGGATTTGTAGTATGTGCGATTATACGGTCAAGCCAACGGCCTGATCATTGGATCATGATAGTTATGATCAAATGAAGCAAATGTGATTCGATCGGGATCGGAGCAGCGGGTGACTTTCCAAGACGCTCAGACTGCTTTTTCACGGACACGATTTTGAAGCATTTTTTACAACTTTTCTCAATGGGAAAACACGATTTCTTTTCTCGTAATTCCCCTTAGTCGGCGCCAATGTTTGTACCCAAAAATACTTTTGGGCACGAAACACGATGAATGGGTAGTTTGGTGTGTATTAGGGTTTGGAGTCGGATTGAGAAGCAAATAAAGATACACAGAGGTTTAACGTGGTTCGGCATTGTTTGCCTACGTCCACGGACGAATACCCTTGGGGAGAAATGTTTTATTGACTTTTGTATTACAGTGTATGTTTTTTTCCCCTCCTATAGGCTACCCCCTCCTGATTTCCGCTCTCCCCTATTTATACAGTTTCACACATAAATTACATTAACTGCTCATTCATGTCACCATCATCAATTACAGATGAAATCACTGGAGTTAATTACGCATGTATGAAATCTGCCCTTTAATCTTGCATAATGAAACTGCTGCAATTAGTAGCGCATGGATGAAACTGCCGCAATTAGTAGCGCATGACTGAAACTGCTGCAATTAGTACCGCATGGCTGAAACTGTTGTAATTAGTACTGCATGGAATTTAATGACTGAAAATGCACATTTATGCTTCCATGATGGGCAGGGACTGGCTTGATGGTTGACAGACATGATGGCTGGCAGCGTGGGTGGAGACTGGTTGGCAGCATGGTTGGGGACTGGTTGGCAGTGCGGAAGAATTTTTGGCTAGGAATTGGTTAGCAGCATTGCTGGCTACAAGACTGAAAATTGGCTAGGGGTGCGACTGACTTCGATAGTTGACCGACGGTTGACTTTGACTGTTGACTAGCCATTGACTTTGACCATTGACCTTGATCGGACGTTGACTTTGATAGTTGATCGACTTTGACCATTGACCGGCCTGTGCAGACTGGTGGGATGCCTTGGTTGACTGGTTAGCGGGCTTGGATAAGGACCAAAAGATGATTCAAGTATCAATTTGGCCCATCAAGTGGTATTTTTACTTATGGTACAAACACTACCATTCTTTGGTATGTTGCTCCGGCATTTCGCAAACCAAATGACATTTTTGTATAACAGTATAATCCTCTTGGAGCGAAAAAAGCGAATATGTTCTTGATCTTCTTCAAATGAGAGGAATTTGATTGTAACCTTTGTATCCATCAAGAGATGATATCCTTTCATTTCCCGCCGTTTGCTTCAACCAATTGCGGAATATCGTGCAACGGGAAAACTATCTTTAGGACAAGCTTTGTTTAGATCGGTAAAATCTATACAAATTCTTATCCCTTTTTTCTTCTTTGGGACTATAACCATATTTGCTATCCATTCGGTATATTTCGCTTGTCTAATGATTAATTCCTGCATCTAGCATTTTCTGCAATTCTTCTTCTATTTGGGGATAATATGCTGTTGCGATTTTTCTAATTCTTTGTTTGAATGGTTTTACATTTCTGTCAATTTCCAATTTATGGCAAGCCACAGATGGATCTATACCAGGCATTTCATCCATATCCCACGCGAAAATATCTTTGTAATCTCGCAGCAAATCAATAGTTCTTCTTTCTTCATCCGCTTCCATTTCAGTCCCAATTTTTAACATCTTGGGCTCTTCTTCAGTTCCAACATTCACTTCTTTTGTTTGTTCTGCTGCGATATAGCTATCCTTCGTTTCTCCCATGGGGGTTGGTCCTTTCATTTCCTTAGCCTGCGAGATTGCACTAGGTATTCCTTTCCTTCTTTTGCTCTTATCATGTAAACTTTAAATTCTTCTTCTTTTTTAGCTGCTTTTACCATCTTCTTGCGATCTTTTCGCTTCTTCACTCGTTCTTCATAATGCTTCACTTCAACTTGATGATATATCCTTCCTTTATCAATATCTCCTATGATTTCACCAATTCCAGTTGGCATAGGAAATTTGACACACTGATGAAATGTTGACGCTACAGCCTTAATTGCATGTACCCATGGTCTCCCTAACAACACGTTGTACGGCGATTCCATATCCACTACACTCAATGTCACTTGTGTTTCAATTTCTCCAAGCAAAATTCGTAATTTTATCTCTCCTTTAGGTTTTGTTATAGATTTACCAAAACCATGGATATAATAAGTTGGGGAAATCATTTCTTCATCTTTATATCCTAATTTTTTGTAGGTATGGTAAAACATGATGCTCACCAAACTCCCTGTATCCACCAAAGTTCTATTTACTACCCATTCTTCCGCTGCTTTTGCCGATTCTTCTCCATTTTTGCGTGCATTTATCGTGATCACCAGTGGGGATGTATGATGCAAACCCTCTTTAGGTACCTCTGCTGCTGTGAATGTTATTTTCTGCTTTTCCCACTCTTTCAAAGACGATGTTTTCTCCCCATCTATAATCTTCTTTCCTTCAAAATCTCGTTTATGTATTCTTCCTCTGATGTTTTCATGAAATTCATTAACCATTGCTTTTGTAATCGAACTGTACTCCGTATTTTCATCATATTCCTTGTTTTTTAACTTCTCTGCCTCATCTGATTTAACATTTTTCTTTCTCATTTTCTTGATTCGAATGATTTTAACTGCAATCTTTTATCTTTAATCCTGCTTCGTCCCTGTTTCTAGCGCATATGTAGTTGCAGGAAATCCTACACTACACCCCTCAATAGAATTAACACAACTAATCTGTTTGAAGATGAATATTATGAATTTTATTGATTATTTCCTTGAAATGTTTACAAAGGAAAGTAGAACAGAGCTAAAGAAATTACAACTACTACAAATTTTTCTCTCTCCTAAAGACTTGCTTAACAATTCAAAAAAAACTCTCCTACAACAGACTTGTTCGTCTCTTTATATAGGGTAGTACATAATGGATGACAGCTAAGTTGTCCTTTATTTTCGGGAATGACCTGCGAAGTATCGCAAGTGTACATGTTTTAGATCTCGCGACACTCCTAACTCTCGCTAAATCTTCACATCTTTTTCATGTTCTGGCTATCGTCATCCATTGCGTCATTTTTATTATTTCCCTGCGACACCTTCGCAATGCTGTCGTTTACTAATCTCGCGAGATACTGACGTTGCGATATTCTGATCCTACAGGAAATGAAGGCAACCATTGTCCTGGCAGTTTTAAGAAATCCCAGTAATGTCATATTTGAGTTTGATAATAAAGTATTAGTTAAATCCATAAATAAACCAAACTACGTACTATGTTCATTGGATGAATCAAGGTTTAATATTTAGATATTAAGTTTGTTTTAAATAAAATTAGTAACTGGAAATGTGTCTCGGTGAAAAGAGAGGCTAATGGAGTTTTTTTGTTTTTTGTTTTGATCAGAAGAGGCTAATGGAGTTGCAGACAAGTTAGCTAAGAAAGCTAGAACTCTCGGGGTTGATTTTGAATCTTTTGATGTTTTCCCTCTCGATATTCAAGTTCGGGTAGCTCATGACAATTATGTAATTTCTACTTAATTTCAATGAAGTTATCTTTCGAATAAAAAAAAAAACTAACAAGATAAATATACATGGAGCAGGTACGCTATAAGCTTTTAGCATGCAGAACTAAACAAACTGAAATTACTGTTTGATCAGAATCAAAGAAATTCTAATGCGCGACATGATAGAAACTGAAATTACGTGATCCAACCAAACAACTTGTCAAGTCTCTTCTTCCATCTTTAAGCTAGTGGTAGGTTGATCGGACAATATTTCTTCTGCAGCTTGCTTTTGAAGAACTGGTGTAAGACTTTATCGATGACTTCAAGTTTGTGGTGTAGCTGCTAGCAGGTTGATCGGGCATTTCTTCTGCAGCTGGCTTTTGAATAACAGGTACAAGACTTTCCTGATAAATATACATTTCAAAACTATGTGATGGATATATCAATGACGGTGATATACCAGGGATGTCAATAATTTGAAAACTCTTCGTAGACCGATTATAAATATAGAGACTTGCAAAATCTCTCGGACTTGATATGTTATAGTCCGTTATTTGTTGGTTTATGATAATCTCTTCTGTTCCTTGGACTGGATAAAGTTCAATATCATACCCTTCTTGGAAGGAACAAGGAAGTGATATGGTTTCCTCGGTCCAGTTTGTCGTTATCTTCTTCTCTCTGTTAGAAGTATCATCATCAGATATCCATAGTTTTACGACATAAGCGCTTACTCTGTCCACTAGTGCAATGTGTCCGTCTATCTGCAATAAATATTTTTCCGACCGGTAACCACCAGCACATTCATTTAAAGTCCCAGAAGAAGAACCAACGATGAAGTTTGGGATCTGAATGATTCTAAATTTTTCAGTTCCGACATCAAATGCCACAATAACTGGATCTTCTTGACTGTTACTGAAACGAGTGAAAGCAGCATTCCTCATATAAATCGAACCATTTGCATAAACGGCAGGTCCAACTAGCCTAACTGGTGGCACCTCAACTAATTTTCGCCATTGATTTTCTCCCACCGTAAAAACTTCAGAAATATGGTAACCTGGTCTACTCCGCCCATACCCATAATGCCTAGAAGGTATCTTCGAAACACACAATACTTTGTACTTGTTAGTCAGAGGATCAAAACCAAATCCATAAAGCTTAGAAAGCTCTAGATTATCACCCCGCATTGGTATGGATGACTGTGCCCACGGAGTAGTTTGGCGAGTGTTGAGGTTGAATACGCAAGTATCTCCGTTTGAGACGTCAACAATACAGAACAACCCATGGATGGGGTTGAACACGGCACCATTACGCCATGGAACTGTCACCCTATGAAGAAAATCCACCCCACCTTTGAAGTAGCCGTGATAATGATGATCCTTGGGAGAAAAGAAAGATATGAAATCACAAATCTTGATGAGAAGTTGAGGAGGACGTTCTTTTGATCGACTTAAATGCGACTGGATGAATGATGAATCCTCAATGCATGACTTCCAACCTTTGGATACACACTTAAACCGCATAAGAGACTTGACAGGAAGGTTGACAAGTATATCTTCTACTGACTTGTCATCAAGACGGGCTGAAAGTGTTTGTCTTTGTCTTTGTGATTTGTCCATCTTTTACTACTGAAATTGAAATAGGGCTTAGATACGACTCAAAGAAAGATATTCAGTTAAGTTTCAATAATAATAATAACTGAAACAAGGCCTGCCGTTATATAGGCATTAGATACGACTAGCTTAGGAAAGAGTTTTAACTAAACTTATTTAGTAAATAAGCGAGTTTAACTAAAAATAGAACTCTAGAAAAACTATATTAAGAAATAAGAGTCCAATTTTGTGCACACTCCTTTAAAGAGTGTGCACATAACAAATCAATCTTGGTTCTTCCAAATTGATGGTTATCTTATGTGATTAAATTAATTTTTATTTTATTTAAATTTAATTTAAATCTTAATAAGGCAACCATATTCACCTCTAGACCTAATTTACCGTGTTTTCAAAAGAAGAAAGAAACAATTAGTTTTAGTAGGATCAGATGGATGTCAGATGGCTGAAATAGGTCTACGTCCAATTAAAGGGTCTGTTGATCCATGCATTACAGAGGGATCGGAAAATCACATCATACCAACACATGATTTCTTTCAAACAGTTATTGTTAGTAAAGATAAATTGATTCAAGGATGAACAAAAGAAAACATTATATAAATCAAGAAAGATTATTGTATGAGGATCCAATCCATAATAGAAATGTGCAGGTCCATCAAATCCATCATCTCAAACTCAAGCAAGAGTAATAAATATAGATTTAGGGAAAATTCCAAAGACTACTGCAGGGGAAGGAATAAATTCATGTAACTTATCGGTCATCACCGGTAATGGGGTGAAATAACTTTCTCCTTGGAGAGTGTGGCTCTCTTCTTTGAATCTTCCAGAACGGAATCTTAATATCCGATTGTGCGAAGGTGAAGAGAAGATGCGGGAAGACCTTGCCGCTAAGTTAGGAGATTACGCTCGAAAATACTCCTCTCATGAAGTCGAAGGATTATGTCCTAAAGAGGATGAAAGGTGCTTTTACATCCGGTGGATATCTCAATGGTTTAGGACGATTTGGAACCTAATGGCAGAAAAAGTGATCTTCATGTTGCGGCATTTTTGGCTCTCTCAGTTGTCTAGAGACATTTTTGATGACCGTTACGGCAAGAAAGAAATAAGACCGAGTTGCTAGTGATTGCTTGTGAAGTTAGCAAAAGGTGAAGTTCTTCCCATTGGCAAGTTATTCCTTGGTTCCCGTATGTGCATCCGGATCACCTAGTTGCGAACATGCGTTTCATGAAAGTGGATTCATATGTGCACGTTGCTTTTCTGCAAGTCGGCTATGGGAGCACTTTGAGAAGTATGCTCAAACCGTTGACTTCGATTCCCCGCGAGTTGGGGCGGCTCCCGAATTCTTCGATGGGTGAACAAGCGTCCAAGAGTTGGCATGAGCTTGGTTAGTCTTCTCGATAAGTCGCATGAAATCGGTTTCGCCCATGGGATCCGGTCCATAGGTCGGTGACTCAAATTGACACCTTTGCTTCAGCACTCCGATCATGTCTTTATCTTCGACGGCAGCTTGAGTGTTGGTGAAAAATTGTTTGTTCAAAGCTGCATGTCCGGCTATATGCCGTCTTTCTTCATGGGGTCTTTCCAGAAAGTCTGCACACAATATTGGCCGTCTTTGCTTCGTCACATGGGTTTCGATCAAGGGGTGCGTCTTGCTTACCAATTTGGTTGTTCCTAAGGATTCATTACATGTCGCCCTCAATGCCGGTTCCCTTGAGTCGGGTATCCGCCTTCCCTTCTTTCAGACGGGAAGAGTAACTTCGACGACTTTTGGCTATAATGAGTTCTGGTACGATGAGTTCGCTATGATCCAAGATTTTGTAAATCACGTGGTGGAGAATGTTCGTTGTAAACCTTCCCCTGACAGTTTTGAAGAAGTATCCAATGTTGAGATCCTAAGCGAAAGTTTTCATAACCTCGGAAAGTCCCGAGGCAAAGGAAGAAGAACGAAGAATCGTCTTTGGCGGGTTCGGCGGTTTCAAAAGATCCTCCATGAGATCTCGTATCTTTTAGTTCTTCCAATAACCAGGTATGTGTTGCGTCCTTGTTGGTTTGTCTCAAAACACGTAAATTTCTTTGAAAACATGTGTCTTGTTTCTTCTAGGGTTTCGGTAGTGTTAATGCATTCGTTGCCCTTGCACGTTGCCAGGAGACGGCAATTTCTTCGAAGAATTCTGGCGGCACTGAGCCTCATCATAGCGGTGATGAGTCAGAGAAAGAAGAAAGTTCAACAAGTGAGAGTGATTCCTCTGGCAGCACTGGTTCTTTTTCGGGAAGTGGTTCGGTGAGTTTCGCGCTTCTTTTTTCTTTCTTCTTCTGTTTCTTCTTTTAAAAAATGTCTAACTCAAGTTCGCAGGAGGAATCCGTTTCGGAGAACGATTCTGGGGTGGAGCCACACGAAAACTTGCCTTTGGTGACCACCTCCGGTGACTTGGAGATGAGAGTTAGCCAATTTCCGTGCACAAATGTGGTTCAAACGGTGGATGATTCTCTGATGGTTGCTGCCGTAAACATGGAAGAAGACCCTTTGCGAGTTGTGAGGCCAGTTGCAGGCGCCATTTTTGATCCCCCGTACTTGGTTCCTTATCCAGGTCATGTGCTGGTTGGCGGTTTCAACGTGCTGGCTAAGTATGAGGCGTTGTACACCAGAATCTAGGAGAAGTACGGACATATGGCCACAACCAAGAAGGTCACTAGTCGATTTGCGATGGTTAAGCGTGTGGAAGAGGCTTTATCTTCCATCGAGGATATGGGTGAGGTGACTGGCCAGACCGTTTCTGAAGATGTTATTGCCGACTGGGAGCACCATCGTGACGTGTGTGTAGAAAAGGAGTTCAATGCTTCGTGGTTTGTCGAAGGCCTTGCTGAGATCCAGAAGTCGAAAGATGCAAACAATCAAAGCCTTTCTGCATAGGAGATTGCACGACAGGAGGTAGAACTCGAAAAGCTTTCCAAGATGTTAACTATGAAGAGAGCGGCTCTTGAAGATGCAAAGTTGACTTTCTCCAAGAAGAGCAGACCTATGTTGGATGATTTTCCTTGAATGTTTCTCTGTTAAACTTTCATTTAGGTTCTTCTTCTTTTTTTTTTTGAAAAACATATTGGATGTCTGGTTAAAGTTCGACCGGTTTTGATAGATAGCTGGTAGCCTTTCAGGATATTGGATTATTTCTAGGATGAATGGTTTTGATAATATAAATCTGATTATGTTTTGGGAAAGGAATATTGCTTTTATGAAAGTGTGTGCTAGAAATAGGCACCAGACACAGTAGTATGACGATTTTATTAAGAACCTAAAAACAGATCGTATATCTTTCCCAATCTAAATTTACTCACTTCATAGGTTTTTGCAAACACGCCTCTCTCCAAGTAAAAGGCGGCTTTGATGGTAGCATCGCCAGCAAGTCCCCAATCGCTGGTAGCGTCTTCAGCGAGTCCCCAGTTTTCTGGTATAGTTTTAACAACTGGTAACCGGGTTGTCTGGCAGTTGAGTCGGATTGAGTCGCAAGTCCCCAATCGCTGGTAGCATCTTCAGCGAGACCCCAGTTTTCAGGTGCAGTTTTTACAACTAGTAACCTGGTTGTCCGCGATTAAGTCGGATTGAGTCGCCTTCCCTACCATCTTGACATGCGGGTCGAAGAACGAGATCTGGTCGACATTGAGCCGATAGATCAATCCTCCGCTGTGGTCGCCAATTGTTTATGGGTAAAAATTGTTTCCTTGATTTTGGTGAATTCGGTGGGTGAGTGAAACTTGGTTTAAACCCTAAACAAATGTGCTGCACGTGAGCACTTTATAGATTCGAGAGATCAATGTTGCACAAGTCCGTCCTAAACCAAGAAATGGCCGTTCAGGACTTGCTTCGGTCACAAAGTGGAGGAGAAGGGTTGATTTGGGGAGGAAGCAAAGAAAGGTGTCGAGACCAGAATAGTGGGGAGAGTAGTGTCTCGACTTGTATCATAAAGTGAAAGCTTAGGAAGCTTGCAAGAGATGAAAGCTTTTTTGGAGAGCTTGCAAAGTTGCCTTTTTACGAGAGTGTTGTATTTTTCTCTGGACCGAGACTTGTTATGCGGTGGAATAGGTAAGACCTATTTATACAAGTCGAGATTGAAACGTACCTGGCCTCATGAAGGAAGAGAGTAAAGGGTGAAATAATGGGAGGAGGTTGTAACAAGCATGGTGTTTATGGGTGAAAATGTTTTCACCATTATTTCCTCATTTATTTGACCGCTTTATTCCTATTCACGCTTTCTTAATGTGAGCGTAGTGTACGCAGTGCCGTGTGACCGCCAAACCAAGACCCTGGAAAGCATCCCCCAGTTTGTGTTGATGTCTCGACTGTTGGTTGCACCTTGAGTGCAAGTGGCGCTGCAAGTGGTTGCACCATGTTTTTGTTGGAAAGCACCTTGAGGCTATTGAAATACAAATTCCCAAGCCTTTTATGCCATAACCATTTTCATCAATGGTTTCCATCCTCAATGCAATATTTTTTTGCTTTTCAAACACAATTGGAAAGCTTCTATTTGTCTCCATCTTGATGTTCTTCATGACTTGTCTCTTGTTGTTGTGCTTCTTGTCATAAATGGTGCAATATCCATCTTCAAAATGGACCGCATACCCAAGCTCCACAAGTTTCCCAACACTAAGTAAATTTTGTGCCAAGTCCGGAACATATAACACATCTCTAATGTATTTTGCTCCATTGATGGTTTGCACATAAATGGTACCTCTTCTGTTAGCTTGAACCATATTTCCATCACCCATCTTCACTATAGAGTTTATGGATGTATCCACATCAACAAAAAAGCTTTTTTCACCGGACATATGAGTTGTGCATCCACTATCCACAAACCAAACTTCACTCTTGGAAGTCACCATGGCACTTTGACAAGCATAAAACAAATTTTGTTTTTCTTCTTTTTCTTCCGCTCTACTGGCTTGTTCTTCTTATTCTTTGTATCTACAATCTTTATCTAAATGTCCATACTTCTTGCAATTGCGACATTGGGGTTTTCCTTTGTTCCAACAAGTCTTCTCCAAATGACCATTTTTCTTGCAAAAATTGCATCTTGCTACTTGAGACAAATCACTATTTGTGTAGTTGTTGGAGTTAGCTCCTCCTTTCTTCCATTTTCCTTTTCCTTTGAAGTTTGATGTTGATTCAACCTTGTACTCATTTTTCTTTATTCTGCGGAATTTTTTGAATCCAAGTTGAGTTTTGATTGAAATGCACTCTCAATTGACTTTTCAGAGTGTCTTAACAACCTTTGCTCATACATCTTCAAAGATTCCCATAGTTCTTATGACTTCAATGTAGAAAAATCTTTAGTCTCTTCCAAAACCACCACAATGGGTTCGAATTTTTCCGGCAAGCACGTCAATATCTTCTCACAAATTCTTCTTTCTTCCATCTTCTCACCACACATCATCATATTATTAACAACTTCAACTACTCTAGATGAAAACTCATTTAAACATTAATTTTAAGATTCTCAAAATCTCTTCTACATGAATGTAATTTTAACTCTCTTACCTTCTTATTACCTCCATACTCTTGTTGAAGAATATCCCAAGCTTCTTTAGCTTTAGAAAAATGAATCACCCTTGGTAGAATAGTTTCTCCAACTCCTTGTTGGATGTACATGGATGCTTTTGCATTTTTCTTCCTATTCTCCTTAAGTAAATCCTTTTGGGTTTGATCTAAAGTTGAAGTATCTTCAATTTCATCATACCCATCTTGAACAATCTCCCACACTTCTTGAGACATAAACAAGGTTTTCATTTTAAATGCCCAAAAATCATAATTTTCTCCATGAAAAAGTGGTATTGAAGGTTGTTGAATGTATTGATTTGCGTAGCTACTACTTGCCATTGATTTAATTGAAGATTGATTGGAGAATTGGGTTTTTTCTTTTCTAGATCTAGATTTTAAAAACTTCGAATGTTGCTGATTTTTGAGATTTAATGGGTAAAACTTGATTTTTTTTTCACTCACCAAGATCAAATCTAATAGATCTAAGTTCTGATACCAAATGTTGGATTTATGATTGTATTGATAAAGAATTTGAAGTAATTTGATTGAATGGAGGTGAGGGCTCTTGGCTACTCTCTACCTCTTCTACTCAATTCTATTTCATTTGATTACATTCTCTTTCTTCATCTTTTTCTTTATATACTAGGCTTACATAACACCTAATACCAAAGCATGTGGAATACTCATGTCCACTAACTTACTTACTAGTACTTGTTGTCTTACACTTCTATTACACTTTGATGAAAATTGCATTAACTAACATCCATAATGCTATTCGTGTTGGAAACTTCTCAGGAGAGGCTGACAGGTCAGACATAGCGTCGCTATGCGGTACTATTGGTCCAATTTTTTGTGTGTTTTGAGCCTGGATTGTATTATGAGGGCAAGGGACATCTAGGTTTGATGGTGGCCTTTGAGAACAAGGAAGATGCACAAAAGGAAGTTGACATGCTCAACAGTTCTCTTTTTAACGGTCGCGTTCTCATAGTCGAGTGGCCTTCCACGAAATCTTAAAGTTATCTCTGTGTTTGTGATTTCTCTTTCTTTAACAATATCAACAATTTTTGTCCGGTAATTTTGGTCAAATTCTTGTTTTACTGTTTTTGATATGGTTGTGTCATGTATGGATGTAAATGACGGGTCCTCATTATGCTAAGAAGAAAATACATCTCCTTGGAATTTTTATGTGGACTAAATTGTGCTGAATTTGTTTGTCTGGCATTGTTGGATAATTGGGTTCGGTGAAATGTACTTATCATTTCTAAATGTTGGAACATAACACATGAGTTTATTGCTTTTTGACGTGTACCGATAAGGGTTTTTTTTTTTTTTTGTTTTTTGATGGAAAGTACCGTTAAGGGTTTACATCTCATGTATTTACTCACTTACATTTTTGTGATAAGCACTAAATTCAAGATAACTAATTTAATTTTTTTTTTGATAAACAAAGAACTTTTTCATTAATAGGAATTTAAGGTTACAATGAGTTAATTAAGATTGAAAATACCCCGAAATCGCCATTAAAGCGAAGATAAACCTCAAAAGAGTAGATAAAATCATCAAAACGGTGTAGATAACTAATCACTTTCTGATAACCTTAAGTTGAGATACTTTTTCAAAGGAGTTCATAGGTTAGATTGCGTTTTGTTCACATTTTTGTGATAAGCATTAATTTCAAGACAAGATAACTTTCACCTTTGCTGGCCTGTGTACCAAGCTATGACTTTTGTTGACTTGTGTTAACAACTTGGGTCAAGGAAAGTGGCGCGGCAAAATGCGCATGCGGAAATGAGTCCGGCAGAATGGACCTGTACAATGGGCAAATGAGTCTGTGAAAACTGACGAAATTACCCGAGCATCATATTGGTGTTGGCCTGCAAACCCTCTCCGGCAGCTAGGGGTGTGCAGAAAAACAGAAAAACAGAAACCGCGGATTTCACCCGCAACCTTCCACAAAATTGCGGGTGAAAACCAATCCACAAGATTCAATGGGCCGGACACGGTTGAGTTTTCAAATCTGCAAGGTATAGCGGTTTGGTCGCGGTTGGTTTTGTGAATCCACGGATTCACCTGCACCGCAGGACATGAAAGGAATTTGATAGAAATACTAGGGATGATATAGGAAGTATGAGTTTGATATATAAACATCTTATCTTTGTGAAACCTAAAACAATTTCACTTCACGCTCAACCCTCTTCTCTGCCTATGAGAGGTTTTTCATTTCTCTACTCTGAGTAGTTCTCTGCCTATTAGATTCATCACTAAAAAGTATTGGATCGTGTTGAAGAAGAAGTTAACGCACTACCTGATTGCTGCACCTGCAACCAGTAAGTTTATTTATCTGTTTAATTTTGGATTCAATTGTAGAAAAAAATTCAGGGTTTTTCATCTTTAAGTCCGAAACACATGAAATTAAACTGGGTTTAGTTTGATTTGTGAAATGAGACTACAATTTTATAAGAAATTGTGATGAATAATAGGTTTTAGGTTTTATAAGAAATTTGTGCTAAATAATAGGTTTTAGGTTAGTATATTGTGATCTTAGTAAGTTAAATTTGGTGTTTTGATTAGAGGTTTGTGATTCATCATAACCCTAGAGTACTGAATCAGGTATATGTATTATCCTCCTATTGATTCTCCAACTCTTATATCTTTCAGTTGTTGTTCTTTTTGATTTTCATGTTCTTGAGTCATTGGATTGCTGCTTCCATGATTTGATTGTATGTTATATGAGTAATCCATGACATGGGTTCTGTTTGTTATGCCTTAAATTTTGGTAGTTTGGATAACTTCACTCAAATTAGGTTTTTGAGACATTTAGCTGATTGATTAAAGTGGATTTGAAATTGGGTTTGGTGTGTTTTTCTGTGATTGGCAATTCTGAGTATGTGAATTAAGCTCCAAAAATATTAAAAGATGATAATTTCAGTTTATGTGAAAACCATTTCCACCATTATTGTCCATGCTGTGTTCATTTACCTAATGTGTTCAATATTTTTTTGTAGATGGCTTCAAGATCTTCTATTCCTGTTAACATTCCTGATGAAAGTATTGGTACAGCTACCCGGCAACCGTCGAGAGCATAGCAACATCTACAGTGACAGCTACACCATCTCAGGTTGAAGTTTCAAAGCCTCCTAAAGCTTCTGGTAAGAAGCAATCAGATTGCTGGCAACATTTTATCAAGCGTCTTGATCTTATGCCACATAAAGTTGAGTGCAAGCATTGTAAAACAAAGTTTTCATGGGGTAAAGATCATGGAACAACAAACATGAACAACCATATAAACCAAAGAAGGTGTCCTAACTTCTTTTGTCTATTGGTTTAGAACCAGATTTGTTGCATTTGAATTAGCACTCTTTTATGTGAACTGTCCTGTAGTAAAATTTTTGTTTGTTTTACTTCTTTTTTGACTAAATCCGCGGTTAATCCGCATCCGGCCCGTACGATCCGCTAATCCGCAGAGGTCAAATCCGCGGGGATTGGGCCGGTCACGATTGAATTTCTCAAATCCGCAACTTTGACGGTTTGGTTGCGGGTGACCCCTAATCCGTAACCGTCCGTCCGTTGCACACCCCTACCGGCAGCAATTTCCTGCATACTTCTCCATGGACACATTCACGCAGAAGTTGCTGGTGAGATTTGTCTAGCAGCAGTCATTGGCGGAATTGCACATGTATTGGCACTAGTTTCTGGGGAGACTAGACTGGCAGCAGTTGCCAATGAGACAGGACTGGCAGTTGTCTCCGGCGAGACTGGCCTGGCAGTAGTTGCTGGTGCAAGACGGGACTGGGAACGGAAGAATAACAATCTGTAGTTCTGTACCCCATTTCGGGTATTATCCATCCCAATTTATACGGGTAAAACCCAACCCGAGTACCCACCGGTTATTTATATCTAGGACTTCGTGGTTAAGAAAAGGAATTGGGAAATAAATAGAAACCAGCGTAAGCACGGAGCAGTGTCCATCCGATCAAAAGCAATTCTAAATCACAATTTTTTAATTGAATCAGGCGTAAGTTTTTCTCGATTTGCATAGGTCGGTGAGTTTCATATACCTGCCCTTGAGAGTTT